>ML681990.1:15170227-15309170 GCA_007922195.1 Podocnemis expansa
CCCGAACCCCTTCTGCCTTCCCCGCCAGCCGCTTCCCCTGAACCCCTTCTGCCTTCCCGGCCAGCCACTTCCCCCGAACCCCTTCTGCCTTCCCGGCCAGCCGCTTCCCCCGAACCCCTCCTGCCTTCCCTACCATTTTGCCCCCCTTTGCCTCCCTCACAAAACCCTGAATCCCCTTTCAGCCCCTCGTGCTTCTCCTCATTGCCCACACTCCCACGCACCTACAGCCCCTCTCCTGCCTCTGTCCCCTTACCCCAACCCCCAAGCACCTCCTCACCCCGCTGCCTTTCGACACCCCCCCACTTGCCTTAACTCCTCTTCAGGCCCCAGGTTCCCTGCTACTTATCTTCTCTGCCACTGCGGCACACTAATTTGCATTGTACCCCCCCCTTTTCCTATAGTGTGTTAAGGTAGCCTTTAGGTTATAGTGAGTAGGGCTATAGTGTTAGTAGGTTAGTTGAAGAACCCCATTGTTCCCCAACCTGTCCCCACTCCCGAAAGTTAGGTACCCCCCAACACTTTACGGAAACCACTGTGACAAACACGACATACACCGACCACCACTCACCTTACCCTATACTCATTTTAATAAAGTGTACCCCAGATCCACCCCATACCCCACGGGTGCAGTGGTTGCCCCCCAAGATCCTCAAATCTTCGAACCTGCTGGCAGGGTCAAGGAGTAGGGAGATTGTTTGGCCATTCTTACCGAGTTGCAGGCCCCCTTCATAAACACTGGGGAATTTCTGTCTAAGGATGAAGTGAGGCTGTCCAATGACTCTCAGCAAGTTCTATAAGAGAAAGATGTTGTAGATTCTGGGAGGTAATCCAGTGGACCAAGATGGGAAGCCTTGTGTACATGCTGGCTTGGGGCCAGTACCCAGGTCATATCTATGCTTAGTCAATCAGGGTAGCTCGCACTCCCTAGGATGATGAGAACTAATAGGGCATCTCAGTGTGTGAGAGGGGAGCATTCCCAGAAACCAGAGATCCAACCTGGGGTCCCTAGCACCGCTTAGGAGGGCATCTGAGCTCTCCGCAAACAAGAACCGTTCCTCAAATGGAAGGTCCTGAATGGCCTGCTGAGTGGACTGAGGTAGGCTAATTTCGTTAAGCTATGCCATGTGCCTCATAACAAAGGCCGTGGAGACTCCTTGGCTTGCTGTCTCTGTGACATCCCAGGCTGCTAAGAGTATGTCGCGGGATGCCAGGGAGCCTTCTTCAAGAAGGGACTCAAAATCTTCCCTCTGATCTCAGGGAAGGAGGCCCAAAAATCTCTTAAAGGTATCCTAGTTATCAGCAATTTAGCCACTAGAGCTTGGTGATTTGCTATACATGGTTGGAAGGCTGAGGTCAAATACGCCTTCCTACCCAAGATCTCCAACTGCCTGGCCCTCTGGACTCTAGCATGGGGTCTGTAGAGGGTTCTACCCCACTCCCTAGGGTGGCCTCAACTACTTGCGGGCTCAGGCTGTGGTGGCAAGAGAGGAAGGAGAATTCCTCCGGTGGGACCTGATACCTATGGGCTTCTATGTCCGACACCAAGGAAATTGAGGCAGGGTATTGCCATCAGGATCTGGCAAGTCCCAGAACACTAGGGTGCAAGGGCGCTGCTACTGCATCTAGGGGAGAGGAAACACCCAGATCAAAAAGGGGGTCTTGGTCCCCCCCCACGTGTTTCAGCTTCTAGGCCAGCATGCAGCAATCCTGCATAGCAGATCGAAATGGGCCATGATGTCCTCCCTATAGGATCCTGGCCTAGGGTTTACCTCCCTATCTGAGCTTATAATGATGGGCACCTCGGTACCATGAAGGGTCTGCCAGGGAGACACCTACCTCAGCACCAACCATTCACGACGATGATACTGGTAAGGGGCTTTCCTGGATGGTGTGATATCCTCCACCCTTACTGAGTGAGAGCTTTCTCATGGTGCGGGAGGTTCGGCACCAGGCCATATAGATGGCACCGGAGAAGCAGAGGCACTACAGCGCCGAGAAGAGACAGAGCACTGCCTACTATGTTTCCGGCTTAGGGCGGTACTGCCCGGGACCTTCAGGGAGGCTTCTTCCCTCGCTGCCAGGGAGCTTGGTGGTGTGCTAGGCATCAAGGAGCAGTGCCATTCACAAGGGGACCATTTGCCTGAGAGGAAGGCAGGCTTTCCTCTCTGTTTAAGAGGCTTTGGCAGCATGGGTGTAGGCAAAAGCAGCAGGGCTTTTGCCGCCTCAAAGGCCTCTGGGGTGGTAGGGACCTGCACCGCTTCCTCTTTTGCGGTGCCAAGTGTAGCTCAGCTGGGGCAAGGTGGACTGGTGAGAACATTTCAGCACCAAAGTCAGTGCTGATTGCACCTTCTGCTCCACAAGGGAGCAGCGCCGAGATGGCTCCAGTGCCAACCTCACACGCAGTGCCGGTGCTGGCGCTGAAGGCAACCCTGGTTCTTTGGGGACAGGCTGCAACACTTGCTCTGGGGCCAATGAATGGCGCTTTTGCTCTCTGTCTTTCAGAGTCCTTGGCTTGAAGGACTGACAGATAGAGCAGTTGGTAGCCTAGTGGGACTCCCCCAGGCACTGCAGGCACTCCTCGTGGGGATCATCCTGCAGGAAGGCCTTGCTGCAAGAAGCACAGGGTTTAAAGCCTGGCATCTCTAGTGGCCGTTGTGAGTGGTATTCTGGCTCTGGACTCACATGTTGCATAGAAGCTCCAGTTCTCAGTGAAACAATATCCATGAACAGGTCCTCTAGCTTGAACGCGCGGTTCATACAAGGAAGTAATGACAGGCACTTGCGATTGCAAGGACAGGGCTCTTCCAAAACCATCGCGGAGGGCAGAAAAAGGAACTGGGGAGGGTCAGAGTCAGGGCTGTATATATAGCCACTTGAGTGGCCAGAGGGGGCGTCAGCCACCAACCCTTCTCTGACAGGCTAGGGCAAAATGCTTCTGAGCAATCATGCACTGCAGCACATAGACACCTAACACTGAATGTATCTGAGCAGCGCTCAAAGAATAATCTTTATTGAAAGAGAACTGAGAGAGGGAACCAGACAGACAGGTTTCCCTAGCACCTAAACAACCCTCCCATTTATCACTATGAGCAGCAGGTCGAGAGGTGCAAGTCCCCTAGTTGATTCCTCCAGCATTTGTACCAGGAAGTTGTCTTCAACAATAGAATAGAATCATAGGGTTGGAAGCTACCTCATGAGATCATCTAATCCAACCCCCTGGGTATGAACCCAGGACCTTCTGCATGTAAAGCAGAGGTGCTAGCCATTAAACTATTTTACTCATGGCCAAAACTTTCTGGATTGCCTGTGCACTGCTGCATTGCCCTCCCAGCAGATGCCAGGATAATTGAAATCCCCCACAAGAACCAGGGCCTGTGATCCAGAAACTTCTGCTAGTTGTCCAAAAAATGCCTCATCCACCTCCTCTTTCTGGTCTGGCAGTCTGTAACAGACACCCACCACAACATCCCCCTTGTTGCACTCCCCTCTAAGGTTAACCCACAGACTTTCAACTGATGATACTCACCAGCAACTACAGAACTAACAACAGAAACCTTAAAGCAGGCACATATCCCTGCAACAAACCAACTTTGCCCACATATCTGCACAAAAGACACCATGACAGGACCTAATCCAGCTAGCTACTCCATTAAGAGCTGATTCACCTGCTCATTTACCAATGTGATTTATGCCATCATGTGCCAGAAATGCCCCCACACCTTATACATTGGACAAACAGGACGATCTCTATGCAAAAGAATAAATGGGCACAAAACTGACATCAGAAATCACAACATTAAAAAACCAATAGCTGAGCACTTCAATCTTCCTAATCACCCTGTTCATTGTTTGTTAACAGCTGTGTTCAAGCAAGTCAGTAACACAAGATTCCAAAGAGAAACTGCAGAATTGGAACTGATATGCAGATTTGATTGTGTGAAAGCAGATTCTGTCCTGACTATGAATTCTTTTCCCATTACAACAGGTGATTTGACCTCACTTTCCCCTCTGCTGTTTCCCAGTGTTTGATTCTTAACAACTGTTTTGATTTGCTGTTACAGTGTGACCTGATCCCATGACTTACACTTCCCTGCATTTATTTTCTTCCTGTTCTGTAAGTTCCCCCATCTTCAAAGCATCTGATGAAGTGGGATTTTTGCCCATGAAAGCTCATTTGATAAATAAGTTTGTTAGTCTTTTAAGTGCCACAGGACTCCTTGTTTGGTTTGCTGAACAAGACTAACACGGCTGCTCCTTTGGAACTAGAAATTCTCAGTCACTAAGAATCTTTCCTTAATTATTATAATGGGTATCATTTCATAGGCACTGCAGCCATGAAACTTAAAACGAAACTTTGTGTCGTGCCCCTTTTCCAGCTACCCTGTGAGAAAAACCTTCTCACTCAACCGTAGTTGCTGCTGCCCCTCTTCTGGAGGAGAGTGTGTGTTTGTGCAGGTCAGAGGAGGGATGTTTGAGATAGCCCTTAGAATGTCCAGATCTAGGCAATTCCCTTGCTCTGTACAGTTTAGGAGTTCAGTTCTTGATCAGATTTAAACTAAACTTCTTACTTTCCCATACCCCCATCACACCCCCTATCTCCACTGTGACTCCCTAAGTCAGCTGTCGAGTTCTGTCTCCCCTTTCCAGTATGGCTTTGCTCACAGAGAACATAGCATCAGTGGCTACAAGATGGATTCATGCAAAACAAAGCCCCTGTCACTGAATGTTAGCCAGCTATTTGATACGGAAAGATTTCCTCTCTGCCAAGATCAACAGTCCCCAAAGCAAACCCCAAAGTGTGTCTGGGCAAGGAAGATCCTGCCAGCATGTGCACTGAAATAAGAAACAGGACGGGAGGCACATTGATACAGAGCTGAGTCAGGGCTCCCGGGAGGTCGCTGTTACGTCCTGGCTGGCCTTACAGTTCAAGAGCTGCATTTGTCACTGTTGGCAAATCCCTCTGGTGCTCCAGCAGGCCCCCATTAATCCTTCAGTCTGTCATCAAAGAGCAGCACAGTGCATCTGGGCTGGATGTCACCGAAACTGATCACAGGCTGCTGAACATCACAGCAAGGCTGTTCTGAACTGATTCTCCCCATGCCATTTTCCAGGCAAGGCTGGCTGATGGTGGAAACGTCTCCTGGGAAAGATCAACTTTAAAAGAACACACTGTGGAGTGGAAAGCACACTGGCATTGCCAAGCCTAAATGTTCAAAGTTCAGAAGCTTGGTTATAAAAAAATCATGAGATTTCATAATAAACAAACAAAGAAAAAAACCAAAAAAACAGTCTGGATTCTAGTTTTTTGCCTTCTGACTTTTGTTTTAGTCTCGATAATACACTGGGATGGCATTTCCATGCTTTTATCTGCAATTAGTAGGACTAGAGACTTTTCATTTTCATGGGCTCAGTCAACACCAGGAGCTGGGGCTTTAAGAAAAATAATTATTGGGAGACTTATGGTGAATTCAAGAGAGTTAGTGCCACAGGGACAAATTTAAATGCACACACCAAACTAAAAGTGTGTCTACATTGTGAAGTGAAGTCAATTTAATTTTGGTCAAAATCCATCCTCGCCAGTCACGCTTGTACTGATGAAAAGAGCAGGGCATCATGGGTACCTATCCCACAGTGCAACTAGCTGCAGGGGCTTTTGGAAAGGATTTCAACCTCCCTTGATGCAATTTTTTCCTCTTGCCACAATATTAACAGCAATAAAACCAACACTTTTTCCCGCCCATTGTTGAAACTCTGACTCTACCACATGTATGCAGCCCTTCCCAGCAACTCTATGCTCTATGCTAGCTGACTTACTACCTTCAGATGCACAAAACACACAAGCATGCTCTTTTCAGAGATAGGAGCAATTTTCACAAACCAGACATAGAATCTGGGCAACATATGGCCATTTCTTCCCAAAGTGCTCAACCCTCATAATGAAGTCCTTATTTTAGAAGGGCTCAGACACCATTTAGGCACCTGAATATATGAGCAGATTTTTTAAAGGTTTTGGCCCCTTGGGTACAAAGCAATTTTAAAAAATCCTGATAGGGAGCCCTCAGTGGTAGCCTCTGGGTGTTGAGCAATTTGGAATATCTGGCTTTTAATGTGGCGTCCAGATTGGAGCATCTGATAATCCAGCCCTAATGACCCCTTGAGAATTTATTGAGTCAGTAGAGCAAGCCAGAAACCCAAAGAGGATTGACTTTGTATGCGGCAGAAGGGCGGGACTGAAACTGTGAGACATACCTGGTTTGATTGTTAAATTATGCAAACATGCCTCCTCAAGCTCTCAGAAAGCAGTACACGTCCCACTAAACAGTCATGGAGAAAAACTGTATAACTTTCAGGAGAGAAGAAAGAGACACTAGAAAAAAGTCTCCTTACATGGAGCATGCTGAATATAAGGGGCATGTGATGAGGTAAAATGGGTACATGGGCAAAATGCAACCAAAAAGCAGTGATTAACAGACAGAAACTAAGTGCAGTGCCCCTCTGTGGAATAGTTCTTATTACATATGGGGAAGTTTAGACTCCAAGTGATTGATGTAGCCAGTCACACAAAAGTACAAAGAAAGAGCTCAGAACAGAACCCAATGACACCCCAGGGGTCAGAACACAGTTGTCTCTCTAATCCAGCAGCACTGTAAGTCCTGTCGCAGGCACAGATGGATGATGCGCCAGCAGGATTTGTACAATGTGTCAAGACAGCGAAGTAAAGGAGCCAGATCCCCCTTGAAGTCCTTTACTCAAGGAATGCTCCCACTGATGACTTCAATGGGGGAATGTGCCTGTGCACAAACTTGGAAAGAGCCTTCGGATTTGCACTAGTGAAATCCAAAGTCTCCCTGTATCTGCTTCTAGGCAAGGGCTGGATATAAGTCTCACACATCTACATCTTCCAAAGTTAGTTCAGACTTATTAGTCGAAACTAAGAAGTTCAACCTTAGTTCAAACTAACCTTGCACTTCTAAATTTGAACTAACCGTGCATTCTAGTTCAAACTGGTTAGTTTGAATTAGAATGTGCAGTTAGTTCGAACTAACTGGCTTAGTCTGGACTTCTTAAGTCTGAACTAAGCCTTAGTCCTGGTCCACATTGCACCTCGTTTGAACTAAAGTTCGAACTAAGCGTCTGAGTCTGGACTAAGTGCCAGTACTTATTAGTTCGAACTAAGAAATTTCTTAGTTCTAACTAGGAAAAGCCTAGTGTGTCCATGGGCTAAATTAATCTGAACTAAGCCTCCTTAGTCTGGACTAATTTGCCAGTGTGGACACAGCCAGTCTTTGTTTGATTCTCCTAGCTACAGTGCTCACAGACAATGGAGCTGGAACTCAAAGAGCAAGAAATACACTGGGGCAAACTCCATTCTCCCTTTCCCTTGGTTGTGACACTAACTGACTAAATCTGGAGGGAAAGAGGAGCTGCCTTGTCATCAACTGACGCAATACTTTGATTTATCACCTCAGCCTTTCGCCTCTGGGGACTTAGATTCATTGTGGAGGTTTGCAACTGAAAATGAGCCAGAGTTTCTGTATAGTCCCTGGTGGGATGAATGTGTGTCCAAAGTGAGAGGGGAGGAAGTGAAAGATCAGCTGTGAGGAAAAAGAGGGACCACATGTTTTGCTGTGGAATTTTTCATTTCTTGCACCTCCTCTCAGCATCCACAACCCAACAACCATGCATGGAGTGGGGTTCTGCAATGGAACCGTGTGTTAGCGCAGTTGGAAGAGACATGCACAGAGAGGTTGCTAGTTAACTGAAGTATCAGGAGAATTGTCCATAGTTACAGAAGGCAGACAGAGGAGACAATGATTATCACAATGCCAGTGCCAATGGCTATTAATAATAATAGTCCATATTATTATTCATCTCTAATAATCTACCCCCCTTCAACACAACAGGCTGAGAGAGAAAACCACAAGCCCTTCTGGAGCATGGGCTTCCCTGTCCATCAGTCCAGATGAGCACTCTAGCACAGTGGTTCCCAGTCTTTTCAGTAACACAGCTCACTTCAGTGAGACAAACAAATCCATAGCACACCCACTTTGAACTGATTGTTTATAAATGTCACATTTACAATGGTTACAGTCTTACTAGAGAGGTTTGCAACACAGTGTATACACCAAGCTAAAGAAGGATCAAATGCATTAATGTTTCAAATCCTCTGGAAGAAAACACATCATCTCAATTTTGCCCCTCAGCTGCCTGTGTTTAGAACATTCATGCTTGTGATGGAGTAGGCTTACTACACACTAGAGCAGTACAGTATAGCCTATGGGCGGTGGAAGTCCCACTCAAGTCCTGCTGAGTATGCTCAAGCTACTGTCTCACCAGAAAAGGGAGCAGTTCAGCTCATTCCAGGCTGACTAGTATGGAGAAAAGATGCATGCTGGTGGCTCCTGACAGGGAGCTGCATCAGCCTCTTCTTGGAAGTAGGAGTGACTTCAGAGACTTTGTGGAGGAGCCAACACCTGTGGTGGGCCATCTGGAGATAGATGCCCAGGAACATGCAGCTGCAAGTGAACTCCAAGACCTCCATTGTGAGAGAACGGAATGGAGATACAGGAGCTGCAAAGGAGGTCCTGGACAACGAGCCAGGTAGGATGTCTGAAAGGTAGCTGCAGGTGGGATAAAACCCAAGCCAGTGTGTTTTGGCCTGGATCCCTGCTGACTTGGTGCTATAAACCACTGGCACTGATGGAGCCCTGGACTAGGCTCAATGGAGTGAGAGAGTCTGAGCCCCCTCTCTTGGTATTGTGCCCTTGGAAGATGCCCCCCCATCACCTGTCTATTGACTACAGCTGTTAGGCTGTGCTGCCCTGACTCCAGGGTTTACCACTGACTGTGGCTACTAGGCTGTTACCCTGATGCTGAGGACAGCCAGGAGAGTAGCACAGCAAATATGGTAAACTGGAGGGAGCACCAGGAACTAATCAAAGCAGTGGAGATGCCCATTTTACCTGTGCCCCTTTGACTTTCCCCACTAGGGAATAATGGGGTGGGCTTACCCTGTGACAATGTTTTAGAATTAAAAGACTGATAACTCACTTTAAATGCAGTAATTAATTTTTATGAGTTGTAATTTTAGTTGGATAGAGTATTAAGATGAAATAATCTTTGATTTACATTGATTTTCATTCTTTGTACAATATTTCCACTTTGTACAAAATTTTCACGCTTGGACAGTTCTTGTGGCATACTACTGGTTGAAAACCACTGTTCTAGCAAGGAGCTTCTCCTGGATCACATAGTCAAATGTTAATGTACCCATCAAGTTCTCCAGTGCCTGCTAAATAGCCAGCTACTGTAGGGAAGGCAGCCAGCTAGGGATGGCTCAGAGGGGTGATCTCACAAGAAGATGCCAGCTCAACCACTGGCCTGGGAAGCTTAGTCTGGATTAGGATAGATGACATTGTCTGAGCCCACATGAGTTTGTAAAACTAGAGTAAAAGGTCATATACCATTTTTTCAAAGCAGCTATGTGCTGTCTTTTGTGTCTTGGTGCCAGCCAGGGACTGAATTTGCCCATAGAACACTTGCTTTACAGTTAGGAGCAGGCACCCCTACTTTTCTAGGCTGCAGTGGAGACAGATGGAGAGGTGGCACTGAAAGAGAGCAAGGCTGTTCTTGCTGCAATGGCTACCAAGGGGGTAGGCAGTCTGGTATATCTATGGTTACTAAAACAGCTGTGTGGAGCCACTGTAACATTCAGGATCAAGGTCACAGCTAAGACCATGTGCTATGCAGGGCCATCCCTAGGGTGGTGTGGGGCCCCCACTCACCCCCCTGACACTGGGGGCAGGGCCGGCTGCCCCAGGGGAGGGGCAAACCGCTGTGCCAACCATCCCATGCTGGGGACCTGGTGAGCCAGCCAAAAAGGGAGGACTGATTCAGGACTGCGGATCCACCCCCTCCTCATCCCCCCCCACCACGCACACTGCTCTTGTCTCTGTGCTGGAGCATCAGGGAGGGGACAGGAGGCAGTGCAGCCGGGTGGGGGGGTAAGTGATACTGGCTTCACACTGCCTCCCACCCCCTCCCTGCTGCTCCGGCACAGAACTGAGAGCAGTATGTGTGGTGGGGAGGGGAGTGGCCAGACCAACAGTGCTGAACTTGCTGTCCTTTTGGCCAGGTCGCCCAGTCCCCAGCATGGGGAGGCAGCGGTGTGGGCCCCATGGGGCCCCCCAAAGCATGGGGCCCTGAGTGGCTGCCCCAGTCACCCTACCTTAGGGATGGTCCTGGTGCTATGTGTAAAGGAGTAGGCCCAGAAGCCCAGGATTCATGGGAACTCTGGAACCCCTGAGAAACCTAGAACGCAGGGGCAATTCTAGAGGGGGCCAGGATGCAGACATGTGCCCTCCTCACAAGTGGGCCAGATCTGGCCACGCATGGACCCAGTTCAGCCGCACTTGGGGCCCTATCTGGCTTCAAGCCTCCTGAAGGGGGCTCGAAGCTGAGGACGGTCTGTGATGCTTTTTACAAGCAGCAGAGATGGTCTCCGCCACTTGGGGACCATCCCTGCTGCTTCCCACAAGCAGCATGGACCTTCCTCGGCTTCAAGCCCCCTTCAGGAGACTCGAAGCCGGATTGGGCCCCATGCACGGCAGGAGCCATCTGTGCTTTCTGGAAGTGGCCCGGAGCCAGATCAGGCCACTTCCAGCTAGCTGGGGTCAGAGATTTAGGGCGCAGGGCCAGAGATGCAGGGCCAATGCCCTGCTGGCCCCACCGTAGCGGTTTCCCTGCTAGAACCCATTGGAAATCTACAATACATGAGAAACCAAACTAACACGAGAAACCAAGACACTATTTGGAAGCCTAGAACCCACAAGAAACATGACATCCATGAGTAACCTGAAACCCATAGGAGACCAGAGGCACTCAAGAAGCCTAGAGTCTACTGAAAGTCTAGACTGAAGCATGAGGCACCTAGTATACGCACTTGGCCTCTTTCTAGATGGCAGTGCTTGTTTTCCCCAGTGCTTGGGTGATGCAATCTTCTCTCCAGTGCATTGTCTCCGATTACTTTTGCCTGCCCATACACCCTCCATCATGGAGGAACCCACTGTCCCTTACACATTTACTAGAGCAAAGCAAAAACCATTAGCTGTTTCATACCCTCACTGGCACTGGTGCAGACTGGATTAACTCACAACCACTTCAGATTTGAGGATCATTTATATCTCCAAATCAGTGGCACTGCTATGGGCACCCGCATGGCCCCACAATATGCCAACATCTTTATGGGCGACTTAGAACAATGTTTCCTCAAGTGTCATCCCAAGACACCTCTTCTTTACCTGCGCTACATCGATGACATCTTTATCATCTGGACACATGGCAGGGATGCTCTTGAAGATTTTCACAGAGATTTCAATAATTTCCACGACACCATCAAATTGAGCCTGGAACACTCCACACAGGAGATCCACTTTCTTGACACTACAGTACAAATCAGGGATAGACATATCACCACCACCCTATACCGAAAACCTACTGACCTACCTACCTACTAGTTACCTACATCCTTCGAGCTTCCATCCTAAACACACCACACGATCCATTGTCTACAGCCAAGCCCTAAGATATAACCGCATCTGCTCTGATCCCTCAGACAGAGACAGACATCTTGAGGATCTCTATCAAGCATTCTTGAAACTACAGTACCCAGCTGGGGAAGTAAGAAAACAAATTGACAGAGCTAGACGGGTTCCCCGAAGTCAGCTACTACAGGAGAGACCCAAGAAAGAAAGCAACAGAACACCACTAGTCACCACATATAATCCTCAAGTCAGACCTCTGCAAAAGATCATTAAGGACCTACAGCCTATTCTAAAAGATGATCCCTCTCTCTCTCAAGCATTAGGAGACAGACCACTCCTTGCCTATAGGCAGCCCCCTAATCTTAAACAGATACTCACCAGCAACTACAGATCTAACAACAAGAACATTGAAGCAGGCACACACCCTTGCAAAAAACCACGCTGCCAAGTCTGCCCACATATCTACACAACAAACACCATCATAGGTCCTAATCAAGCCTGCTACTCCATCAAAGGCTCATTTACCTGCTCGTCTACTAATGTGGTCTATGCCATCATGTGCAAGAAATGCCCCAACACCTTATATATTGGACAAACAGGACGCTCCGTAAGAGATTGAATGAGCACAGAGCTGATATCAGAAATCAAAGAACAAAGACACCAGTTGCTGAGCACTTCCATCTTCCTAATCACTCGATGATGGATTTGTTAACGACTGTCGTTAGAGATGTACCTGGGACATCGACTCCAAAGAGAAACAGCTGAACTCAAATTAATATGCAAACTAAATTCTGTGAAAGCAGGACTCAATCGAGATTATGGGTTCTTTTCATATTACAAAGGGTAATTTGACTTCAGGCTTCCCATTCTTTAAGCCTGTAAACTGCTCTGATTTGCTGTTACTTTATGACCTGATCCTATGTTTTACACCCCCTTGCATTTAGTTTCATTCCTTTCTGTAAGTTCACCCATCTTCGAAGCATCTGAGGAAGTGGGATCTTCTCCCACGAAAGCTCATGCAAAAAATAAATCTGTTAGTCTTAAAGTGCCACACAACTGCTTGTTGTTTTTTTACTGGACTAGACTAACACGGCTATCCCTTTGGAAACTGGATTAACTCTGCTGACATCAACCGTGTGAGAACAGAATCTGGTCCAGCGCAGTTTACTTTTTTCCTCCCTTCTCTCTGCCCTCTCCCTTGCTTGCTGTGTAAGTGGATAATCAGCTATAAAGAATTTCCCTGTTAGAGACTTGTGAATGCTATAAATCCCCAGTTACTATATGAACTGCAGCAAACAAGCCAGAGAGTGGCAACGGCGGCAGACAGCTCAGTTCCAGCAGCTCCTGTCCTTGGAGCAGATCCAGCTCTGGATGCAGCGGAGAAGGGAGTGTGTGAGGAACCCTGTCCTTGATTCCAGTCCTGGTAGCCAGCCAGGAGCCAAAGAGCACCTCCAGTGCTGAATTTAGCAGCACCCTCTGAGCCTGGGATTCCAGGCTGGCATGCTGATTCCTGCATAGTAGTTGGAGCTGATGGCACAGGGAGTGGGGGTGGGGGCGTGGGGAATTAACATTCAGAGCCAGCTTTGGCTATGCAAGAACAGCTCAGGATCCCAGGGGACTAGAGGAGATATGAAGCCAAGAGGAGGGACTGTGTGAGACTAGAAACACTAGGCCTGATTCTCAGCAACTCTGTTCCTGTGCATGTGGCAGGGATGAGGTTGAAGGGTGGGGAGGGAAGAAGGTAGCTTTCAGCAGTGCTCACAGTGTGGAGCTGTGCAGGACCCGGGCATAAAGGGAGCTGTTGTTTATCCTCTGATTTCCATTGCTCCCTAGGGATCCAGGGAAAAAGAACAGCCATGGTGCCCTACTCCAGCAAGGGCTGGAGGCAAGGTTGGTGAAGAGCTGTGAGTGGGGGAAGACTGACAGAGTTCTTTCCACCTGTTTGCACTGTCAGAACAGCTGGAGGGGAGCCTTGGAGTAACTGAGAATGAGGCCCTCTCCGCAACAGGCAGCCTGGATGAACAATCCTCTTTCCACAGTGAGATCCACACCATGCTGGCTACAATCATGTGTAAACATTGCTGTCAATAGCAGGATTCCAGTCAGGCCTTCCTGTTCAGCAGGGCCAGGGATCCTGGGAGAGTTAGGGGAAAGCATAATAGCCAATGTGCCCTGATTTGGCTAGCATGCCTCAAAAATGGCTAGCATTGCGCTGCTGGAGCCAGCACAGCTCTGCCCTCTGCACAGACAGTGTGCAGGTGTAAGTGGATGCCCCATGCCTAGGGTTACCAGATGTCAGGCAAAAGAAGGGCATGCCCTCCTTTTTACTTTCATGTCCTTCTTTTTACTTTCGCATCCTTTGTCTTGCAGGCATTTTAGAATATGTGATTTTGTCTGGCTTTTTACTTATAGGGGTTAAAGTATGCTGGAATGCCCAGAGCACCCTATTTTCAGGGGGAAGTGTTTCAGGGTCCCCTGAAAACAGAAGAATATTACATTAATACTACATTTTCTCCACGTGTCCTCCACTGTCCTCCTCTTTATACTTCCCTGTCCTCCTTTTCAGGCTTTGGTATCTGATAGCCCTACCCATGCCAAAGGCTGCAGAGCAGGGTTTCCAGAACTAGGCAGTTCCAGCATCCAACGTGGGAAATTCAAAATGCTGGTGTTTCTCCTTTCTAGCTTCTCTGCTTTGTCATGTGGAGGACCAGTCTTCAGAAGCGAGACCACCCCAAAACACAAGCAACTCTCAGAAGAGTCTTAAACCAGGTCCCCTGTGCCAAGCTAGATCCCCTGACTTGCTCATAGTATCAGATTCATCTCCCATCCATCCCATCCACAATGAGGCCTTTCAGCAGCAGGCAGCATGCTCTGGAGCTCGAGCAGCTAAAGCATATTCCAGGGCTGCTTTTCATCTTCCCTTTGTCAGAACACACATGGCTGAGCTCTGCATGCCTGAGATAAAGGTAGGAGCCACTGGAGGCATGCCTGGGGGTGAGGGATCCAAGCCAACAAAGCCATGCATGAATGTGACTTTGCATCCTTTATTACCATGTTGATACAAATGGGATGCCTGTCTATGAAATGCCACCACTTATGGTATGAAGCCAGTGACATCCATGGAGCTGATATGTAACATGGTAGTGATAATCATTTTCTGAACACTGTATGTGACTGAGTCAGTTATTGCCTATTGCCACCGAGTGGCCAGCCTGGGCCGTTACAGAACCTCAGTCTTAGGCCCACCAGTGATATTAATTTTTCTTTCCTGGTGGGGAAAATCAAGAGGTATCACTGATACAGTCAGGACCCAGGGATAAATAAAGGAGAGGTATGGAGAAAGTGGTAAAGCAGCAAGGCTTCTGCAAGCAATCATGCACTATTGGGGGAGGATCACATGAATGGGTTTGGTGTTGATCTCTGAGCCAGAGGGGCTTTTGGGTCCTCTACTCAGGGGAAAGAAGGACTCCAGATAGGAAACCCTAGGAACAGCTGTTTTTTAGAACTGTCTGGGATTGAAGCTGAGTATGAACTTCTGTGTTCTAGTGATGGACTTATCTTTGAAGAGTGTTTCAAATTCTGTTAGGAAACCAGCCTAAAGCTGAGGTGTCAGCCCCAAGGCAGCCCCTGTGGATTATTTCTTGAACCACTGAGGGGAAACTGAGGCCATATTTGCTGTAGAGCCACCCATGGCCACAAGGGACTGCACTGGAGATGGTGACTGTAACAGTCAAAAAACATTCCTGTATGAATGTAAACAAGGAGTCCTGTGGCACTTAGATTAATAAGTTTACTTATCACATGAGTTTTCATGGGAGAAAATCCCACTTCATCAGATGCTTTAAAGATGGGAAGTTCCAAAGGGACAGTCATGTTAGTCTCGTTCAGCAAAAGAAGGAAGGAGTCCTGTGGCACTTAAAGACTAACAAATTTATTTATCGTATCTTCAAAGCATCTGATGAAGTGGGATTTTCTCCCATGAAAGCTCATGCGGCAAATAAATTTGTTAGTCTTTTAAGTGCCACAGGACTCCTTGCTTCTTTTAAAGTTGGGGGGAAACTTACGGAATGGAAGTGTAACCCTTCTGCCAGGGCAGGCTGGCAGAACAAGGGCTGGGTTCTATACCTAGGGGTTTCCCAATAATGTACCACCACCAACTGGCTCGAGCCCCCACCCAGGTTTCTGGGGAATCCTGCACTGTTTCATGGGCACCCCAAAGGGGTAAGTCTTCCCCTCTCGCAAGCATGAGTCTGAGTGTAGTGTACAGAACTTTTAATAGTAATAAAACAGAATGTAAAAGGCCAAATGACAGAAATCAGCGCTGATCTAGAAAATCACTATGGAGCAAAGTTCCCAACAACCCACACCACATAACAAGACTTAATGTAAAACCTTCCAACATGATCCCACATATCATAACAGCAAATGTAAACCCATTAGCAAAATTGGCACTGATCTGGAGAATCAGTGCCAACTAGGCTCCTGACCCACCCTAGTGTACATAGCAAGGGTCTTTCACACCAACTGTCTGCTTGTGCCAACCACTGGTGACTCACTCTATCCTCTAGCACTATCCCTTGGCTCTGCCTGCTGTCTGCCAGCTCCACCAACCAGTCACTCGCACCACCCAGCCTGCCATTGGCTCCACCTGCTGTCCACTAGCTCCACCTACTAGTCACTCACACTACCCAGCTTGCTGCTCTCACCAACTACTAGCTCTACCCACTTGTCACTCCATCACTGCTCCTTTTCAGGGATTTCAGCTCAGAGAAAAAGGATTTTTTCTCCCTAGTGATTTTAGCTTAGGGAGAGTTTGCAACTTTCAATGATTTCACTTCTTGAACCTCAAGTAGCTGTAAACAGCTACTTGGGTAATAAAGAAAACATTTCAAAAAAGCTCAGCCAGATGTAATATTTGACAATAAAGCCATGGGACAAGACAAACTATCTCAACTTATTTACTCCCAAAAAACCTATATAAAAACCAATCTCTGTTTTCAACTTTTTCAGGCTAAAACATGCAGTGCCCTCTCTTACAGATACCTTTTTAAGTAAGGGTAGCATTTACCCTTTAACTAACCCATACACGTTTGGAACAAACAGAGAGTAGTGTCTCACAAAAAGACAGTATTTCATATTTCCCCTTAGTAGAATTACAGATATTGACAGATATGTGATCAAATAAACTCAAATACCATTACCCATATTGCCGTGCACCCATAGTTTGAATATGCTGATACGTTCTTTGTGCTTATGCAAACACAAAACCCATGCAGATTAGATGCCCCCCTTCAGAAGCTGTTAGGCACAGCTCCTAAGCCTGCCTTACAGAAGGAAATAAATGCAGGGAAGGAAGTCATGGGATCAGGTCACACTGCAACAGCAAATCAAAGCAGTTGTTAAGATTTAAACACTGGGGAACAGCATATAGAGAAAGATGAGATCAAATCACCTGTTGTAATGAGAAAAAAATAAGGACTTTGGATTTTTCTCTTATTACAATATGTGATTTGACCTCATCTTCCTCCATGTGCTGTCCCCCAGTGTTTGAATCTTAACAACTGTTTTGATTTGCTGTTGCAGTGTAAAGTGATCCTATGACTCACAGAATGGAAGGAAAATAAATGCTGGGAAGTACAAGTTCTGCCATCTTGAAGGCATCTGATGAAGTGGGATTTTCCTTCACAAAAGCTCATACATATATAATTTGTTAGTCTTTAAGTGCCACAGGACTCCTTGTTTGTTTTACTAAACTAGACTAACATGGCTACCCTTTTGGAACTGAATGTGTTATCTACCTTAGTAAGGAGCTGGGGAAAAAGAATAACCAGCAAACCACCCCAGTCATCCCAGAGAAGCAACCTCTCAGCAAACAGTTGGGGCAATTATAAGACTGGCTTGCTTCATACTAAAGCAACCTAGATAATTTTGCCAGGCTGGGGGGTAAAGAGCAGAAAAGGGCTATTGCCAGTTTAAAAAATGACTCAGTTTTTGCAAAGGGAAAATGTGTTGCCACTTCCAGGGAGTTGTCCATGAGTTTGGACAGGGAGGCAAGGGACACAGAATGGCTCTGAGAGTCTAGAGGCCATGAGTCTTTCCACTGTCCCCAGGTGGAAGGCAGTTAGACACACGGTAAGTAGGCCATGTATGATCTGTCTGATCACTGCATTTCTCTGGAATGTTTTTTTATTCCTAGCTTTGCTGTAAGCAGGCCATTTGGTCACTGGCTATGCTATCATGGCCCTGGAGAGACCAGAGTCCAGCCAGTGGAGGAGGTCACCAGCATGAGACCCAGGCCCAGTTCACCAGTGGGAGAACTGTGATTCCATCCTGAGCCAGTTGACTGAGGCTTGAGCTGGGGGCGGGGGGTGGGGAACAGACACTCGGTGAGATCAGGAGGGGCAAAGGGTTAACTGACTGTGACTAAGCCCTGTAGCTGAAGAAGTGAAGATCAAATTGAATCCAACTGGAGCTGGGGGAGGGGGGGATGGGAAAAAAAAAAAAAAAAACAAGGGTCAGCATAAAAGTAGTCACCATGCTGAAATTGGGCCTGGATGCTGAGATTCACACCCCTGCTCTGGCAAAACTGAAAAAAAGCCATGGGACTCTTTTTTTTCTTTTTTTTTAAATCATGAATCAACTCCATGGTAGCTGTTGCACCAGAGATATGTTCGGATCAACCTGCCGTATTCAGCTCACATAAAGAGTAACATAGGGAGCTCATTAATAGATAGGCATGTTGGACAAGAACCAAACCTAGAAGTTCTGGTTCAGATTGGCCTATTCCACCTTGGACATTGTGGGCCTGATTCTCAGTTATCCTAAGGCCTGTTGACATTGCTCTGTAGCATCTAGGGACTTCACAGAGTGGTAGACAAGTACCCAGAAAACACTTCCAGTAGAAGGGGCCTTCCCCACTCAGTGCACTGCTGGCCTGAGGTTCTGCTCTTAGCTCCCAGGACAGGAGTTGCCCTGAGTGTGTGACCAATGTGAACTGGATGCTCTGGGGAGCAGAACCTGCAGCAGCTCTGATTTACACCAAGGAGGTGGGGAAGCACAGCCTTAGACTCTTGGGAACCAGAAAGTTGGGTTATGATGAACTTTGGGCCTCAACTTCCTACCCTGGGCCCTGCAAACTGAAATGGAGCAGGGGAAAAGAAGGGTAGTGGTTTGAGCTTTTAGTGTATGAATACCAAAGCAGGGCTGGTTTAAACCAAGTTCTCAGCTTCTCAAAGCTGCCAAGATAGGATGGTGCAGGCAATGAAAGCCCCTATGTCACTCCACATCCAAAGGCAGAGTTGATAAATCAGATTTATTTTTTGCATGAGCTTTTGTGGGAGTAGATCCCACTTCCTCAGATGCTTCGAAGATGGGTGAACTTACAGAAAGGAATGAAACTAAATGCAAGGGGGTGTAAAACATAGGATCAGGTCATAAAGTAACAGCAAATCAGAGCAGTTTACAGGCTTGCATTTAATTTCATTCCTTTCTGTAAGTTCACCCATCTTTGAAGCATCTGAGGAAGTGGGATCTTCTCCCACGAAAGCTCATGCAAAAAATAAATCTGTTAGTCTTTAAAGTGCCACACAACTCCTTGTTGTTTTTTTACTGGACTAGACTAACACGGCTATCCCTTTTGAAATTGATAAATCAGAGCCTTACATTTAGTTGTTGAATGACAGGGTCAATAAAAGAGGCTATGAGATGTTTTACATGTCTCCCTGCTGGTTCTATAAAGCAGCGGAGTGTTTGCAGCTCAACCCTATGTCCCAAATCGAAACTGTTGTGGTTAAAATTTCCTGGCATGTTTCAGTATCCTGGCTGGCAAAACAGATACATCAACCCTGCAACTCTGGGCAGGCGCAGAGCCAACTCCAGCCCACTTTCCAAACCAATCAGAGTGCACCTTTCTAAGGCAGTGACTAAGAATAGCATGCGGGCAGGTGTTTCTCCTGGCATGTCCCTTGAACATCATTATTTGCCTGCCTTGGGTGTGGAGAGCATAGACTCTAAATGTGTAGGCTTGGAGACCAAAGATGTAGCCTGCTATGCATGTCAGGAACTTAGCAGTGCTCGGCCTGGAGCATAAATTCTAGTCTCCAGAGTACTTTAGGAACCTTTGGGATGTAAGGGGACTGATAGCTGGCGAAAGGGCCCATGGAGTCAGTTATGCTGCAGGTTAGATGAAGGTAATTCTGGCATCGTTAGGGGCAAAATATGGTCCAGCATCACTGCAGCACATCCTGTGGACTCCCCTGGCAGAAAGGACTAACCAGGGCTTTCTTGCTTCAGTCACCCATGCTTTTTTATTTACAGTGCGTGCATTCTCTCACTGTGTGCATTCTCTCACAGTTCCTACCCCAAGGATGCTAGGGCTCAGGGTCTTGCAGTCCTCTAGGCCAGCAAGCAGTCTGCCTCACAGCCTTCTCCTACCCTGCTTGGCTATGTCCCCTCTGTTTCCTGCACTGGCCTATTTATCTCCCCAGGGCCTGGCTGTTCCCTTTTTCCACCTTCAACCAGGGATCTAACACCCTAATCAGTAGTGCAGATGTTTCTAGTCCATAGGGCTAAGGCAATGAACATAAGACAATAGGGCCAGAGTCTCAGCAGGTGTAAATCAGCTCAGCTCCATCATAGCACATGTATGTTGATTTACCCAAGCTGAGCAGCTAGTCCAGTTGACTGCCCAGCAACAAACTCTAAAGTCCTCCCAAAAGTTCTTCAGATGGCATCAGACCAAGGCGTACTCCACCAGGCTGTGTGGGGTGACTGTTGTTCAGTGAGCTCAGCTTTACAGGGGCTGCAGCCATTTCTGTTGCTGGCTGGAATGAAAGTTCAGCAAGTGTTCTCTGGGAGATCTGTGGCTAATCACAGGCCATCACAAGGCCTCTCTTCATGCTTCCCCCACTCAGCAGAGCTGGAGCCGGGCAGGGAAGAGAACAACCAAATCCCTGCTCTCTAGGCACTTTGCGGGAGAAATTCCTCTTGGAGGAGCAAGGCAGGATGGTTCTCCTTCCCAGCAGTGGAGGCCTGGGACAAATGCTTTGGCGAGCTGTCATCCAGGGCGGGCAAGGGCTGGGATGTGATATTTTGCCTCTTATCTTGAAAAACTACAGATGTGCCCTGAGGGAAGGGCTTGAAAGGTGGTGGTGGAGGTACAAGTCCTCCTGGGTCTGGGGCCAGTAGCCTCACACCCAGTCCCTGTGCCAAGAGCTTATGATCCAAACAAACAAGGAAGGTAAGAGTGAGAAGCACAGGCTTGCTGCAGGTCCTGTGCAGAGCAGGAATGGTGGGTTACCTACCAGTTACTGTCCTTCTTTGAGATGGGCTGCTAAGATTCATTCAGAAATAGGCATCTCCGTGCTGGAGCACTGGATTGGTCGGAACTTTTTGTCCTAGCCTGTCAGAAGAGGGCAGGCGGCGACTGCCCGCCACACCACCCCGTGGCTGGCTGCCACCCGGCCCCTCGCCAGTTCCTAAGAGTTGCCAACTCTGAAAGCGGGGACAGGGGGAGGACTCTGAATGAATCCAAGCAGCCCATCTCAAAGAAGGACTGTTACTGATAAGTAACCTGCTGTTCTTCTTCAAGTGCTGCTTGGATACATTCAGAAATAGGTGACTGCTAGCCATGCTGATAGATGACGGGTGGAGCTGGCTCTTCCACCTTCAGCACAGCATAACTCCGACATGGGTAACGGTCCAGTGAGCAGGTCCTCGAGGATCTAAGAAATTGACCTAAGGACCTTCATGCCAGCAAGGGTAGCCTGGAGATGTAGGACATAACCCAGTGGAGAGAAATAGGCCCAGATTGCCCAAGCACTGATTGAGTACATTGGCATGACAGCCTGAGTTCACCTTACGCATAAAAGGTACCAACACATCGTGGCTATGGCCAAGGAATGCGTCTCTAATCGCTCTTCCTGAGAGGGTATTGGCAGATGCCATGTGGAGGCCAGAAGATTTAGTGTTCTGGCAGCAACACATGCTGGGATAATTCCTAGGGGGGAGTTCCTGAGGCCCAAAATTTGCCGGGCTGGCAGTGGTGGTTATAAGCACTGCAGAAAAACCAGAGTAGGAGAATTAGACTGTCTTTCTCTCTGTCCGGTATTGTAAGGCACATGCAGGTCATGGGGCTAGGCCGGGGACTTGAGAGTGCTGCAGCCTCCTGGGCCCTGTGGCAGTGACACCCCCACCAGAGAACATCGGGTACATGAATCTGGTGCACTCAGTATCCCACAGGAGAGGTGGGTTACCAGGATCAGGAGGGAAGAATCTAGAGAAGTTACTTTGATCTAGTTCAAAGAAACTGTCGGGACATCAACAGCAACAGCCAATGACCCCATAGGGCACACTCAAAAGTGAGGCAGCAGGACAAGCATGGAGGGACCAGATGCCTGGCCCATCTATGGTACTAGATAAGAGAAACACAGGTGGGATGTTCTATGGGCCTGAAAGGTGTGGTCAGGCCTCCATGAGCTTACTGATGGCACCGTGACAGACCCCTTGGGTGGGAAGTCAGAGTCCGTATCCTTGCATAAAACAAGGAAATGGCATTACTGCTGCCTGTGCCCTTCCCCTTCTTCTTTTTAAATTCAGCAGCTGGAAGGCAGCTGCAGGAATGCTAAGGCAAGGGGTTGGACATGGTAAGGCTACGGCTTGGCGATGGGCTTGTGAGCATGATAGGCCCGGACGCTAGTACCTGCGGCCTACGGAACCATGCACTTTGGCCTACATGACCTCACACTGTCGGGGAGGACCATCCTGGAATGGGACTGAGCTTAGCTAACGCTGCACAGGGGTGCACATCAGGATTGAGGCTCCTTTCAGGAAGGGCCCTGGGGGGAAGTCGGGATGTACGGAGGAGGAGATAGGCTCCTCCAAAAGGGGTGGAGCAAGAGTATGCCACCCTGATGGGGTATATCTAGCTGTCTCCTCTTTAAGACACTTACAGTATATCTGAAGTGTCCTCTAGGAGTATGCTAATGATGGTATTAGATCTTACCGTGAAGGTGAACTCTATCAAGCGTCAGCCAGTTCCCAAATTCTGGTTGTTGAGAGGAATTTCAGGGTGGATGTAGAGTTTGAGTGCAAAACCCTGTCACAAATGCTTAGGACAGGAGTATGTTATTCTAAGATGTGCCTACTAAGACTAGGAAAGCCTTGAGTTGCAATAGGAAGGAAGGAAATGTACCCGTGAAACTCCTGAGTGAGAGTCTCCGATAGCTAGGCCAGGATAATCACAGTGCTACAGCCATGCCCCGGGGGGTGAGTTAAGTGAGAGACACCGCTGGATGAAACCCTGGGAGGTGAAGATTGGCCCTCAGGGAGTATCTGTCTGTGGGGGTGGTTTCCGAACCATCGCAGAGGGAGCGAGTGGTGACTATGAATGTAGCGAGGGACAGAGGGATGAGCTTCCTTGCCTTCGACTGAATGGCGGAGGGAGAGATCTGGATGGTTTTGTCACTATTATCAGGTTATCTCCTCTGGATCTCCGAGACCTGAGTTTCCCGATTGGGATATAACAGAATGACCACCTTAGGAACACAGAGAGGAAAGTGGCCCGGGATCCCTCCATGAGGGGCAAGACCCTGTGTACGAGGGTTCTGGCATGAGGGCACGTCCCAGCTAGTGGTGATCGATGGCCCAGGTTGGGATTCCCAAGGGGAAAGGTTCACCATTCACGTGGTTAACCTCCCCCTTATCTATTTTTTTTTTTTTTTGAAAAGATGGTAGAAGAACAGGGCAGGGGCCCTGTTTTTATGACCTCTCTCAAGAGCTTTCACCTAAGCTGAGAACAGCCAGAAGTAGTGAGTACTGGAGGGTTCATATCTCACAAGGACCATGAGCGATTTGGCCAACACTTACATCTAATGGCCAAGTCCCAATATTTGTGTACTCAGCAGGCAGAAATGAATTACCTGCTCCATGGGGTCAGGGAGGGTTTGGGTGCTTTGAGTTGAAAGCGTATGCCCATAACCCTAATGAGGATCAATTGCGTGGGAGCGATGATTAAACACCAGCTAGTCTTGCTGGTAGTAAGGGAAGGATGGACAAGGCGATGAGCTCATTCATACTGTGAGTAGAGGGATGGGACCCAATAGAGGATTCTCCAACTGTCAGCATTGTGGGGGGGCAGACGATAGGGCCACATCCATGGGAAAGCATGCAGGAGTGTAGCTCCCGGTATGAAAATGACCCCACGAAGGGAGGCTCTGTTTGGTTTGGTTGGGCAATGGTGTGCAATACAGTCTCCGATGTTGGGAGTGTGTTCCATGAACGCCGTATGTGTCCCACCATGGGAAACAGAGTCACTGCCCAAGGAAGCGGAAAGGGGAAAGAAGGGCTTTTCCCCTTGGCGGTCTGTCGTATACAGAGGTGTGATAGCCTCCTGGGGGCCAGGACTGCTGGCTATAGGTTGCCTGCATGGGTTCAGATGGCAGGCTTCCATCCAGCCCTCCACAGTGGGCAAGGAGGTTTGTGTAGTGAGAGGGTCAAGTCCTCTCAAGGCATTAGGGTCAGACAAAGGGGTTACGCCCTAGTCCTACGCGAAGGGGAGGAAGCTGCCTCGCCTGTGAACCGCCCATTCACCAGGAAGGAGAGAGGGAGAAGGGCTATCTATTATTTCTGAGAGGGAGAGTCCAACAACGGTGGGCACTCCGCTGCGGTTTGGAGAAGATGATTGATGACAAAATTGATGATTATAACCAAGACTGCTGACTAACAGGTCAAGAGCTCTCTCAGAGTTGCCCAGGAGAGGGGCCTTGCCAGGACGGTCCCCCAAGTGGGATTTGAACTGAAGTTGTGGTGGTGAGGACCGAGTCCTCACCAGTAACTGGTGTGGGGGGGGCAGCTAACGATCAGGCCTTATGGGGCCAGAGGGTGTGGAAGAGGCCCCATGTGGAGGAGCCCAGCATATTTCAATTCTCCCCTGGGGTCACGGACAGTACCCAGAATGGCTGAGGTCTTCTCTGGGAAGAGGGCGTTGCCTCCAAAAGGCAGGTTGAGGGCCACCTGTTATGAGACCGGGGGCACTCTGGCTTCCCGTAGCCAGGCTGCGCAGTGCAGGGTTACGTCTGAGGCCATAGTGTGGACCGCCACATCCACAGCGTCCCAGGCTGAAAGGAGGAGGTCCTGGGAAGCTATTTTACCTTCCTCCAGGAAAGCATCATTCTCTTCCCTCACCTCTAGTGGGAGTAGATGTCTAAATTTGTGTATTGACTCCCACATGTCCAACATGTATCTGCTAATCAGGGCCTGATTGTTTGCGACCTGCAACTGGAAGGCCGAGGAGGAGTAAACTTTGTGGCCCAATAACTCAAGCTCCCTGGCGTCCTTTGATGTCGGGAGGGGATCGTGGGGGCTCTGTCCCAGCTCTAAGTCCGCCTCCACCACTGCATGAGGTGGGACTGGGTGGTGGGTAAGTGAGGGGAACTCTAGCTCCAGGACTCTGTACTTGAGTCCAGGGGCGTCGCTGGTGCCACGCACACGGGGCCCATGCTCCGAATCCTGGGGCCAGTGCCCCGGGTCTGGCAGGACCATGCCTCTTCCAGTCTCCGGCCCAATCAGGCTGGAGATCCAGGGCCCAGCCGCCCGCAGCTGAGCGGCTGCCACTCCTGGCCCAGTCCCTGGCCGGGGATCCGGGGCCCAGCTGCCTGCAGCTGCCGTGGCCGCTCCCGTCCCCGTCCCCAGGCAGGGGCATGGCCTGAAGCCGGGGGTGTGGCCTCCATGTAGGGGGCAGGGCTTGGTCCAGTGCCCCGGGTCCTTTCCCAGGGCAGCAATGCTCCAGCTTGAGTCCTGCCGGATCCAAAACCAGGGAGATGGAACCTGGGTTTTGCCAGTGGAAGGAGTCCAAGTCCCAAACGCTACGGTGGAAGGGAACTGTAACTGGTTCCACTGACGAGAACACTGGCCCGAATAAGGTGTCAGAGGATGTTTCAGAGGATTGAACCTCCATGCCCGTGTGGGCTGAGACACAGCGCAGAAGATCAAAGTGCGCCAGTAAGTCGCCTGTATAAGAGCACGGCACCGGGTTCAGTGCTCTCACCAATGCTGAGTGGGCTGGTGCCAGTGAAGTTAGAGGGGCCTCTTGCAGAGAACCATTCCTGTGGGGGGGGTACCGAAAGGGCGACAGCGCCAAAAGCTGGTGCCGAGGCCATTTGGGGCCCCTTGAAGCCCCTTCCCCTGAGCTGGAACAGGGGGAAACCTCTCAGGACTCTGGAGGCAGCACTGGGGACGGCAGAGTGACATGGTGCCACTGGGATGGCTCCACGGTACCAGGACTCACAGTGGGCTCTGGTGTTCATGGGCCCAGGGCTGGTGACGGGGAAGGCAAGAGGTGCCATATGCGTGTCACCCAGGCCTTCAAAAGGAGCGGGTGGTTCCACAACTGACACTAAGGCAGAAGGAATGAAACTGGGGAGGGGCCAGGTGGCAGCCACATATATAGCCAAAGGGTGGCACAGGGGGCAGTGGCCACCTGCCCTCTTCTGACAGGCTAGGATAAAAAGTTCTGACTAATCCAGCACAGAGATGCCTATTTCTGAATTTCTAGGTTTAGTTCTACCTCTGCCACTGACCCAGCTGAGGCCCTTCTGAAATCCATCCTCTTATCTACTTTTGTGACCCTGTAGCAGGTTGGGCGGCCCAGTCCTCCTGTTGTTATCCAGAGAATCCCCTTTCCCTGACCCATAGGACTTTACCACACCTTCATATCTTCACAACCATAAAGTCCCATTTTCTACCCCAGGCTCTCTAGGGACTCAGAGTTTCATCTCCCTTCTGACCATCAGGCAGCTTGTATCCCAGCTCCCCACCACTACCCTACCTTGTCTTGCTACACACTCCCTTATTTTTTGGTGCTGACCTATTTATTCCCCACTCACATTTTACCAGCTGTTGCTGTTCATATGTTAGGCCAGCTCTGCCTCTGCTTAATCAGAAGCTGCAGCTGCTATCTATGCAGCCAAGCCCCTTAGGCCTGGGCTAACAGCTGCAGGTGAGGGGTTTCCTACAGTCTGCCCTGCTACAGATCCTCATTACTGCTATCTGTGAGCACCCCATAACTCACGTGTTTATCTTCCCACCACCCCTGTGAGGCAGGGCAAGGCTATTATCCCCATTTTAGGGATGGTGAAATAAGGCACAAAGAGGCTAACAGACTTGTCAAGGTCACACACAAAGTCTGTGACAGAAGAAAGAATTAAAGCTGAGTCTCTCAAATCCCAAACCACCTAACTATGGAGCCAGCCTTACTCCTCTGTCATCCCCCACTTTGTTTGCCTTGTCTGTTTGGATTGTAAGCTCTTTAGTGCAGGGAGAGTCTTTCTCTATACATAGAGCACCTGGCACAATAGGGCTCCAATCTGCTGAAGCATCTAAATGCTACTTTAATAATGATACAGGACCTGCCCTAATTCTCATAACTTCTATTACTGCCACATGCTGAACAGAGGAGACGGGATCCCCCACCACACTTTGAGGATAAGAATTTGGAAACCAGAATTTTGGAGACACTGGACTCTACCAGCTGATTTTCCAGTGCTCCCGCCGGAGGAAGTGAAACATGTACAATGAACAGTTGAGGACAGGATGAAGTGGGTACAGCAACTTCTGCATGGAAAGAGGGGCCTCTGTGGTGTGAGCATGTGCATGAATGTGTTTGTGTGCATGGGCAGAAGAATGTGTCTGCATGTTTCTACATACTCACTAATGGGTCCTTGTTTGCATAGACTGCTGCATAAACCAGTGAGAATACACTGCCTGCACTGTGCAAGCAGCCCACAGTAAAAGTTTACGTGTACCTGTGGATGCATGCTAAACAGTGCATGTCTGAAATGTGGCACAGAAGTACCACAGTCAACATGTAATCATACACAACACAGCGTAGCTCTGCATACACATGTATTTACAGGCCATTTGCAGGGCCACTGTGTACCTGTCTGCTGCACATAAGAGGATGGAGGAGGCTGCCTTGATGCAGGGTGAAGCAGTCACACCTATTTTGTTGAAGGTGAAAAAGCAATTGTTGGTTGAGAGACTATTTCTGTAGCAGGAAGATGTCTGATTGGCAGGAGTGGCTTGGTTCCGTTCCCATCCTGGGGCAGGAGGGAATAGACAGAAACAAGCTGAAGTGATTTCTCCCTAGCAATGCAGCTGAGTTTTGGCCAAGGGCCTCCATACTAACTGACAATCATTCTTACCTGTACTTAATATCATAAAGCAGGAAGATGCTACCATGCCTTTCATTGCTGGGGAGGCTTAGGCATGGTGTGGAGTAACCAGCATAATTTGCCCAAGTACATACAGTTTGCAGAAGTGCCTAGATTTGAAACCAGATCTCATATGGCCAAGGATGGCTTCTTAGCTACAGGATCATCCTTCTTCCTGCAGAGAAGTAAGGGAAGATGTGCCTCCTGCCATACTCTGCCCCAGAGAAACCCAGCAATTCAAACAAGGAGGCCTGTGGCACTTTTAAAGACTAACAAATTTATTTGTCACTTGAGTATAATCCCATAATCCCACTTCATCAGATGCATGAAATGGAAACTGTAGCATATTCACCTAACACAGTACAGTTTCCATTTCATGCATCTGATGATGTGGGATTATACCCACAAAAGCGCATGTGATAAATAAATTTGTTAGTCTTTAAAAGTGCCACAGGACTCCTTGCTTGTCTTCCAGGAATTCAGAGTCACCATCTTCCTTACTTTCAACCACCCCCCACCTATGCCTTACTGCCTACAAATCTCCCCCGCTCTGCTGCTAGGCAGCAAATTGTGATTTCAGCAACTCTACTAAACTCAGTTTGATATATGGTCCTCGTCCACCCCACCCAGTCTGCTTCATTCACCTCCTTCGTGCAGGCTGATCCGCAGAGTTTGGGCTTTCAGGGACAGGGCCTGTCTTAGCTACACAATTTGCCCATACAGCATCTCTAAAACAATGGGGTCCTTCTCCATGAGTGGGTCTTGGCTCCTAAGGCCTGGCTTATGAATTTACATCTAGATACATAGGGCTCTGGGGGATGTGAAAGTGCTGTACCCCTGTAGCTAAAAAGTGTCAGCCTGAAAGATTGAGCTCCTGTAGTTGGAAGAGAGAGATAAGCATGGGGTACACCAATGGTTTTCAAACATTTTTTCTCAGGACCCAGTTGAAAAAAAATAATTTATGCCTGCAACCCAACAATTACATCTTTCAGCAATGCATTGCAGTCTTTTGGTGGCAATAGCAGCAGGTATTGCGAGCCAGTGCCTGAGGGTCAGTGATCCAGTACTGGGTCCCGACAGGGCTGTCCCTTGGGGGACCGAGAGGGACAATTGCCCCTGTCCTCACAGTTCCATGGGCCCCATACTGTCCTGTCATGAGCAGGGCCGCACAGGGTCCACACTGCTGCATCCCTCCTCACTGCCTTAGGCAAGGAGTGCAGAACCAGCCTCTGCTCTGAGCTGGCTCACTCCACCCCCAGGACAGGGAACAGCCATCCCAGTGGCAGAGCGGGCTAGCCCAGAAGCCGGGCTCCTCTCTCTCACCCCTTCTTGGACCAGCTGTTCTGCCCTGGGGGGGCAGGAGGGCAGAGCCTGGCCCCTGGACAGGCTCGCTCCACCCCTGGGAGCAGAATGGCTGGCTTAGGGGAGGGGCAGGAGTGCAGGGTCAGCCTCTGGGATGGCCTGCCCCACATGCCTCCTCAGTGCAGGGAGCCCCACAGGCCAATTGGCCCTGGGCCCGTACCCGCCTAGGGTTAGCTTTAGGTCCCAACCCTAAATTTGAAAACCACTGTGGTATGCCAAAGCAGCATGTTTTCCCCAAAATGCCTGTGCTTTTATAAAAACCCATTAACTTTTGCAGTGAAAGAAATTCCAATTGTCGGATTAAAATTTAAAAGAGAATTGAAATAATGATAGTCAAAGCTATACGATCACCAACTTCAAAAATAATGTACATATAAGACAGGCTTAGAAGCTGTGCTTAATAGCTTCTGAAGGGAGGGGCAACTAATCTGCACGGGTCCTGTGTTAGCATGGATACAAAGAGCACAATTAACTGATCAGCATACTCGGCAGGGGCGTCGCTGGGGCGGGGAAAGACCCGGGGCACGGGCCCAGCCCCGCCCCCGGAGGACAGGCCCTGCCCCCCAGCCAAAAGGCCACACCCCCCTGGCCCTATCCCGGGCCAGGGGATGGGGCCTGCAGGGCGGCCAGATAGGCCCCAGATCCCTGGCCGGAGACGCGGCCGCCATGGCCACGGACCGCCAGGGATCGGGCCCCGGATCCCCGGCCCGATTGGGCCGGAGAACCGGGGCACCGGTGTTGAGACCTGGGGTACGTGCCCCGGGTGCCCAACGCTAGCAACGCCACTGATACTCGGTGCAGGGCATACTGGGTAATGGTATTTGGGGTTAGTCTGCTCACAAATCTATCAATATCTGTAATTCTACTAAGGGGAAATATGAAACACTGTCTTTTTGTGAATTGCGACTCTATGTTTGTTGCAAATCTGTCTGAATTAAAGGATAAAAACTACCCTTAGTTAAGAAGAGGTTTGTAGGAAAGGTGACTGCATGTTTCAGCCTGAAGCAATTTGAGAGAGAGAAGGATGGGGGGTTGAAGCTATTTTGGTGTCTTCTCCTATTGCTTCCTCTGTCTTTTGATAGCTATGGCTAAGCTTTTTGTTATTTAGATAGAGATAGCTATTTACATCTATTTAAGAGCTTGAATCACCAGAGAGAAGAACAAATTCTCTTTCTGACCAAAAAATCACCAGAGAGAATTTTTTCTTCCTGAGATGGGTGGAGCTAGCAGATGGTGAGAGTGCCCAGTGGTGAGCTGAGTGACACAAGTGATTGGCAGGCAGAGCCAGTAGACAGTGAGAGTGGCAAGCTGGGCAGTGTGAGTGACTGGAGGGTAGAGCTTGTGGACAGTGGGAGGAGCCAGTAGATGGTGAGAGTGGCCAGTGGCGAGCTGGGCAGCGCGAGTGACTGGAGGGTGGAGCTGGTGGACAGTGGGCAGAGCCAAGGAAGTTCTAGAGGATGGAGTGAGTGACCAGTAGATGGCATCAGTGGATAGCTGGCATGGAAGACACTCCCTACATACCCGAGGGTTGTTTGGGAGCCTAGTTAACACTGATTTTCCGGATCAGTGCCAGTTTTGCCATTTAAATTTGTATGTTCTGTTATGCCATGTGGGTTGCTGGGAATTTTGCTCTATACTAATTTTTCTAGATTAGTGCCAATCTCTGTTATTTGGCCTTTTGCATTTTTGTTTTACTACTATTAAAAGTTCTGTTTACTACACTCAGACTCGTGCTTGCAAGTGGGGAAGCCTTACCCCTTTGGGGTGCCCAGGAAACAGTGCAGGATTCCCCAGAAATCTGGATGGGGGCTTGAGCCGGCTGGTGGTGTTACACTATTAGGAAACCCCTAGATATAGAACCCAGCCCTTGTCCTGCCAGCCTGCCCTGGCAGAAGGGTTACATTAGCATGATTCTACATCCTAAAGAAATGCCAAGATCAGGAAATAACAGAGTTTACTTAACATCCATAACTAAAAAATTATCCCTGCAATACAATAAGATTGCAATAATTTTTTGTCTAAATGTATCTTAAAGTCCTTAAATCATGATTTGAGGTGGTAAATAATTTAGTCATAGGTCAGAGATTTATTTCTAGAGTGAATCAGTGAGGTTTTGAGGCCTGCATGGTGCAGGCGGTCAGACTAGATGATCATACTAATGCCTCTGACCTTAGGGTCTGTGAGTTTGCTTTTAAAGTTTTGCCTAATTAAGATGACCAATAAACAAACAAACAAAAACCCACCTGAAAATTGCTCTTAAGTATTACTAGTAAATTGTAAAGAAAGTTTGATATGAGGTATAGTATAGAACCCATAACTTAAGGCTTTTACAATAAAAAAAATCTTTTTGAAAAGAGACAAACCACCATAGCTTTGTTACTTCTGACTGAGTTAGGTAATGAAAGAATCCCCAAACCCAAACCAGGGTGACCAGATGTCCCAATTTTTTAGAGAGAGTCCCAATATTGGGGGTTTTGTCTTATATAGGCTCCTATTAACCCTCTCCCACATGATGATTTCTCACACTTGCTATCTGGTCAATCTATTCCAAATTTTCTGCTCTACTGTTCCATCTCCTGTCCTGATTATTTTTCCGGTATAAAACAGCCACTTTTTCCATGTTCTTTTGCTAACCATTCAGTTTTTAATCATATCAAATGAAGTTAAAAAATATAAACTTTTAAAAGTTTAATATGTAATATGGGGGATTGGGGGATAAGAGAGCTATCCTAGATTTTAGCATAATATGGAGAACTGAAGTCTTTTTGGTAGGCTTTGCAGTTGTAGAAGTGTTGTCTCCAGGATATTAGGGAGCCAAAGTGGGTGAGGTAATATCTGTTGGTGAGGGAGACATGCTTTTAGCCAAACAGAGCTTTTCTTCAGGTTTGGAGGTCTTTCTTCAGGGTTGCTAACCTTCCAGGATCACAGTGGTGTCTCCAGTAATTAAAGATTAATCTTGCAAGATTATGTCATATGATGTAACCTCCAAGAATATGTCCAATCAAAATTGGTAACCCTATGCAGGAGTTGGTGGTCCAATAAAAGATATTACTTCACTTATTTAGTCTCTCTGAAATCTTTTTTTGGTGAAACATTTTAATAGGTGGCCATTCTTTGCTAATTCTCATGCTTTAGCATGGTCAAGAGTTTGTCACATAGAAACACTTTTCCCTTTGTGAGGCATCTTTCCACCTATTCAATGGACGATCTGAAGTAAGATTAACAAAAACACTGATGACATGCTTAGGGATATTTTCTGCCAGTTCCTGCAAAGCAACAAATAAGTTTTTAACATTTTTATTTATCATTACTTTCCATGAGCTCTAAAAAATTATTTTTCTGCTTTCATATAACATTTGATATTTTACTTGCACACCAGCTGTAAACATAGATGCTTTGCAGCATTACTTAATCCAAGCCAGTAGGTAAGAGTCCCAAGAAGTGACTGAAAACAGAGGTGTTATGACTATGACTAAAGCCCTAATACTAGGGGTCTGGGGGAAATTAAAAGGCACAGCTAAAGTGGAAGAGGCTCTGATGTAAGCGAAGCTCTGAAGAAAAGGATGTTGCCTGGTTCCAGGCTACTTTGCAATGGTCCATAGACCCAGCAACTGATATTCCTACAGCACAAGCACGTGGGGACTGTTGTTGACTGAACAGACTGTCCATATCACTTTTGTTGTTAATTGACAGCCACCTAATGATATGATATAAATATAATACAAAACTAAAGGTGCACCCTGCTTCTTTTTTGACAAACCTTCCTTTCAAACTGCTGACGGAAGTTTCTCCTTACCAAGGCAGGGAGGCCAATGGACTTTGGAAACATTGTTACTAAACTGCTGGATAAGAAAGTATGGTAGACAGGTCCATCATGGGGGGCGGGGGGAAGAGGGGTGAGCACCCTGGATCTGCAGTTCTGGGGGCCCCACGCTGTCCTGCCATGCAGGGCAGCAGGGGGCCAGCACCACTGCCCCCTCCATGCCGGGGACCAGGGTAGCTGGCCAAAGACAGCACCCAGCTCAGTGATCCCAGTCCCCACCCCACCCCTGCCACATGCACTTCTTTCATGTCTGTGCCAGAGCAGTGGGGAGGGGGCAGGAGGCGGTACGGGGCCCATACGGCTACCCCAAGCCCTGGCCGTGCTGCCTCCTGCCTCCTCCCCGCTGCTCTGGCACAGAGCCGAAAACAGCGCATGTGAGTGCCTGGGGGGAAAGCAGGAGCGTCGAGCCAGGCACCAGCATGGGACAGCCAGTGCAGAGGCGAAGGGGCTTGCCCCTCCCGTGGACTGCCTGCCCCCCCCCCCACTGCTGGGGAGAGCTGAGTGGGGGTCCAAAAAGAGCAATTCACCCAGGGCCCTGATGGTAGAGGTGTATAAAACAGGGGTGTCAAACTATGGTGGACCAGATTTGATTTAAATGTACTTCAAGCGGACCATACTTACCATAAATCGCAATACTAGGACACTCTCGCTGCATCGCAAAGCACTGTGCATGCAACACCACATTCCACAATACTGCTGTCTCTAAAGTGTGGTCTCACAGAGTGCAATCTCACACATCCAGTGCTCTGCAATGTCAGATCTGACACTCTTGCAGCACGATGCCGTGCTGCTGGGTATATGTGAGACCCTTACAATGATCAGCGCTGGGAGCAAGCAGTGCAGAATGCACCCTTTGATTGAGCCGCTGAATGGAGCCTCTCCCGGGCACCTGGGGCAAAGCCCCATTCACCCTGCCATAGTTAGGGCCCTGCACTCTCCCGCTCCCTTAGGAAGACTGGGGTCCCACACAGCACAATCACGTTTGACCCCTGAGATAAAACAAGATGAACCCATCTGAACTGGCCTGTTGCTTCACTCAAGGAAATGAAGAGGTTGACTCTTCATTAGCTCAACGTTGTAATTATTCAGAAGACACATTCTCAGAGAAATACTGATCTGGGGGCTTCTCCCCAACCTGCAATACGCATGAACCTGGGGCAGGGATTTCCCCAACACCCCCCAAATGTCAGCTAGTAAGAGTGTAATACCAATTTTATGAGCACCCCTATACCCCACACTTCCCCCTAATTTCAAGTGCTGGGGAAGCTGCTGGGCGGCTCACTATTCCTCCCCTGCAGACCCGTGCATGCATTGCTACCGCAACCACCCCGCTGCAACACGCACGGGCTGAGCTGCAAGCCCCGCCCCTCCGGCGCGCGCCGGGCTGGGGGCGGGAATCGGGCCGCGGCCGATGGAATTTTCCACTCCCGAGCTCGGCCCTGCCTGGCCCCGCCCCCGATTGGCCGGCGATCCGCCCCCATCCCGTCATGCAATGCGGACGCAAGATGGCGGCCCCCATGAAGGGAGCGTTGTCCAGGCTGCTGCCCGGGCGGGGCCTGCCGCTGCAGGTGGAGGCGGGAGGGTGGCGGATGAGGGTTTTGGGGGAGGCAGAGCGAGCCTCGGGGTGGCGGGGTGTCTGTGGGGTACGCAGGGTGAGTCCTGGGGGCTGTGGGGAGAGGTAGGGCCGGCCTGGGGAGCGGGGTTGTGGAGTTTGGGGCGAGGCCAATGCAGAGGGAGCCCAGGGGATTTGTGGGAGCGGAGGAGTGTGGGGGAGTTGTAGCCAGGCTTTGGGGAAGTGGCCCACTGTCTGCGTTTCCGTGGAGCAGCTGTGGCCGGCCGGGAGCCTGGCTGGATTGGGAGCTGATGTGGTAGCCAGGGATTTTCTTAACACCCCCTTAAACCCCCCCCCAAATTTCACAACACCCTCCCCCCCAGTTGTGAGCTAGTAACACTGTTATACCAATTTAGTGAGCACTCCCCCTTCACCTTCCCCTACATGTCTCCTACTTTCAAGAGTTGAGGAAGCTGCTGGTTGCAGTTGTGCTCCGTAGACCAGTGTTTCCCAACCAGTGTATGTCACAAATTACTTTGAAAAACTACTAAAGAGATCTGGGTTGGCTCATTGTCTCATGAATGTTCATGAGTTCATTTAGAAACTATATGGTGGTGTGTGTCTAAATAATTTAAGGTAACAAGATGTGCCACAGCAGAGAAGATGTTGGGAGCCACTGCCCTAGAGGGCTTCCCCCGGTTTGCTAGGAGGGACCACGTTTTATTTTCTGCTAGCCCAGGAGACTGGGGTCTCAGGGGATTAGTTAGTGATAAGTCGTGATGCTTTCAGCTGCTGGGTGATCCCAGCTGAGTAGTGATGCTAGTTCCATCTCATCCGTATTCAGCTGCCTGTGTGATATGAAGTTGATGAATCTCAGCTTCGTTCCCAGTGGATGGGTGCTCATGTTATAGAAAATCCCATCACAAACAGCTATGTAATAAAAAAGGAGTTCTGTGCCACTTCTAAAGACTAACAAATTTATTTATTGCATGACCTTTTTGGGCAGAAAATCCCACTTCATTACATGCTTGAAGATGGGATCTTTAAGCATCTGATGAAGTGGGATTTTTCTCCCCAAAAAGCTCATGCAATAAATAAATTTGTTAGTTTTCAAAAGTGCTACAAGATTTCTTGTTTGTTTTGCTGAACTAGACTGATACAGCTACCCCTTTGGAACAGGTCCATAACAGACGTGTCAGGATGAGAGTTTAGCATGATGAATTTGCCCTGTGCCTTATAGATCCCTTCTGCTCCAAAGAGTTAGTAATTTAAACAAGACAAAGACCGGGTATCAGAGTCATGTGAAGAGGGAAGATGCAGGCGTCTTTGAGGAAAAAGTTATAAAATAGTGACGTAAATTTACAGCATTCTGTTGCACTTTATGTCTGTGAGAAAGCCAGAAGCCCCTTTTTGCTGCTACAGATAGTAATTTCAAGTCAGGGTGGTGATGTGTTGCCTTGAACCTACCTTTTCTGGAGGTGCAGTAGTCTAGTAGCTGGTGAATCTGTTGTTTTAAAGATACTGTATGAAAAATAAATGTAAGGTCCAAAACCTGTGGCAACATCTGTTAAAAGCAGGTCGTACTGAGGGTTTACAACTTGGCACTGGAAAATGGCCACACTTTGTGTACTGTGAGCTGCAGGAACATTTAGACTATCCAGAAAGTGATGAAACAGAGTGCTGCCATGACGTCTGTAGCCGTGCACACTCCAGAAATTGAAGGCTGCATCTTTTTGGGGGTGGGGTGGGGTGGGCTTGTTTCCTAGTCGCAAGGAAGGATGAGTGCTTGATTATCTGTCTCTCCCTCAGGGTGTGGAATCCTTACTCAGTCCTACCAGACTTACTCAGACCTTACTTCTGGTTCCAGTTAGAACAAAGAAACGGCCCTATGTCCCTCCTCCTGTCAATGCCAAACATTTGACTTTAGAGGAGCAGAAGTTGAAAGCCAGAGCTGCAGGCTTGGTGATCCCATATGAGCGCCCAGAACGCCCCATCCATCTTGCCTGCACAGGTACTAATAAGATTGAAAAGCTGTTGGTGTCTTCTAGGGATGGGAGTCAGATGCGTGATCAAGGAAGAACTGGTCCCAGGCAGATGTGTGGGATCAGTAACCTGATGAATCTGGAAGACTTATAAATCTAGTTCAAAATGGGCAGGTTGCTTTGATTACACTCACTGCCTCCCTGTAGGAAGAATTAACCCTCATACTTGAATTCCATTTAATGTCACTGAATGATGCTGAACTAATGGCCCTGGTGACGGAAGCCCTGCATCCACAGATCAGGGACGGCACAGACAGTGCATGCAAGCTGTTGTTTCCCCTGAACCAAAATGGCTCAGTCTGCTCTCCAAAGTCTGCCTCTAGGAGTGAGAGGGGAATCCAGTCTCTCTGACCCATTCAACCCCAATCATCCATAAAGAGGGCCAGTTTTGGCTTATGGTGGTATTTTCTTTTGTTTTGGAACCTGAATTGAGACCCACCAAACATCTTTTTATGTAGGCCAGCTAGGAGCCAAGAGATGGTCATAACTTCAGGCGCAAACAAGAGCTGTTTTGGTGCTAGCACCCTAGCAGTGAGAGGCTACCATTATCAATCCTCTGAGCTTTTTAATTCACTCTCTACTTCGGTCTCTTCCTTTAGAGTTTGGGGTCAGAACAGATTTAGGGAATAAACAGGCAGCCCTGTTTCTTACTTCTCCCTTCCTGTCTAGTTTCACTTGTTTGATCTCTAGAGATTTTCAGGTTTCTTAAAGAACTTAGCCTGTTGCCATGATATTGATCTCTTCCTGATCTCTCTTTCTCTTATGCAGCTGGAATTTTTGACCCCTATGTGCCCCCGGAGGGTGATGCCCGCTTGTCCTCTCTGTCAAGGGAGGGGCTGAAACAAAAGAGGCAACAGATGAGGCAGAGAGCTGCTTCACAATTATCGTATGTATCCCGGACTTCCATTCAAGAGCAGGTGTAGTCAAGCAGCAGTTCCACCTGCTTGCCACAGGTTTTCTACCTGGCCCTTGCTGTTGTATTGTCCTATTTCAGTGCTACTAACTCTTCTGTTTCTGTGATACCATCAAAGGGGGGTTGGGAGGGAGGTTTGGAGGCGGCCTGAGATTTACACATTATCAGTATTTTGTCTTCAGGGTCCATGTCTGGTGTACTACCTTCTGACAGATGATGGCTAGGCTCCTGTTTGTGTTACACTTATGGCCATAGTCCCCTGCCAAAACTGGTGCTGTACTTTCTAGGCATTGAACAGATAGAGTAAGAGACTCTCCATGCCCCAAAGAATGTACAGTCTTAATAGGCAAGACAAAGGGTGGGAGGAGAGAGATAGCGTTATTCCCTGCATTTTGGGAAACAAAGGTTCAGGGATTAGTAGTGTTTCCAGGAGATCAAGGGATGTGATTATTCCCATCTATTCAGTGCTGGTGGGGCCGCATCTGGAATACTGTGTCTGGACTCTGTGCTACTGAAAGGATGAGGACAAATTAGAAAGAGTCCAGTGGAGGGCAACGAAAATAATTAGGGGGTTGGGGACCGAACAAGAGGACAACAGAACAAGGAGCAATGGTTTCAGGTTACAGCTGGGGGTGATTGAGGTTGGTTGTCAGGAAGAACTTTCTCACCAGGAGGGTGATGAAGCATCGGAATAGGTTACATAGGGAGGTGGTGGAATCTCCGTCTTTGGAAACATTTAAGGCCCGATTAGATGAAACCTTGGCTGGGATGATTTAGTGGGACTGGTTCTGCTTTTAGCAGGGGGTTGCACTAGATGACCTCATGAGGTCCCTTCCAACCCTATGATTCTAAATGAGTAGCTGAAGGTCATGTGGGGGTCAGTGGCAGAGATGAGAAATGAACCAAAAACTCCTGAGTCCCACTCCAATAGCTGAATCACAAAGCTGTCCTTGCCTTCTCGTTCCTTTAAGTGTCCACGGCCTCTACCCACTGACTGGAAATTAAAACATGAGGCTCCATACTCACTCTTGTGACAGAGCACTAGCCTGGCTTTTTTGTTGCAGTGTTACATGTTGTATGATGACTAGTTATTCTAGACTGTACACCACATCCACATAGTAGTCTGTCATGAGCACTCTGTTCCCAGTGCCACCTCTGTGAAAGATGGGATTAAAGTAGAGGTGTCAAACTCATTCAATGTGAGGGGGCCACACTGGAGAGCAGGACAACTGATGCTGGCCATGTGTTCGCACAGTCTCCCCAGCCCTTTCCCCTGCCACATTCAGAGCAGCATGAGCTGTCTTTTCCCCTTCCCTACCCTGCAGGCTCTCTGACACTTTCCCTTTTCCCTACACTGTGCACTCCCCTTCTCCATGGTGGCTCCCAGACTCCCCTTTCCCTGCTGTGCAGCTCCCAAACCCCCTCCTTTTCCCCTACTGCATGGTGGTAGGCAATCAGTTTCAGTCACAGCCAGGGGCAGGCTGGGTTCCTGCCTCCCCCACTCCCAGTTCACTCATAGTCAGAATGCTGGCCTTTGGTTGAGCTCAGTCCTGGCTGGTCTTTGATTGGGTCATTCCCAAATGGGCCCCAGCCACTTTTTCCTTTCTTATTTGTGATTCTTCAATATGTAATCAAATTAGCACGCTGACTGACTGACAGTGAACAGTTGGGATGAAGGGCAGTGCAGTGGCTCTCCAGGAGCCTGGCCTAGCCTGCTGTGACTGAGATTCTGATTGGTTGGCAGGCTACAGCAGAGCTGAGCTGGGATTGGCTGAAGCACTTCCTTTGTTCCCCTGTGCCCAGACTTGGATAATGTGAGTGAGTCAGAAGCGAGTCAGAGGCCTGTCTTTGCTGTTCACTACTGCTACAGCTAGCTCCTAGACAGCAGCTCTGCAGGCTGGATTGGTGCCCATGATGGGCTGGATGCGGCCCCGTGGGCCATAAGTTTGACACCACTGGATTAAAACGAATGAAGCTGTCTTAATTCTGAATTGCTTTTTGCTTGGGGGCACTCAATTAGATGTTGATAAGTGGACTCAGAGAACATCAGGCCAGCTCCCATCACAAAGCATTTCTTTTCCTTGTCTTGCAGAATCTGGAAGATAAAAGAGCATGATCCTGACTTCAACACTAAAACATTCCCTGAGAAGGCCCAGGATGTATTCATCGAAGCTCACAATTGTCTGGCAAAGTAAAACTCCCTTTCTCCATCTGTTGTGGCTTTCAGGACATTCCTTTTGCCCCACTTACATGCCATATTCTTCCCTCCTCTCTTTCTGATAGATCCTTTTTATTTCTTAGATGTTATGAGTTTTCCTGCTGCTGTCTCCATGAACAGGGGTGATTGGGATGCCACAGGCCAAATATTCTTTTAATTCCAGTTTAGAAGTACAGCAAGAAACAAGAGGGGAAAAATACAATTGGAACCTGATTTCCAGATGTGTTAAACATCAGCTGCTCTCAGTAAAATCATTGGAAACATGGGTACTCAGCGTCCCTGGAAATCAGGACTTTGAGGGATTGTTTTAACCCTAAGGGCTAGTCTTCACAGTGGGAAATCTTTCTTTGAAGACCCACTCAGCCAATCAGGAAGTTTGATCCATGAACACCACCCTGGCAGTTAGGGTAGCTTTGAGTTGAAGGGAGGCCATTTCCTTTGACTCAGCATAGTGGACATGTCGGGGTAGGGAGGTCAGAATGAAGATATGCAAGTTATTTTAAGTAACTTGTATATCTCCATTTGACTGCCACTGAGTGTTGCAATGTGACACTGCTTCGCCACATTCTCCAGTGATAAAACAAAGTGTTTCAAAACTGCGTGTTGCTTAGTTACAATTTTAAACACCATTAAAACAATACAGACATATTTGGCTTCTCAAGGGAGTCCTGTGCTGTTGCGTTGGGGGTCTGGTTGCATTTGGACTCTGTTGTCCATCTGAAATCCCAGTTCACAGCTTAGCAACTGCATTTTTTCAATGCATTGTATATAACATGTGGGAGAGGCAGGGTTTCTTAGGTGAGTCTTTTGAGCATGTGCATCTAAATAACTTGGCATATTTTACTTTACAGTTTCAACAAGCAGAAACTTCACTCCCTGGTGACTGAACGCTGCTACCCGGTAAATATTTCTCTGCATGTCCTTGAAGAGGGAAGGGGTCTTTGTTCAGTCCACTAGTGGTTCCTAATCAGCAGTCTGCTTCCTTTGTATTCCAAGAAATGAGGCAGAATACAAGTCTAATCTGGAGTTAAGGAGCAGGCACTTTGTTGCCTACATTCCATGTTTATCTTGGGGGCAGAGTGAAAGTGCCTTGTAAACAGCCAAGTTTGGGATCTGGCTACAGCTGAAGCGATGCTGCTGGGTGCTACATGACCAGAATTTGATCTACCTTTTAGAGAACGATGATCGTCACTTTTGCAGGATCTTCTTGCTCCTCCTCTTGGAGAAAATGCCAGACTCCCTTGTTGATTTTAATGGCAACAGAGTTGGGCCCAGAGAGAGCTGTAACTGCCCCTTTGGTTCTCCCCCAGTAGCTAACCAAGAGACCCCGTTTGTACAGTTAGAGGAATTAACCAAAACCATGTTAATTTCTGTGGTGCTGGAAACAAGGAGAGGCTGATGCTAGAAATGCCAATTTCAGTAAAGAGGGCAATGTTGTTTTTGTCTCCTTAAGATGCTATTAAAACAGTGCCAAGGAAGAATATGATTCAATTCCTTTTTTTTAGTGGTCAGGGTGACACTGGAAGGAATTCATCCATGTCCCCAAGGAAAACTGAGAGCACTTTGGGTGCCCTGGTGAGACTTGAGTTTTTGTAACAACGTTCAGCACTGCTGCTGGAGGGCTAGGGGCCATTAACCCCTCATCTTCTGCATCTTGCTCCATCATTCCACATGAGCGCAGACAGCACACTCACTCCACCAGTTCAGACCTCCTCTCTCCAGATGGCTGGTCGCCAGTTAGCTTTCACATTGCTAAATGACATTTTATCCCCAGGAAATGGTGCGTGGGAACAGATACAATACCATCCGCTGGAGGTTTCTGGAATCACTGGAGCCTCCAAGGGTTGTTCATGTTCAGTGCCCGGAAATGGTGACCAAGACCAATCTGTATGGACAGGTGACAGTCCGCATGCACACGCGGCAGGTATGGTTTCTCTTTGCATGGTGTGGCACAGCCAGCCCTTGCTTGATGTCAGGTTGACAGCTTCCATGGTTCTCCCTGTAGATCTTGGCAATCTATGACCGGTTTGGACGGCTGATGTGTGGCGGGGAGCAGGTGCCAAAGGATGTCTTGGAGTATGTTGTATTTGAGAGGCACTTGGTCAACCGTTATGGTGTTTGGAGGATACATGGCAAGATAGTGCCCGAATGGGCTCCACCAAAGGATCCCATTATCAAGGTAATGCCGCTGAAACTGTCACCCACTCATGCCTCAGACTGTGTGAGAAGTCTGTAAAGCCACTTCCCCCTAGGTGTTTGAAAGCTGCTCTTTCTGCAACAAAATCTTGGCAGCTTCTTTGCTTATGGCGTTTCTTGCTTCTACTGGAGAATCTCTGGCACATGCACCAGCCCCTCGTGCTGCTCTGTGCAGTTTGGATATTGCCAAGTAGCTTCTACAGTGATTCAGGCGAAGAATAATGCATGGAGCTTGGTGTAATTGAGCTGCAGCCAGGTTCAGCTGGTTGGAATAGGCGCTAGGAGCTTTGGGGTTTTAATGTGGGAGGCATGAGGAGAGGGCTGGTTTTGTGGCTGAAGTGCAGGAGATTTTGGATTTCCATTCCTGGCTCTGCCACAGACATGCTGTGTGTCCCCTCATAACGCTCTTCGAGTCCCAGTGCTTAATATGTCCATCTGTAAAATGGGGATAATGCTTGCCTCCATCTGGTGTGGATTGTGTGGCTTAATCAGTTAAGGTTTGTAAAGCATTTGAGGTCTTCAGTTTGGGGATAGGACATACACTGCTTATCATTGGCCCAGGAGTGATTGAGCAGGAGGACAGCTTCTTTGGCAATTTGCATCCTCTCAGCTTGCTGCTGCTGCTGCATATGTCCAGGCAGAGAAATATATGGCCTTCTGCTGCTTTGCCAATCACCTGTTATAGCAAGCAGGTCCCAGCTGAGGAAGGGAGATGCGACAGGAGAAGTGGCAGGGGTGTTCCCACCACGTGTGTGCCATCCGGCCTTCTTTCTGCTGGAAGGCTGAGTGGTGCCAGAAATCTGTGGTTGCCTTTGTAGCATGGAAAGGTCTTTGTTAGTTCATGGACTTTCAGCACCAAGCATCTCTGTAGTTAGTCTAGTGGCAAGCTAATTTGGCATCTTGCTCTTTCAGACGGTGATGATCCCTGGCCCAACCCTGGACCCCTTGCAGGAGTTTGATGAGATCCAGTATGAAATTCCAAAGCCCAGAGGCATGGATACAAATAACAGTGAATGGATGGGCAGCAACAGAGGGTGAGAAGGCATGACTGCAGCCCTCTGCTCCAGCTGAGCACAGACACCCTCAGAGAATCTGGACAGGGAAACTAGCAACAAGCAGAATGCTGCTTGGTGTGGGCTAGCTCTTCCCCAGAGTACATACCATCTAATGTGCTGCCTCTCAGACTGTATCAGTTTTGCTTTGGAGACCAGTAATCCCACATCTTCAGGATGGCTTCCTAAGCAAGCCTCAGTCAGGGACTCATTGCCCTGCTTCACTAGCCATAGAAGTGTCCATGGGTATGAGGCACTATCATTACAAGCCATTGCTGCCTGATTAATGTTCACTGAAAGTTTGGAAGTCCTAGCACTGACCATGCTTTTAATTCCTTGCTCCAGAATCTGAGAGTCTGAACCTCCTATTCTCTTTCCTTTTCTTCCCTTGCTCCTGTGCCCCTCCAACCACAGTAGCAGTCTTTGGGAGATAAGCAAACATATTGTGCATCAAACTCTCTTGCTTGAATGTTGGGCTGCCCTCCCTCTGTTTTGCACTTAATAATGGGAAGTTTCCGATGGGGGTTACAGTACTTATGTCTGTAACGTAATAAAACAATGCCGGCTCATTGGTCCTGGAAGCGAAGTGTGTAAATTGCTGTTTGTAGTCCAGGAGGAAGCAGCTGTTGCCATTGATGTTACTGGAATGTTGGTATCTTCTTTAGAGTGAAGATGGATGATGGGATATTGCTGGCAGTGACTACCTGCTAGTGCAGATTGGACCTTTTGCTCTCTCATGTTCTTAGCAGCCCTACTTTCCTGGCAGGACACTCTGACTCCTCTGTTGCCTTTGCCTAACCCTTGACCCCTGTGCAAGAAGTAAAAGGCTCCTCCTTCCCCTGCCCCACTAATGCCCGTTACTTCCTTTTTGATTTGTGTTGGCATTCTGCTTGCAAGAGCTGCTCCAGAGATCAGTGTCCCTTGCTCTGAGTCTGCTGTGCTGCGGCAGTAGTGTGAAAAAAGTAAAGCAGCCAGGCTGTTTTGTAAGTAGAAACTGTCCTGTCATCCACTCTGGGACAGTAACAACCATGGCTTAATCCTGCTAAGTCTCCAGAGTCCGAGATGGCTTTCCAAAACAGATGGTGATGAGCAAGTGACTTGAATGAGGTCACAGAGGTGTAGTGCTGGCTAGAATACCACTGGCTCCCAATCCTCAAAGCAATCCCTAGATGTATTTAGCTACACTTTGAAACCTACATATGTTACAGATCAAGAAAAGATGCCCATGCCTGCTGGCAAGACATTGTTGCTAGAAAACTGTGGTACTTTACTTTAGCACCCCTTGTCATGGTGCCAGATGCTATAGCCACACACTCTGTGCTCCACAGACCTTTCTACCTAAAGAATCAAACCAACAGCACAGTTCCAGTATCAGCTCCTAGACTTTAGAAGTAGAAAGATTTATTACACAGGCATAAGTGACCCTCTTGATTTTTCACAGAACTGAAGGCAGGAGGTGCTTCTTTTTCTTCAGTCTCTGTTTTTCCAGAGTGCAGGGTTTGGAAATGCTTATCCCACAGCTAGTATGTTCAGTCCCCTGAAGGGAGATGCAAGTGGTGCTTTCCTGACCTGTCCTCAGGCTCACTCTTACTAATAGTGCATGTAGCCCAGAGGTCAGCAACCCAAAAGATAAGAAGAGCTATTTTAAAAAATTCCATCTATAACCAAGTGTTTCGAGAGCCACAATGTGTGTGGCCTGCTGGATCTGGCCCAGGATGCCTGCCACAAGATCTCCTGGTGAGGAGAGGGCCTGGAACCAGGAGTGGCCCCTATCAGAGTCTCTCAGTGGTGGTGAGGAGCCTGGAAACAGGAGCAGGCTGCTCACAGGGTCTGGGGGGCTGGAGCCACAAGTAGGCAGCCAAAAGCTGCAGCTCCAGAGCCACATGCAGGCTGCAGACCTCTGATATAACCCACATTTTAGTGGATGTCAGAGCCTTTGCTACCTTGCCCTCTTCAGTAAGCCATGGGCAGTGGGATTTGAGGGCAATATTCCTTCTGCCTCAAAGGAGAGCTGGTCCCCCTTTTTGGAGCCTGAAGCAAGCAACTCTTAAGTACTTATTCTTGCACAATTCTTGAATATCTACTGGGAGTGTTGTATATCTAAAATGTCACCCAAAGCCACCTTTGCTCTCTCTAGCGGGAGACTTTTAAAATCATCCCTTTACTTTTTAAACCAAAGAGTTCATTATCTCCCTCCCCCTGTACTGTTTCCAAACAAGCACCTTCTAAACAGAGTTTTTCCAGAATAGTTGACCCATGGGCTAAAGGCGAATAGGAAATGTCTTGAACCCCACCACACGGAGGGAAGTGGCTGGTTATGAACAATTAGTTTTCATACAGCTGTCTATTTTGAGGCTGTTGTGCCAAAGTTGAATGTACAGGTCTAAATGATAGACTCCGCAGCTATCCCTGGTCTGGTTTTTGCTTAAGGATCCATAGCACGTGGGCTCTGAGTGGAATGTGCATGTTCCTCACCCATGGAAGCCATTGAGCAGGCTTGTGCTCATTGGGGGGAAGTCTGCACTGATCTTCATCCCTAATAGTGTGGTTACACCACAAGTTTCACATGCAGATGCTGTGGACTGCCCTGCTGCCTTGCATATCCAATAGTGCCTTTTCCATTAATGTGCTATGGAGTGCTTACAGGCCCCCAACTCACCAATGTGTTTTCTTGACCAGACCTTGACAGTTGCACCAAGGTGCCAGACAGTAACAGCACAGTTGGCCTCCCTGTCACACCTCTGCTCGTGAAAGGACTGACTGTTAAATACAGTGCAGAAAGAGGGTGGCCTGGGGTGTTGGCTGGGTATGCAAAAACAACTGTAGGAATGGTATTAGGGAAAGTTACACAGGCCAAGTTGTCAGCTGATGCACTTCTTGGGCCTATAATGAATTCAGAGTTCCACAGCTGGTGCACAGTCCCATAATCCCTGCTCCCCAGCCACAGTCTCAATGACACCAGAGCCTTGAAAGAGATGCAGTGGGAGAGCCCTACCCTCAGTTGCGGCTGGTAATTCTGCGCACATATATAGATAATACTCTTTATTCTCTGTATGTACATTTTCTTACACAAACATGAGACATTCAGCGCCGAGACTGGTCACGTATGCTACAGCAATACCACTTCCTAAAGACACGGAGAACGTAAAGGACAGGGGTGGGGGAGACAAACCCTGGGCCTCAGCAACACAATGGGGGATGAAGCTAAAACATTCACTTTTGCTGTCTCAGATCTCTGCTCTCATTGGCAGGGGGCACAGGTGAAGAATACTGGGATGCTAAAGTCCTGAACACCTCTGACTGCTGGAGAGAAGGGAATGGGATGAAATCAGTTGGCCAAGGTCAAAGAACTGACATCTCTCTCCTAGCACTTTCTCTGTAAAATCTTAGACTTGTAGCTAAACACTGCTGGCCAGAGCTTGGTGGGGTCTCTGAAGTTGTTTCTGTTTGTTCTTCCCCCATTTCTCTCCTTGTGGGGACAGCTTTCCTCTCTCTGTCCATGGTCAATACTTGTCCCACGATCACTCCGCTTCTGCACTACACAACGTTTCGGGGTGGATGTTGTATTCTTCCATTGTAGAATTCCCACATGTTCTGAGGAGGGGGAGGGTCAGTAAACAGTAGACCCGGTGAGAGTGAGGCACTGTCTAGAGCCAGGCACAGGGTGGGCAGGTAGGCACTGCTGGCTTCGTGTATGTGCATCTGCCAGTGTACCGTGGTTATTGCCTAACAGCACCTCCCCTCTCCTGCCCCCAGAGCTCTCCTGGTGTGGGGATGGGATGATTGGATCTGAATAGCAAAACCCATAGCTTCATCCTATTCTCTCAACCCCACTGCATGTTAGGGCCTAAGGAGCTGCTGCAGCACTTCATGCTGCTCAGGCGCCCAGCATGTGCTCCTGCACAGGGGCCCTTTTGGGACTGTGCATCCTGGCAGCAGGTGTAACATCTCCCAGCTCCACCTGGGAGTAGGTGGTGGTGGGTCAGGCACAGACAACAAAATCCTCCAAGAAATCTGTTTGCATTCTAGAAGTGCCACCTTGCGATTGTTGACCATGAAAATCCTGTTTATGAAACAAGTTGCCTTTCCTGAATGGGCTTGTCTTCTGTGGGAGGAAGCTGAATCATAGCCCTAAGCATATTTGCCCAGGTTATGATCATACGGACAGGTGCAAGTACCCAGCAGTAAACAGTGTTTTGGAAAGTTAGTGGCATTGTTAGTTAAAATAATAAAGATCCTGAAGTTTGAATTCCCAGTGGCAATGGTGTAACCGTATGGTTTATGTAGCCTGTTGTATGTGGTACCTGATTTCTAGGGTTTTTTAATACAAGGGTTTCTAAAAGCAAAGCATTGAAATGGCCTGAAGGTTAGTTTACTCCCCAGGAAGACATGCAGAGATTTCTGGCAAGAGAAAAGAGAATCACTGAATCACAAATAACATTCAGGCACTGAGCTGGCATCACTGGAATAAAACAAAAATGGTTTGTTTCGGGTACATGAAATTGGTGTGACTGGTGCAGGGCCTTTGTGGGAATTTTAAAATAATTCAAAAGCAAGGAAGCCAAGTGCCATGTGACTGGAGCAGAATATAAAGCAGCAGTTTGTTTATCTCAGGCTTCAGAACCTGAATTAGTTACCCTTTGTCAAAATGAAGTGGACAGCAGCCTTCGAGGAGAGCTGGGATAGGTAGTTGACAATGACTGGAAAAGCAACTTCCCTCTCCTACTTGATCCCATCATTCCACTGACCTGTCCCCTTGTTCCACCTCCACACCATAAACTTTTCGCTGATGTTCAGAGTCCAAGCCCATCCATTACAGACATCCCTCAGTTCCTGGGGTCTTCAAATCTTAAGACTTCAGTTCTGTGCCCAGAGTGCTGTTTATTATACCAACCAGTTATTCCCGTGTTGCCTTGTTGTCTGTGTATTTTCTTTACTGGCTATTTCACTTTAATGGGTAGCTCTTCGAAGCAAGGCCTGCCTTGTCATCACAGACTAAGCATCTAGAACAGGGAAGCATTGATCCTGACTGAAGCCCCAACACAGTTCAAATGTTCAACACTAGTAACAATTTGAAGGTGCTCATCACCTCACAGGAGGTGCCGTTGGCAAGGTCAGTGACTTGGGAGTATATAAGCAGCATAAGTAACTCAAGGGAGCAGTAAGCTTCCTCAGCTCGACTGTAAGGATGAATGACATTTTGGGTGTAAGGCTTATTGACCCCTCATTAAGTTTGATTTGCTCTCCTAGTTGGGCCCATCAGGTGCATTCCATGTGGTCCAATGTACTTCCAGACTATTAGCTAACTGAGCCTCAGCTGTAAATGCAAACTGGGAGTTGGATGATGAAGGGTTCTTGTGTATCCCTCTTCCTTTTGCTAGAGGCATAAACCTCCTTGAGTCTCCCCATTTGCTATGTGACTATTTGACTTCATTGAGCTCACAGCTGTAATAAGTTACAGTTTTAGAGGAGTGCACCAACCATCTCACTGGTGAAATCAGGAGACTGGTTTTGAGGATGGTCTTAATACTTTCAGATACCACTGGTTTGACAGAGAGGATCCTATGCTGTCTTGCTACAGGTTGACAAATGGAGGCTGGAATGTGCAGAACATCACAACTGACTTGGGTTTTCAATGAAGGCAGAAAATTGCAACTGTCCCCTGACAGCAATGATCGATAGAGAGGCTACCCTAAGGTCTGTGTGGGGGTCATTTCCACTGACTGAGGATCAACGATAGGCTTGTATGGAATTTTGTCACCCGTGCCCTCTATCATTGGTATAGGATTCAGTTATGTCCTTAATCCAGGCTTGTTAGACACACACAGTAGTCTGTGCTAAGAATTGATGTAGTCATCGTGGTGGTCTTCTCACTTTATAAAAATCACCTGCATCACTTTCCCATTCTTACAGGAAAAGCTACTCACAATCCCATGGGCAGATGTCTGCTTTGGTTGGGCTCAGACACTTAGCTTCCTCTTTCAGTTTTTCTGCTGTTTTGCTTTCAACTGGGGTCATGCAGATGGGACTGATGTCGCCTGCCTTCAAGAGACATGTCTCTGAGGTTTTGCTGGTTTCTACTCCATCCTTTTCAGCTACTGTTGCAGCCCCTTCCACTTCCCATGGGCAGATGTCTGCCATCACGCTGCTACCTTTGCTAAGACCCTTGGCCACTACAGGAGCCACACCCAGTTCCCAGGGCAGCACATCTGCCATCATGCTACTGCCTTTGTTTGGACATCTTGGTGGCGTGGTGTCAGGTCCAAGGCAATGCAGTGGCTTGTGTTCAGCCTGGCCCATGTGTTTACTTTTTGACTTTTTCTGTTGGACTTTTGGAGTTTCCATGACAGCTGTGCTGGCTGCTCCCACTGGATGCTCTTCAGTCTTAATGGGTGAGGCTCCTTCAACATCCCATGGACAAATTTCTGCCTTTGCCCTTTCTTTCTCAACAGCTTTTGGCTCTAATCCTTCCCAAGGACAAATATCAGATTTTTTACTCTTGATGCTGACAGATTTCTTCAATGAAATTTTGCCCATTTCAGGTGCTGGAGAGGTGTCCTCCCCTTGGCAGATGGACTCTCGCTGGCTGCTTCCCTTCTCCAGCTTTTTAGATGGTATGTCTCTAGGTCCTGTTGAAACTCTCTCATCTCCCACACTTGTGTCCTTTCTTAATTTCTCTTTGTCTGTTGGAGCTTCAGACACTTCCCAAGGGCAGACTTCAGCTTTAATAACCTCCTCACTTTCCCAAGGACAAATCTCTGCCTTTTTGCTCTCTGCGCTGCTGGATTTCTTTGATGGGAGTTTGGACAGTTCAAAGCTTTTACTGTCTGTTTTTACAGAGGATTCCTCCATGTCCATGGTTTCCCAGGGGCAGATGGACACTTGTTGGCTGATTTTCTTCTCCAGTGTTTTAGATGAACCTGCAGTTGCTTTCATGGTGATGTCCTGGTCGCTTTTGGCGGGACCAAGTTTATCCTGAGTTCCTTTCTCTGATGGAGTTTCAGCCACCTCCCAAGGGCAGATTTCAGTTTTAGCACTGGCTTGGATGTCTGCATTTTCCCAAGGACAAACCTCTGCCTTCTTGCTCTCAGCACCCTGTGACATCTTTGAAGCAGCTTCATACAGACCAAGGCTTTTTCTAGCAGGCTTGACTAAGGTTTCCTCACTGCCTATACACTCCCAGGGGCAAACAGACTCTCGCTGACTACTTCCCTTCTCTGACTTTTTAGATGGGACATCTCCAGTCTCCCTGGAACCTGCTCTCTTTGGGGGAATGCCTTCATCCCCTTTGGCAGCTCCCTCTCGATCCTGTTTCCTTATATCCGATGGAGCTTCAGCCACTTCCCAGGGGCAGATTTCAGTTTGAATGCTGGTTTCAATCTCTGCACTTTCCCATGGACAAACCTCTGCTTTTTTGTTATCAGTGCAGTCAGCTTTCTTGGGGGCAACTTTAGACAGATCAAAACTTCTGGAAGCTGGTTTTATTGATGGTTTCTCCACCTCCCTGGTCTCCCAGGGAAAGACAAGTTCTCTTTGGCTGCTTCCTTTCTCCAGGCTTTTAGATGGACCTGTTGTGTTTGATCTGATGCTCTTATCCTCTTTGGAAACCACACCAGCTTTTCTTGATAAAGTTCCTTTCTCTGATGGAGCATCTGCCACTTCCCAGGGGCAGATTTCAGTTTTAAGACTGGTTTCCATCTCGCTTTCCCAAGGACAAACCTCAGCTTTTTTGCTCTCAACACTATCTGATTTCTTTGAAGAGCACTTGGACAGATGTAGGCTTTTAGTGCTGGGTTTAGCTGATGATTTCTCCAGGTCTGTGTTCTCCCAGGGGCAGATGGATTCTCGCTGGCCACTCACCTTGTCCATTGCTTTAGATGGATTCTCTGCTGCTTCCCATGTGCTGCTTTTGTCCCTTTTGGAAAAACCCAGTTTATCCCCCTCTTTTTTTGTTCCCTTCTCTGATAGAGCTTCAGCCACTTCCCAGGGGCAGATTTCAGCTTGAACAGTGGCTTCAACATCTGCTCCTTCCCATGGACAAATCTCTGCCTTTCTGCTATCAACACTGTCTGATTTCTTGGAGGCAACTTTAAACAGGTCAAAACTTTTCACATCAGGTTTTACTGGGGGCCCAGAGGAGCAAATGGACTCTTTCTGACTGTTCCCCTTCTCCAGCAGTGTTTTTGACAGAGCTGTTGCTTTTGCCCAGAGGCTCTTGGCCCCTTTGCAAGATCTCTCTGTGTCCTGTCTCACTGTTCCTTTCACTGATGGAGCTTCTGTCATTTCCCAGGAACAGGTTGCAGTGTTAACATTGTCTTCAGCATCCTCTGTTTCCCAAGGACAAACCTGTGTATTTTTGTTCTTGTCACTGTCGGATTTCTTGGACATCCTTTTAGGCAGATCAGTGTTTTTTGTGTCAGGTTTTACTGGCAGTTCCTCCATGTCTGAGCTCTCCCAAGGGCAGATAGACTCTCTCTGGCTGCTCCCCTTCTCCAGTGTTTTGCCTGGGCTGGCTGCTGCTTTTGTCGTGGTGCTCTTGTCCTCTTTGGGGTCTCTGTCTTTATCTTGTTTCACTGGTGGAGCTTCAGTCACATTCACCGGGCATGGTTCAGTTTTTACACTGGCTAGATCCTCCACAGTTTCCCAGGGTAGTGCCTTGGCAGTCTTGTTGTCCATCTTTGGAGCAGCCCTGGACTGATGGGAAGTTTTATCCTCATCCATGCTCAGTTGTTGTAGAGCTCCGTCAGAATCAGTGGTCTCCCAGGGACATATGGATTCCCATTGGCTCTTCACCCTCTCCAGCTTCCCACGTATGGCATCTCCCCTCCTTTCCGCGGTGCTGCTCACTTTGGCTGGCAGCAACCCATCTTGGGGATCATCTGCTTTTTCCACACTCACCTCCCAGGGGCATATTTCAAAGACTTTGCTAGCATTATTGCTTTGCTGGGGTGGGATCATATCCTCCTCTTCCCAGGGGCAGATAGTGGCTTGTTTACTGATCATCTTTTGCCTGCTTTCCTCAGGATCTCTGGCTGTGGCCTCTTGCTTTGATGTCTCGCTGATGGACAGCGCTGAAGTTTCTACCAATTTGGGTTTATCACTCCTGCTGCCTGTGTCTTTTTCTTTCTCTTCCTTCCTCTGGCTCCCCGCATCGTCTTTTCTTCCTTTAATGCTGCTTGTCTCCCTTGACCAGTTAAATGCTTTAATGGCTAACCCTAAACTTTTGATGGAACTTTTATGGGGGCGAATGTTAAGACTTTGAGGTTTTTCCTGAGAACTCTTTGGTGTCTCACCATCTCCTGGCTCACTCAGCTTGTCCTGCTGATTTGGATTGAAAATCTCCACCTCCACCAGTTCCCAGGGGCATATTTCTGCAGCAAAGGAAGGTACAGACAGCAGCTTGTTGTTTCCAGTCATGCATGGAAGTTGCACGTTATCTTCTCCCTGCTCTTCCTTCTCCGTCTTTCTGGGAAGCTCCTCTACCTCCCAAGGACAGATGTTTATCAGTGCACTGATGTCTTTGGCATCCTGACAGGGAGTGTCCATGACAGGTCGTGTTTGCTCTGGAGTGTCCCAGGGTGTGACTGCACTCCTTTCAAGGCTGTGAGCCAAGCTCTGGTACCTGACGGGTGGCAGTGGCGGCGTCCTCTTGCCTGCAGGGAGCGCCCTCCCCAAGAGGTGAGAGCTGTCCACACTGATGCTTTTTATAGGGGCATAAGTGACATGTTTCTGTGCCTTGCTCTCTGGTGGAGTCACTCCCTCCTCCCAGGGGCAAGTGTCAGCCCTGTCAGAACTCCTTTGGAGGAGTGAGCTCATGGTATCTTTGGCTACGTCACTGGTCTGCAGCAACATCATTGCTTCTGGAGCCTCTTTGGCTGGCTCCCCACCACCCAAGCACCCTGAGGATTGCATTTCTGGAGTAGAAGCTCCTTCCTTCCCCTTCCCTTCCTTTTCTCCAGCTTCTTTGCAGCTGTCTTCTATGTATGTCTGGCTGGTCAACAGCAGGGCCTTCTCTCGAGCACTCGTGATGACACTGAGGGATTTCTGCAGGGGGGAGGGTTTGGGGTGAAGTGGTTTCTTGTCCGCCAACAGGTTGTGGGCACTAGCTGACTTGTAGACAAGAGGAGCTGAGTCAAGGGAATCACCCTTGGATCGCTCGGAGGCTTTCTTGGCCAGCTTTTTTCTCATCAAGGAGTCTAGCAGTGGGGGTTCCTTGCAAAGGCTGTCATGCCGGGGGGATGAGCCTTCCTTGCGGTCCCGCATGTGGTCATAGGTGCTGTGGGATTTCCTCAGAGAGAAGGTTCTGTGCTTGGAGGAGCTGTCTTTCACCTTCATGCTGGAGCTGCCGGAGTCCAGAAGCCGCCTCTTGTAGGAGCCAGAGCGACTCCCACCACCGCCCCCACTGGACCCATCCTTGTCCTCTCTGCTGCACTGCCGAGACATGGACTCAGGTATCTCAGTGATGCGCCTCATAATAGAGCGGCCCAGGCCCCTCTTGGAACTCCTCTTTTTTTGAAGGTGTGGGTTGTTGGTGGTCATCTTCTTGGTTTTGTGGACCTCCAGTTGTGTGTAAAGCTTCTTTAATTCATCCTGCACATCGTGTGTAATTTGTGGAGGCAGAGGAGAAAGAACAAAAAACAACCAGATGAATATATAAAAACTTGTATTCTATCAAAGTGTAATAATACCACTTGGTTGGATTGCCTGCAAGCATGAACTGAGATCTGCTGGAGCTCAAACCATAACTATTTGAATGAAAGGAGCACATCTGCCAGCTTGGAGGAAGCAGCTGACCAGCCAGCCAGGCCTATAGAGGAGAGTGGGTGTGTGAGATACCATAGAGGCAAGTCAGAATCAAACTACTTCATTTTTCAGGCAGCAAGTTAGAATTTTTTTTCCCAGCTGGTCCAGACTTTCCACAGAAAACACATCAATTTCCTGCCCAGCTCTAGTTACCACACAGCCTACTCTGCAAGCCCAGGAGTGAATGGCAAGTCCGGCTGCTTATAGGATGGTCTGACAGGAAGGAGGATGAACCCTGGAGAGCAATACAGCCACTCAAAGTGAGATAAGAAATTGGATCCAATCAGGGCTGAATCTCCCTCCCCTCTTGCACGGGTGAGTTTCTAAACCCCAGTTTCCCACTGTGCTTATCACAGAGTGACTTTTGACTAGACTGTGTTGTCCCATCCATTTCTTTAAAGGGTGTTTTTCAGGGATGGGTTATGCATAGAGGCGTGAGGGAATCAGATGCCAAGCTCCCATTGGCAAGCTCCTAATGGCGTTTTGTGCCTACGAACCTCTGAAATGTAATTCAGCCTCTGTAGTCACTTTCCCTTTGATCAGGAGTGTAAAACATGTATCTGAATTTGCTAGTGAGGCTGAAAGGGAGGGAGGGTGGTGGTGAGAGTGTTGGGTTGAGCTGGGGATGGCCATCTGTTGGGCCAGTGCCAACCATTCGTGCTGCATTTTTAAACTTTTAATTAGAAATAATAGGGAGCCCCAGGTGCTGAGCACCCACTGTGTCACCTGATTGCACATGCTTAGTACCTTGGGAAATCAGACTCCTCATTTCTAACCACTGTAGTTATCTGGTGCTGTGTACCTGAGTCTGCAGCCAGGCAGAAGGAACCAACAGGCCATTGGGGTTATTCCCGTGAGTAACAGGTCCTTGGAGAGGTGTGAGTTGCACCTTGACCCCACTCAGATCAATTGAGCATTGACTCTGGAGACTGTAGATGTCAGCCTTATTAACTTCTTTGCTATTGGAGCATGGGTAAAGCAGGCCCTGCTTCCTCCACCTCCCCATCACCTCATCCCAGCCGGTGGAGGGAGGTCATCCCTCACGCAAGGGGGGAGAAGGAAATCCATGAAAGCCCAAGGGTAAGTGTGTCCCGCTCCACCCCTTTCGTTTGTGTCACGAGAAAGACTGCAAAAGGCAACTCTTACTCTGCACTGTTCTGTATATCTAGCGTCAAAAGAAGGTCCTGAGTGTGCCACCCACCCGAATGTCATCGGGGTCAAGACTGTGCTCGCTCCATGCTGATGTGATGCTGTTGTTCAGGTAGGAGCCCGAGCGCCGCATGTCCAGCTCATCCTCATAGACCTCTGCTGCGATCTCCTCCCGTAAGGGCGATTCGGCATGTAAGAACTGGGGGGAAGAAAGCGAAGGCATGTTTTGAAGCCCTTGCTGCTTGCAGGTTGGGTTTTTCAGAGCAACTTAGGGAGTTTGGCTGGCAAATGCACCTGTCTCCTCTTGGACGCCTTTGCAAATCCCAGGGCTGTCTCTTTCATGCCCTAGGGCAGGGGTCTCAAACTCAAATTACTGCCAAGTGCCAGATGAGGACTAGTACATTAGTCCAAGGGCCCCACCACTGAAACCTTTTCATACAATGGTATTGCAAATATTGATAGTGATAGTATTGTGAGCTACAAGAAATAATTTTAGGGGCCGCAAGTTTGAGAGCCCTGCCTGAGGATTAGTCTTCACTGCAAAGTGCTACCTTGAGTGTCACCCCTCCTGCAAGTCCCTTCTGCACATGAAAACTCCTCTCCCAAGTGTAGTGGGGCTATTAATGTTAGTTAGCTGGCCTGAAAGAAGGGATAGGTTACAGATCGAGCAAGCTTAATTCAGAAGCTAATACAGCCTCTGTAGTGTGGGCACAGGCTGGCTTTGCTTGAGTGCTTCTCCTGCAGGGCCTCCCCCTAGCCCCAGGCACCCAAAGAGGGAAAGAATTCATAGATGGCTAAACCTGCTGAAGCTTAAAGACTCCTGTGACATGACTTTGGAACAGGTCTTGGCATGAGACACAAGTGCATGCAGCTCAGTGTGGAAACAGTCATGGGGCTGGCAGTGTTGACCTGTGGCTGTGCTCTCTTGAGCTAGGTGTGGATCCCTTTAGTGAACTCTGCAGGGAAGACAGACTCCTCCTATCAACCCAGCTGGGATCAGCCTGCAGTAAAACATAGATGTTGGTGCATGGCTGTCTCCCTGCGAGTGACTTGGTACCCTGGCTTTCTGCAGCACCCCTTAATGGTACCCAAACGACTGGTTTCGACTATCCCTTCTCCCTCCCAGAGCTCTGTGCAGTGGGGTGTCCTGGAAGCCATGTCCACCACTGCAATACATACAAGCTTTCAAGACACTGAATGCCCATTCTGCAGTTTTGCAGCACAACCCCAGTCTGGGGCAAAGGGGACACTCTAGCACAGGCTCGAAGAGGAATCTGGATAGGGGACAGAAAAGGGAGTGGTTAGGGCCGACCTGTGCCCAGGCCTTGGTGCAGTTCTTCCTGCACTCTCCCTTACAGTTCCTGAATCAGGGTGACCCAGCCTGCCCTTTGTTATCTCAGTGCAAGGACAAACCTGCCCCCCATATCTAGAGCTGCTGTATGTGCAAACCATTATCCTACTGAGTTCACAGGCAGCAGGCTGGTAGCTTTTCTTCGTTGGGGTAGGGCCAGGTGCTCACAAACGATTTGAAATTGGGAATCCACCCCGAAGAGAAAAGCAGTATGGTGTTTTCAGCCTGCATGAGAGCAACACCATGGCCAAGAGATCAGTGTTCCCTGCTCCAGCCAGCTGGGCTGGGGAGCGGGTTACCTTTGGGATGAAGAGCAGCGCCAGTGTCATGGTGATAGTGACGTGCGTGTGAATAAAGAATAGCAGCAAGGTCCAGTCAGGATGCATCGAGGGCACCATCACAAACCTAGACAGGGAAGGGGGAAAGGTGGTTTAGATTGCCTGACTTGGTCTTTCTTCCACAAGACCTGGGGCAATAAAACCATCCCCAGCCATTTGCAGAAGGTGCTGGGGACTAAAGGTCCTGATCCAAAGTCCAGTAATCTCAGCAGGGAAGGGGGGCTGGGAACTTATTGGACTTTGGATGAGGACCAAGAACGGTGCCACATAAAAGCTTTGGCCCAGATTCCCTGTTGCTCTGCCCTTTCCTTGCACAGCCATTGACAATTCCTTTGTTCAGTGGGCTGCATTCCCCTGGCAGCTGGAGACTGGTGCGAGTCAGCAGTAGCTCCACTGAAGTCAATGGGTTTACGTGGCAGTAATATAACTGCGGAGGAGTGGGAGGAGAATTGCTCCCAATGAGAGTTTGACCTGAGAAAAGCCTGACTTAAAAAAAAAAAAAATCCCCAGCATTTGGCTCAGGTAATTAAATTATCTCACCCCTTCAATGGGCAAGGCTGGGGCAGCCATCCCAAAACATTCAGATGAGTGCCCAGAAAAAGAATCTCGTGCTTGCTGTCCTAGTTGGTGCAGATTCAGATTCACACTCTGCATTCACATGCCCAGCAGAATACCCTCTCATTCTTATCTAGTGTTGTCTAGCTATAGAGCTCAAAGCGCTTTACCATGAGAGCAGTCTCATCATCCCCATTTTACACATGGGGAAACAGAAGCACAGAGTGAGGCCTCAGCTTTCTGAAAGTCTCCTGAATAACCCAGTGGCACAGCCAGAAATAAAAGCCAAATCTCCCAGGTTCCACTCCAGGGCTCTGTCCGCCTGGCCAGGCTGCCAGTCTTCCGGAAGTACTCATGCTCTCTGGGCCTCTCTGAGCTTTACAAAAGGGGGTTGGTATTATTAGCCTACGTGTTCTGCTGTGGCTGGGGAACCGAGGCACAGAGAGAGAAAGTAATTCAACTGATGTGGGACTGAGCCAGTGCCTAGAACAGTATTCCTAGGACTTCCATCTTCTAGCCCCTGAACAACTCTCCCTCGTGCTGGGACAGGAACCCAGGCATCTTGCCTCCCATCCTCAGCTCTAACACTCAGACCCCAGTGCAGAGCATCTTGCATGCTGTGTTGCTGGGACAGTGCAGGGAGCATCACTAATCCTGTTATACACCATTGGACATGTGCAGCAAAGAACTGTTTTTAGTGGGGGTTAAAGGCCGGGGATCTTGCTTCGGCACCTCAATGGACTGGTATCCTTGGGGCTGAGCTGGGAGATCAAAAGAGGAGGTGGAATCACAGCTTGTCGTAGTGACCTGGTTTTGAATGATCTCAAGCTGCCACTTGCACTTGACCTGCCCTCGTGGCCCACAGCAATAGCACGAGACTCAATGGGGTGCAAACACAAGGCCTGGCCCCGAGGCCTTGGAGAAAGAAGGGCATGCAAGTGTGCCTGGTGCTGACACACAAGCCTATGGGATGTGCAAAGCCTTTTTGAGCAGCACCCTATGTAAATCAGAACTGAGACACCTTGGACAGAGCCTGTCATTGAAGGGAGCCTCTGGCAGGCAATTCTCCCTGTCCTTCCCCACCTGACAACGTGGAAGGCAGCAGATATGATCATCTCATTGTGCAGGGCGAGGCCCATGTAGCGAGGTTCATGAAAGGCAGAGGGCACAGTCCGGGTGGCGTAGCACAAGAAGCTCCCCCAGCATAAAAAGAGCATCTCAGCTGGCAGGAGAAAAAGAGAGAAAGAGAGAGAAGCGATAAAGGCTAAAACAACTAGAGTCCTGTGGCACCTTATAGACCAGAGGTCTCAAACTCTGATCACCATGAAGGCCGCATGAGGACTAGTAGAGGGCCACATAAGGACTAGTATGTTAGTCCACAGGCTACACCACTGAAACCTTTTCATACAATGATATTGCAAACATCAGTAACAATAGCATCGTTGTGGGCCACAGGAAATAGTTTTAGGGGCTGCATTTAGCCTGTGGGCTGCATGTCTGAGACCCCTTCATTGGTGGGTTGGAGCTCACGAAAGCTTATGCCTGAAGAAATGTTAGTCTATAAGGTGCCACAGGGCTCTCGTTATTTTTGTTGTACTCAGACTACCAAGCCTGCCCTTCTAAAAAAAGCAATAAAGGCTGAGGCTCATTTCTCTAGGACGTTTACTTTTTATATCAAGACACTGCACTCTGCAGAGTTAAGGTCCAGCTGGCTGACAGAAGAGGGCCTAGTTAAGGTGAGCTAGCTGAGATAAACTGTCTGTTAGGAGGATGACATGCTGCTGTGCCAGTCCTCCAAGCTCTTGTTTCTCTCTGCCCATAGCCAGACTGGCCTCTATGACACAAGCCTGCAATACTTGCCAAGTGGAACAGCCTGATTACAGGGATGGAGTCACTGTGGTTCTGAAAGTCTTGTTATGATGCATAGGGGCTGACTTACAACCATTGCACACGAGTAGAGTCATCAGGAGCAAGAAGGGGCAGAGGGTCAGCTCCAGAGACCTGCAAAGATCTCTCGTCCTTTTATGGTATTTATCTATGTATGCATCTGTGGATATGTACGCAAGAGAGAACAGGAGGGGAAGCCAAAGGGGAGGGAATGAGTTGTGCAATAAGTATAGTCATGTCCCCTACTTTGCATCTGTTCAAGGTCCCAGACTTTGTGCATTGGATCCCAAGTCTCGCTGGTGCCCCATGCAGAACATGGGGGAAGCTAAAGAAAGGCCTGTGGCAGCAGCATCACCACAGTGCAGCAGGTGGTGCAGAGGACCAACAGCTAAGGATTCACCCTTGAGGGCCATCTCAGTGCTAACACATGGCCTTTCATTATTAGGTAGGCACATTTCCAAGTGCCAGTCTGACCCTCCTCCCCATGGGCCTGACACTTGTGCTTATGTCAAGTGATGCCTTAAAGCAAGAATAGTCCTGTTGAGGTCAACAGGTTAAGCTGTGGCATGAAAATCCAGCCTTGCGTGATTTACACTGAGCTGCTTTTGATTTCCTGCCTCCTTACTGAGAATTTATGGGTGCCAGAGTGGGTTGCAGTACGGCTGTCTACACCAGTGGTTCCTAACCAAGTGTGCCAGGGCACACTGGTGTGCCGCAGCAACACCCAAAGTGTGCCATGAACATCCCCAAGAGCTGGAGTTAAAGTTCCCTCCCTGCTCAGCCCAGCCATGTGGGCTGTGCAGGGCTGGGAAAAGGCAGGGGTTAAAGTAAGGGGGAAGGCACTGAAACACAGTTCTGGGGTCCCCTACTTTTAGGCAGGCAGCCTTCCAGCCACCCTAAAAATAAAGGAAGATAGTGGAACTTCCAGTTCCTGGGGTCCCCCTAAAAATAGCATGAGCAGCTGGAACGCAGAATTCTTGTGGCTCCACCTTAAACTCTGTTCCACCTTAAGCCCAGCCAGCAGAGAGCTGTGGGAGGCTGGGAGTTTGTGATTCTCCCCCCTGCAGGGTGGAGCAGCTCCTACCAGCCAGCCTGTAAACAGCCCAGGTAAGGGCTTGGTGGGGGGAGGCTTCTGGAGGTTCTGTGGGGCAGGCGTGTGTGCGTGTGCGTGTGTGCATGTAGCAGAGGGTGTGTAGCTGGAGTTGTGGGGTGGCTGTTTGGTTGGGGGGGGGGTGTAGCTGGGGGGTGGGTGGCTGTGTGCAGGGGGAGTTGTAGCTGAGGGCTGGAGACCTAAGTCTGGCCCCTATGGTGATGGAAGGGTTCATCACAAGCAGCAGGGGGCTGCGGGGATGGGACCCACTGGGGTGGGAGGGAGCAGCAGTGGGGTGAAGATTTGCCCTGGGTGGCAGGGAGCCACTGTGGAGAAGGGGGAAGTGGGTGCTGCACCAGGCTCCCCTGCCCTACCTTCCCACTCCCCAGGTTCCCCCTAGCTCCCCCAAAGAGCCACTCTTGTTCTCCCTTCCTCTCTCCTCTCTTGCCACCCTTGTGCTGTTCTCCACATGGTTGCCCTTGTCCTCTTTTGCCATCCCTGCCCTTCTCTGCTCCCCACACTCACTCCTTCCACTGCACACGACTCCTGACCTCCCCTGGTTTGCCGCCCCTGCTCTGCTACCCCTACTACCCTGCATAGCAGCATTTCTGAAACACTGTGCCATGGTTCATGAATATTCATAAGCAATTTAAGTTAGTTTGAATACTAACAAGTTTTTTAATGGTGGTGTGGCTCGAAAAATTTGAAGGTACCAAGGTGTGCCACGGCAGAGAAAAGGTTGGGAATCACTGGTCTACACTGTGCAGTAAGCCTGGGTTCTGACCATGCCCAAACCCAAGTCCGCCTTCCATCCATACTCAGATCAGTCCTGCCCAGGTCAGCAAGCCCTCAGGATCCAAGGCCTAGGACCCTCCTAGCTAGATAGGTCAGAGCCAAAGTCTGCAGTGTGGCTGCAACTCAAGCAGCCAGCCTGAGACAGAAGGGCTATGCAGAGCAGTACAGATGTGTTAGAGCTGCTCTGAGACCCAGGCCCAGCAATGGCAAACCCAGGTTTACAATGCAGTGTGGACTCTCCGGCATGGTTTGAAAACACCAAGTCCACAAACTGAGGTCCTAAAGGCTCAGGCTGAGTGCGCAGTGTAGACCTACCCAGTGAGGCTGTGAGGGGCAAGCCCACTGTGTCCATTAAGCACCTTGCCCCATTTGGATCCAGGACAATGATATCACAGAACAAATTAAACCCCCAGCTGGTGATGCCAAAGCTTTGGACTCAGGGTCTCACCCACAACCATCATGTAGTCCCACCGGTCATGGTCGCAGATGTAGAACTGGAGCCCCTTTGTGGTCTGGGAGCGGATCACCAGCGGTATGTTCTTATCGATGTTCTCCAACATCCCCACTGTCCAGGCAGCCAGGAACCAGAGCACCAAGAGCAGGATCAGCCCCAGCATCTTCAGCACCCGCCCACTGGTCATGTAGGGCATTCGCTGGGCTGAGCGGGAGAGGAACACCTTCAGAACCCTGCATGACAGAGAGAGAGAGAGGTGGTGTTAGTCTTAGCATTTTGGGGGCCTTTCCTTCAGCAGCCTGCTGATGACAGACATAGGCATTCCAGGGGTCTCTCTGTGTTAGGGGGCATTTCACCCTGAGCGCTCTGGGGTCTCATTCTGTCTTTCTGCACAGTCCCTCCGCTAACAGAAAAACCCACCTGATGGAAGGGGATTCAAATATTAAGTATATCAGGTCAGAGGCTGTGCAGCTGATACTGGGTCTATTTAATTTCACTGCAAATTAACACCAAGCAGTGAGTTCAACAGCTAGATTGTAAGCCTCTTAGGGCAGGAACAATCTCTGTTCTGTGTTTGTACAGCACCTAGCACATTGTGTTGATGGTGGCTCATGGATGCCACAAATACAAATAATCATAGTAAACTAAAGGACCCTCCCTTTTTCTGAAACAAGATCTGCCAGCAGGTCTATAGACCTCCAGTAGGCGTGGGTGATTTATGGTTTTTAACTGAGTTTGGACATTAGCATGTGTGATCAGCCAAAGTATGTGACCTCAAAGGAAGGGCTCCTGGGAAAGAAGGGTTGTTTGTGTTAGATCTGGAGTGAGCCTTCAAATTCTGGCATTAAAGTTTTGAGCTGAGGTAAGAAAACAAAAAATATGGTGAATTGGGTACCAGATTCAGTAAATAATAGATTGTAAAGATTTGTTTAATTTATTATAAAGAACTGCTTAGGCCACTGATAGGAAGAAATACAGCAAATAAGAAGAAAACCTTAAAAAGTGGGGCCAAGCCATTAATCTTCTCTTAACCAGGCTGGTGGTGGATGGGGCTCAGCCCTTCACAGCCTCATCTGGCGTTAGCTAAGGTTTGGCCACCAGCCGTGACATCTCTTGTTTATTATGTTGTAGAAAAGGCAAGAATTTCTTTGACAGAGCTGTCACCTTCCTGCCATGGCATGACTCTATGGGCATGTCTACACTGCCCTGCAATTTTGAAAAAACTTTATTTGGGATAAGTATTTTGAAATAATTATCTCAAAAAAACTTTTTTTCAAAAATGCTATTTCGGGGCAACAGTCCGTTGTCCTGAAATACCATGACTTTTTTTATTTCAAAAAAGAAAGTCTACGCTGGACTTTCTTTTTGGAAAAAAAAGCAAGGCAATGGAAGAGATAGGGAGGCTTTTTATTTTGAAAAAGCTGGCAGATTTAGCTTTTTAAAAAAAGTGCTCCAGTATCTCGAAATACTGGAGAGCTTTTTTGGGATCGCTAAACTTCGTTTTATTTTGAAAAAAAGCCTTTTTCGAGGTAGCTTTTTCAAAAAAAAGCCATCCCTGGACATGGAAAAGGCTTTTCTTTTTTTTTTTTTTTTTTTTTTTGAAAAAGCCTCCCTATCTCTTCCATTGCCTTGCTTTTTTTTTTGAAAAAGAAAGTCCGGTATAGACTTTCTTTTTCAAAAATAAAAAAAATCATGGTATTTCAGGACAATGAGTGGTCCCCCAACTGTTGTCCCAAAATAGCATTTTTTAAAAAAAAAGTTTTTTCAAGATAATTATTTCAAAATACTTATCTCGAAAAAAGTTTTTGCAAAATTGCAGGGCAATGCAGACATAGCCTGTGGGACTTCCCAGCCCAGAAAGATCATTTGAGTCTTTGGCTGTTGCTTACTGATGCTAGGCTGTATCTGGGCATATCTGTTTGTATTTGTGTTTTGGAAGCAATCGACACCACATGGTCTTGAGGCTTGGCAGCTGAGTCATGGTAAACCTTTGTAAATCTACTAGAGAATTGTTTTCTGCCCTGCCCCCATCCATTCCGCCACGGACTGAACACAACAAATCAGTCGGGAAGATCTGCTTCTCATTGGAATAATTTACCAAAGGTCATCATGGTGGATTCTCCATTTTTGGCCATTTTAAAATCCAAGTTGGATGTTTCTCTTGAAAGATCCACTCAAGAAGTTATTTTGGGGGATGCTACAGGACCTGTGTTCTGCAGGAGGGAAGACTGAATGAACACAATGGTCCCTTTTTGGCCTTGGAATCTATGAAATGGCTGCTTTTGAGAAGGCTGGTAGAAGGAGATGCTGTATGCTGGACCCTTGTCCTTGCTGCGTTACCTGTATAGCTTGAGGGTGATGGTCCCATAGACAATGGCAAAGCCAAGCATGCGCACCCAGCGCAGGACGATGCAGCGGAAGATGCTCGGTTTGAAGTACAGGATAAACACCTGGACAGAAATGAGAGCGGGGGGGTGACCCAGAAGCAGCTCAGATCTCTATTCTGGGAAGTCAGGAGAACCTTGTTGCTTTCACTTCCCTAGCCTGGCCTGCACCAGAGACTGGGTCACCAGTGGACCCTTGCAGGGGGTTTATAACGGGTGTTGGTGATGCAATAGCCAAATTGAGGCCCCCGGACACAGCCAGTGCAGTAGTAAAAGGGCTTCATCTAGACAATGAAAGCTATGCTGTTGGATCATGTGAGCTACTAAGTTCCAACAAAACATTTTTTATCTGTGTCTAGACACTGCCGTGGTGTAAATGTGAATTAGATCCTCCATCTTCTCTGCAGTGTTGTGCACAGGGGGCTGAGCAGAAGTCACAGAAGGGTCTGGATGTTTATATGGTTGATGGAAACTTCTAGAGCTAGGGCAGTAAATATTAACCAAAGTCAGCAATAGTTTAGAAGGGGCAGAGACTCTCTGATTTCAAAGCATGTGCCCCCTCTGGCAATCGGGGTCAATTCCTCCTTGAGGTAGGTAATTCCTTATTTTCAGGGTTCCTCCTACTTCCCTTTGAAACAGCGAGTCCTGGCCACTCAGGGAGATAATTGTGACTCATAAGGCAAGTCCTGGGTCCCTTGTCTCTCATTTTTGTGCCTGGCTGCACATGCATTGATGTTGCCTCCTACAGCCTGCAGACCTCCCATGGTACTAGAGCTCAGACTGCGGCAGCAAGAACTCCTTTCCCTTCAGTGGAAAAGAGCCGAGGTTTTGTGCCTTCCTGTTAGTTTCTCTCTTACTGCATGCATCTGTGTGTAGCTCACAGTCTCAAACATGCAGCCCCTAAAGCTATTTCCTGTGGCCCGCAATGACACTATTGTTACCAATATTTGCAATATCATTGTATAAAAAGGTTTCAGTGGCGAGGCCCTCGGGCTAACATACTAGTCCTCGTGCGGCCCTCATGGTGATTTGAGTTTGAGACTCCTGGTGTAGCTGATACCTGTATTTGGCCTCTGCAGATGGGGAAACTGAGGTCTAGGGAAATTGAGTCCAGACAATGACTCACTGTAGGAGTCGAATTGAAAACACAGGATACCTGGCTTTCAGTTCTCTCCTCTGCGCACTAAGACAACATTGTCTATCTAGAGGAAATAAACTGGCTAGCAAGATATAGAGTGGGGCGGGGGGAAGTGCAGCTGGACACTACAGGGATGTGCCATCTATAAGCCGCAAAATTTCAAAGAGATCATGGGTAATAAATCTGCAGACTCCAGCTAACACCTTTCTGCCCCCTTTTTGAGGAGCGAGAACACAATGGTCTGAGAAACCTGCTAAAAAAAACCTAAAGAGAAAAGGCATGTTCTCCTTTATGGTGCTTTCTTTAAAGCTGAAGCTGTAAATCTTGCAGAAGAGAGAGGATTTAGATAATTTAATTTAATTCCAGTGACTGGAAAGGGATCTGAGTTCTTGAGAAGGATGATCTCATGGGACCTGGAGGCCAGGCCAGGGAAATTAGCCACCTGGTTGGTAGCCTCCAGACCCAGTTTGATCTCTCACTGCTCCTGGCCTGGAGGAGAACCCTAGATAATATCTACACTAGAGCTGTAGCATTTGGAAAGTAGGCATACCCTGGGTTCCGGGAATTCTGGGCCTATGGGTGTGAAACAGCACCAGTGAAATCTGCCACTTGACCGAGACCTCATGTGGTCTTTCCTAGAGACTGGGGGGTCTGCAACGGCATGAGGAACCATGCAATGTTCTTAGTTGACAGAACCTTCCCACTTCCAAGAACTAGGGTCCCATGGGACAGGAGGAACAGACCCAGTCTCAGGGGACGAGGGGTGATATGCGTCTATAGCCTTGTTCTGGTGCAAATGAGGTCTGCTTGCTGCCTAGGAAATGACACTGTTCCATGCTCATCTCACTGCAATCTGCAGGCTTCTACTGAAGACACTGACTGAAGAAAAGAGTCATATATAAAGCCTTGGAGCACTGCTCTGGCCTCTGAATCCTCCTCTGGCTGATGGATCTGTGGAAGGACCCTGGCAGGTAGTCTCAGCATACGTCTGCCTTGGGGCTGATGCTGTAATTTCCAGCTGGGCAGACAGAGCAGTGCTAGCTCTGATCATGCTATTGTACTAAAAATTGCAGCATGACCGGTGGGAGAGGCTAGTTGCTCAGTGCATGCCTTCACTGGGATTCCTGGAGTGAAATCCATCTGCAGGATAACTCCATTGACTGGATTTCGCCCCTAAGGTATCACTCTCTGACCTCGTTGTGATCCAGCTAGATACTTACAGGGAAGTAGAGAAGCAGAGATCCAAACAGGATGGTCTCCAGCAGGATCACGCCTGATGCCCGGATCCTCTGGGGAAACAAAGAGACATGTGTGGGAGAGAATCCAGGTGGTGGGGGAAGCGTGTAGTGCCAGTGTGTCGGATGGATCTGCAGGAGAGCTGAAGGTATTCCTGAATGTGTTCATTCTCTGAGGGTAGGAGAATGTCCCTCACATCCTCACTGCCTGGGGGAGCACTGGATACCTTCCGAGCCCAGTGGGCCCAATCAGTTTACTAGGCTACGAGTAGGAGTGATTTAGGCTAATTAAAGGCAGGCACACTTGTGCAGAACCAAGCAGGTCCTGTATAAAGTGTGAAGGGGCGGGCTGGGGTTTGTCTGCTGTATGAAGAAGGCAGGGAGTAAGTTGGATGTTGGCAGATGGATGAGGGAAGCCAGATGTATAGGAAGAAGCCCTGGCAAACAGCAGCAAGGGGTAGAACTTCATAGGGACTGTGGCTACTTCTTAAAGGGTCCCTGAGCTGAAACCTAATGTAGAGGGCATGGCAGGTCTGGGTTTTCCTACCAGCCCCAGGGGAGACATGAGGGAGTTGGAGGTGCCAGCTGGACAACAGGTCTGGAAAACCTGTGAATTCTCTGGAGGGAGAGGAGTTCAGTGACCTGGCCAGGGGGCCAACCACAGAAAGGGAACTGGCAATGAGTGAAGCATAGCGTGAGATGAGACAAGGGAAGCCCACACTGCAGTGAGAGTTTGAGCTGACAGAGCTAATCCCCTGGATGGCCAGAAGGAGGTGCTGTTTGCAGCGAGTGGATCCCCTGACAAGCCCACCAAAATCAAGCTTCAGGGGCATGTGGACACACAATATAATGCAGCTCATGGATGTACTCTGTGTTGAGGTTCTTAACATGATCTCATTGGGAAGGGAGGTGGAGGTTTGAAAGTGGTGTTAATCTCATGTGCCCTGTGAGACTGCACTGGTGGGGGGCACCCGCTCCAGTGGAAACTAACAGGGGCATGTGGAAATGCTGCTTTTTCCAGGTGAGATTTCTATTTTAAACAAAAATGAATGGGTGGGAGGGTCTGCCAGGCTGGGAACCAGCACAAATCCTGTACCTTGGTAGGACCAAGCTGCTACTAATACTTTGCTGCCACTAGCACCTTCTGGGTAACTATCTTAAAGTACTTCACAAACATGAGTCAGGATGCCCCCCACTGCCTCTTCCCCATGACTCAAGTAATTAAATGATGTTATCATCCCATTTTACAAATGAGGAAAGTGAAGCACAGAGCAGGAAAAGTGATCTGTCCAAGTTCTGGAGCAGCAATGGAAACAGAACACAGGTCAACTGACTTCTGGCCCTGTGCCCCACCCATTTCTTCGGCTCTGGGAAGCTGAGGGGATGTTGACCTGTGTACAGCACTGGCACAAGGCTAAAAAGGGGCCTTTTGGGGACTTAAGCCACTTATAGGCTTGTGCTGGTTCCCTGCCTGGCAGTAAATTTCACCCTTTGCAAACAGCTCAATGACCTTCCTGTGTCCCAGTGAGGCCAGTGAGTCAGTAGCATTGCCCCCATTTTCCAGAGGTTGAAGCAATGTTTTCCAAAGTAGCCTCAGACTTTTGGATCCCTCCCTTCTCTGGGTGCCCAGCTGGAGACATTCATGACTGATTTGCAGTGTTTAGGGGGCACCCACCACTCTAGCAGCAACTGCTGTGGCTTGGTAGCAAGAAATTAAGTCCCATAAAACAGAAGCACCTAAACCCAGAGACCACCGAAAATGCTGCCTAATGTGACCTGGGCCCCAAGATGGGATTAGAATCCAGGCTTCCTCTCTCTCAGAAAATACTGAAGAATTGCCCCAGGTACTGGAGAGTCCATGACATAGCGCCAAGGTGCTGCAGAGGGGAGACTGCCAAGGACTGGGTTGGTTGGAGTCCACTGTAGTTGTGTATCAGGCCACCAGAGTAAAATCACATTCGTTGGGAAAAGCTGGATGTCTTGCCTTGCTCTTTCGAAAATGGTAGGAGACCAGCATGCTGAGAAAGACAGCCAGCATGCAGAAGGCCTGGAAAGCGAGGACAGCAGCTCGCAGGGACCAATCCTCCTGGACCAAACACGGGGTGTCATCCACACATGTCACACATCCTTCCTGGCATGGCCGGCACTCCAGCAAGTTCCTGGCATCCACTGCTCTGTACTCCCCTGCATACTGGGATGGAATTTCCTCTGGGCCTGTGATGGTGAAAAGGAGATGTGCATTAAGGTTAAAATGTCAGCTGGCTTCTGCTCAAACTTTGTCTTCTCTTTTTGCGCAAACCAGACTTAAATGGCCAGTCTTCGGCACTAGCCAGAAGCAGATGAGGCAATTGCTTCTGGCTTTGAGCAGTTCAGGAGGGACCCCTAGTCACTTTTTATTACAAGTTGGGGGGATGGAGCTAAAAATATTCCTGGGCAGGGTGCCCAATAGGCTCGCTCTGCCTCTGGGCCTGATTATCTGTTGCCCTGCACTGTGCACTGTTATCTACATCAGCTCAGAATAACAGAAATGCTGCTCCTCAAGCTCAGTAGCACCCTCTTTGCACTGATATAAATGATAACCCATGGTGCAGGGCAGTAATCGGGATGTTCTTCTGTCTGTAGGGCATCTTCAAGGCCTGGTTTAGAGTGACACACAGCTACATCCCTTTAACTCAAGGTGTGACATTAATCCTAAACCCATTTGTTTTGGCCCTGTGATTTACAGTACCACTCATATCTGCACATGGAGGGGTATTTTCCTAGTCTGGGGAGGGGAGACCAGTGCAAGCTGAAGGTAAAGCAGGGTCCAAGGCCAGGGTCCAAGCCCATGTGCACATTTCCAGATGGTGGAATGGCAGCCTGCTGGAAGGGGAGCACGTATGAAAGGCTGGGTACTTCGAGTGCTAGAAAGAAAGGATGATGCAGTGGTTAAGGCACCAGATGGAGAGGCAGTAGGTTTTCTGCATAACCTTAGGCAAGTCACTTAGCTCCAGTTCCCCCTTTGAGAAGGGTGATGGTGAGGTGCTCACATGCTAGAGTGATGAGGAGCTAGAAGATATGAGTACCAGGCTTTGGCTCATGCCAGAAGCTGGGGCCATATTTAGGGGAACAGAGGGACAGAAGCCCCTTCCTCTGAGTTTTGTATAGGACAGGGGTTGGTAACCCAGAAGAGCAGAAGAGCCATTTCCCCTCCCCAAACACCACAACTGCATGAGCCCGAGCCAGCCCAGCAGCTGTGCCGCAGCCCCCAGCACACACGAGGGAGTGTCAGGGCAGCGCCCACTCCCTCCATCTCACCCTCCACTGATGGGGCAGAGCAGCACAGCCCTTCCTACATCCAGCTGGCTGTCCCTCCCAAGAGCAGCCAGCGGAGAGCTGCATCTTGCGGAGGTGGGGCCCTGGAGCAGCCCGCTCAGTGGAGTTTAGGCCACTTCGACCTGGCCACCCCAGGGCTGAATGGGCCCAGTGAAGGGCCTGAGAGCGAGGCGTCCTCTGTTTAGGCCTGGAGTGGCCTGGTTAAAGTGGCCTGAACTCCGCAGAGGGGCCATTCCAGGGCCCTGCATCTGCAAGCTGCAGCTCTTCCACCAGCTGCTCCTGGGAGGGGTGGCCAGCTAGGGTAGGTTGGGCAGCACTGCTCCGCCCCGCCAGCAGAGGGAAGGACAAAGGGAGTGTGTGCCACCTGCACATGCCCCGCCAGCACTAGGGACTGTGGCATGGCCACTGGGCTGCTTCTGGCTCATGTGGTTCTGGTGAGAGGGTGGGGATGACCCTGGCTCCAGGAAAGTGGGGGCCTGCCCCAGCCAGGAGCCCCCTTATTTGGCCTCAATGCAGGGCCCAGCCAGGAGTCCCTGGAGCACACCTGGCTCCGTGGAGGACATTGCCAGGGAGCCACTGGTGGCTTATAAGCCTGCCTTGCTGATCGCTGGTATAGGAGGTCTGATCTCAGCGCACATCCTAGCCCAAGGCAACCTGAGTGTGGAATGGGAGTCCTGCAGAAGGTGAAAGTTCTCCCTGTTTTATGCCTCTGGGGCAGGGAGTCAGTGTTTTGTTTACAGATAGAGGCAGGATGATTAAGGCAAGAAAGGGCTGGTGATTTAGTCCTTAGATGAACCTAGAGATAGGAATCCTTTCTGGAGGGTGGCTAGAAAAGAGAATGTTGTAGACTTGCAAGAAATACAGTCAAGCTATCTGAACCATGGTTACATTCAGAAAAGAGAGATTTAGTAGATACCTTGGAGCAGAGGTATGACACTTTCTGGATTTGGGGGAGCAGTTAGGATTTATTTCATATCAGTGTTTCAGAACTGCAATAATCCATATGAGATATGTCATGTTGGGAACCAATAGAAAGGTTATAATTTGCTAAGAATGATTTATATTGTTTATATGTAGGGGTCATATCTGTATGAGAAGCTATGCATATGTTTGTTATCTCTATTTCAACTTATGTGGTTCTGGGAAACACCCCAGATGGGATGTTTACAGCCACTGTCTCCTTAATAAGTTCCAAAGGGGTAGCTGTGTTAGTCTAGTTCAGCAAAACAAACAAGGAGTCCTGTGGCATTTAAAGACTAACAAATTTATTTATTGCATGAGTTTTCGTGGGAGAAATCCCACTTTGTCAGACACATGGCAAGTGGGATTTCTCCTGTGAAATCTTACTGGGATAAATAAATTTTAGTCTTTAAAAGTACCACAAGACTCCTTGTTTGTTTTTCCCTAATGGCTCATTAAGGGAACCACAGTTACAATGGGCCCAGAGAGAAATCTGCTCAATGAATCACCAGGACTGGCCATGTGACTCTGATCTCCATTTTGTTTCTGAAAAATTCCATACAGCATGGGGAAGGCCAGAGGTGATAAAAGGGGCTGCTGAAGCACTGCATCCATTTTGTCTTCAGACAGAGCTTTCAGCCAACACCTACCTCTGGATCCCTTCATCTGCAACTAAAACTTTGAAACAATGGACTGAGACCTACCCAGGTACTGGATGTTCACCAGATGATCCATACAAGCTTGCAAACTCCAGATTCTATCAAAGACTTATTTTACATGAACTTCTAATCATTTTATATGTGAGATTTGCTTAGACCCTTTAACATTTCTGATAGTTGGTTTCTTTCCTTTGTGTAATAAACCTTCAGTTTTAGTTACTAAAGGATTGGCTGACAGTGTGCTATTTTGGGTGAGATTGAAACCTATATTGTTCTGTGTTATGTGGCTGACCCTTTGGGGTAAAAAGAACCTTTCTGGGTAAAGAGCTTGGAGCCTTAAGTAACTAATCTTTTTGCTAGACCCAGGGGCTGTTTAGGAACCAGTAGCTGAAATGTAGTGCAGGAAACTGAGTATATTTTGTTGTGCTTCTAAATAACCAGTATGGGGAATCAGAAGCAGTCTGGGACTGGTTGGGGGAAGTTTAGCTTTGGGTAACCCATTAGTGCTGTGCTGAGAAACAGGTCCATAACTAGAGATTTTGGCACACAGGGCAACGACCCCAAAAAGCTCCTGGCCCAGAGCCAGATCCATCCCCAGCTGCATTTTGGTGGTGACTGGAACCCCCCACCACCTTCCTGTGGCAGTTGGGGATGGATCCAGCTCCCTGTCACCTGCTGGTGGCAGCTGGGGATGGATCCAGTTCCCCCCTACCTTACTGCTGGCTTCCCCTGAATTCCCAACCCCTTCCCTAACCCCCCTAGCCTTCCACTGGCTCACCATGCTCCCCCTAATCCCCCACCCCTTCCCTAACTCCCCACCCTGCGGCTGGCTCCCTCTGCTCCCTCAGGCCTTGCCTGCTGACCTCCCCATGCCTCTTCTCTGCTGGCTGCCTGTCCCTGACCCTCTTTACCACTTCTCTGGCTGGCTACCAGAACTGCTGCTACCTGACTGGCTATGCCACAGGCTGCTGTTCCTGCCCTGAGCATGCTCTGTAGCATGCTCAGGGTGGGATATTTAAAAACTCATAGCCAGGGGCAGCTCCCTGCTGGCTGGAAGACTGTGTCTTCCAGCCGGGTACGGGCCAGAGCTGCAGGCTGTGCACGGCCAGCAGTGTTGGCTGCACGGGTGAGCAACGCAGCCTATGTGTCCATGTGCCCATGCAGCCTACAGGGAACGCTGTCCAGTGCCCTCTAAAATTCAGTGCCTGGGGCTTTGCCCTGGTTGCCCCAGCATAGTTACGTCCCTGCTGAGAGAACCTGCTCTCCTTTTTGCAGCATGCCCTTATATTTGTGTTTTCATGTGGTTATCCCAGGGTCACAGGAGGTTCTGGTAGCAATAGAAGTCCTGATTAAGGACTAGAAATCCTGATTAAGGACTAGAAGATTTGACCTTCCAACTTTTTTTTTGTTGGTTTTTTTTTTTTTTTTTTGCAAGAGGAAGAGCTGCCCAGAGCTCCTGTGCCTCTTTCTTTTCCTTTCTTGTCCATGGTGGCCCTGATACATTTCAGAAGGCTTAATTTTTTTCCCCCTTCAACTTTAAAATGTGGAATTTTTTTGGTTGTTGGTTTTAAATGTTTTCATGTGAGAACTGCAACTCAGTCACTGTAATGCTGTGTCTAAGAGCCTTCTGGAAATAATTAGCCTTAAAACAGAAGTGAAGCAGTGTTGCCAATTCTCATTATGTGATCATGAATCTCATTGTCACTCTTGTTTTCTTGAAAGCCACAGCTCTGGGAGTCAAGTGATCTGATGATTTCATTCAACCTTCATTTTTAAAGGAAAAGTAAGTTTCTAGTCCTCGGGGGTGTGGAGAAAGATTCAAAATGTGCACCCTGAAGCCTCAAAAAGCCAAAGGCAAATTAAAAAAAAAAACAAAAGCAAAAACACAAATCAATTATTTTTATATCATCTCATGGGTTTTAAACCAATCTTATGATTTCTGATGAGCCTGACTCGTGGTTTGTGATTATTTGGCATTGGCAATATTGTGAGAGTGACTTGGAAGTGTCAATTTAATTCCTGTTTAAAGTCAGTTTCTAGTCTATTACCAGTATTGGTAGTGTGGTAACAGCCTCTGTAGCTTCAGGCAGGTGCAGTATAAGATCACAGGCTTTTGCCATACCAGGGAGCTTCCGAAAGCTGAATGATCTACTGGAAGCTTGGTGAATCGCAAGAGGTAAGCATCCTAAATGACAGAAAGTCATCTAGATTTTGCTACCGTTCTTTCAGTTATTTTAATCAAGTGTTTGTAACAAAGAAAGACTATACATTACAGTTTTAAACCTAACCTGTGTTCCTTAAATGACTTGACACAGGAGGTCAGAACATGTTAGTATTGGAGGTGACTAGGTCTAGGTTTATTTAATTTTCTTTCTTTGTATAGGGACTAGGGGCAGTATTCCTGTCAGCAAACATCAAAGTTACTATCTGCAAAATAACTAGAATTCCCAGATGCCTACATAGCCCCTGCAATCACAGTTAAAGCCCCCCTCACAGCCAAAATCTGAAATGGCACCCTTGACCACAGGGAAAAAGCTGAGATGGTCCCACTGGGGCAGGCCATCAAGATCGCACCTACCGGTCTGGCTACTGCCGGGGGCCCTGCTTGTGTCGTAGAACCCTGGCTTGCACACACAGCGGTACCTTCCGAGGACGAAGCCGTGGCTTTTCTGGGGGACACACTAAATAAAACATGACATGTGAGTTACATGGATCCCCTTCTTCAGAGAAAACCTGGAGGCTAATATTTTGCCTCTCTCAAACCTCTCTCATCTGGGAACTTTCAACTAGGGGATCTCACTGAGTGTGACTTGCCCTCTGGCCCTGGAGGTAATTCCCCGCCATCCCCACCCCCATTCAGTTTTGTCCTTTGTCCCTTTAAGGTTACTGCTGGAAGCTAGTGGTTAAACATTTAAGAATTAAAAGCAAAAGCCTGATGTTCAAATCCTCTCCTAAAACCTAAATGGATGTGTAATGCCACAATGTACTAATCCCCCGGAGGACAATCCTGCCGAGTGAGCACTAACAGGCTGGTAAAAGCAGGGCACAGGCAGCCTGTGGAGAACTTCCCCAGAGACCCCCTAAAACACAGCACTGGAGGTCAGATGTCAGTGTTGAAATAGGACCAATTAGATGTGAGGGTAGATCAGGCGGCTCATGGCATTTCTTTCCTACCACCTTTCTCCAGCACTGTCTCTCCAAATGCAGCAGCCATTGACGGCTGTTCTGACTGATTGGGGCAATTGATTCCTTTCCCCTGAGTACAGGGCAGGCGACAGATGGGAGTGTCCCAGGGTAGATGGAAGGCAGAGGCTGGGGGAAGGGGGTGGGGAAGTCCATGGAACCAGAGTGGAACAGAAAGGGTGTGTGGCTGCCTGGTGATGGGAAGGTGGGCATAGACCCCAGCTTGGATGGAAAGCGCCGCTTGTCTCCAACCTGCACATGCAGGTTGGCTGCTCAGCTGTAATTTATTTTATCCAGGGATGACTGTGCTGGTGTGAGCAGCCCCAGTTGTGGGGAGAGGGTGAGGGTGTTGGTGGGATCAGGCTCCCCTATCTTCTCACTCCTGGCTCTCATAGCAGATCAAATGCATTCTCACACCCTTCCCCATCCATCATCTGCTTTGTGTCTCACTGGCTCGGGCAGCCCTGCTTTCTCTTCTACCATACAACAGTTCCAGTGTAGCAAGACTCCGTTTCCCCTGCTGCTCTGCTTGTATGTCTTGGTCTTCCCCCAGTGTAGCCATCAGGACTGCCAGTGGGGTCGGGGGGATAAACTGTGCTGCAAATAGCTGCCTCCCTGGCAGCAGCAAGCAGCTCCAGCCCATAGGCCAGTAAACTAGCAGACAACAGGCTCATTGGGCTGGAATGAAAAGGTGACAGGTCCTTTGCCCCAACTGTGTCCCATCCCACTGCTCCTGTTGGCCCATGCACAATGCCAACAGCCCTATCCACGTCCCAAAGCATCCACTCTGTTACTTTCCCAGGGCCCTGCAGCCCTCTATGTCCAGGATGATTTTGCTTTTCAGCCTGGGCCTTCCCCTCTGTGCTCATCCCACCCCCTTATCTATGTAGCAGCTTGGGCCAGGGACTTTCCCTTCTCATGTGTTTTCACAGTGGTGTCAAGATCTCAGTAAGGGCTGCTGGAGGGAAGCACAGGCTTTGTGTGCTAATTTGAATATTGCTTATGCAGGAAGGAGGCAGCTGTCCCATGGATGGAAGTGGAGTATAGCCAAATAACCATGTGGTGCAATCCCCCAGGGGACGTGGCAGAACCAGAACTAGCCCAAGGAAATGGAGAGTGAGCCCTGACTTGAACAGTTGTGGGAGATAGCGAGCTGTCATGCACATTAATGGGAGATGCATCTGAGCTGGGCCGTGGTGGTGAAGATCACATAGGAGAGGCACAGTTGTTACCCTTATTTGGATCCCCCATCTCATTCCATTTGCTGGTCCTCCCTCAGCCATCCCATTCTTTTCATTTTGCTCCTGGGTGTCTTGAAAGCTGCCTCGAGCCCTGCTGCTTTTGTACACTGATTCCATGATTTGTAGCTCTGCTCAGCCAGAGATAAATGGACTCGGTTCCCAACTTAAACAGTGCTCAAGTAATTCAAAGGAAGCCTTTCAATTACACAGAGTGGGAACCGTGTGTTCCTGGTATTTACCCAGCATGTGAGAAAGGGGAGCGAAAAGAGAAGCAGGACAAGGCAAGACGCGTTAATTAACAAAGCTGTCCGTGCTTCCTTTCCATTTATTCTTTTAATGGCTAATTGCATCAAAAGGGGTGTGGGTGGGACCTTGCTGTGTTCGTCATTTAAAATTTCCCTGAAGGCAGCAGGAGAGGTAATTGGACATTAGATCCCAAAAGCTGAACCTTCTAATCTCCAAGTGATTAAAGCAACCCTCTCCAACCACACCCCACTCCTGCCTGGAGAAGCTGCTGGCTTCCTCTTTCCCTGCCAAGCACAGGGGAGGCCTGGGGCTGCTGGGATGGGTAATCTAGAGGTGAATGCTCAATGTGATGGCTCAGAGAGGCTGCCAAGTACATTAAGCTCCGAAATGTGACCTATCTTAAAATGGTTATAATCTGGTATCTCTATCCATCTAATCATCTAGGCATTTACATGGCACTCAGCTGTGAAGGATGGGGGAGGAAAACAGAGCATGTCCTACTGATTCTAAAATATCAGTATTCCAGACAAATGGGATTTTCGAAGTGAGCTGGGGATCAAATCCCATTGAACCTCAGTAGAAGTTGGGTGCCTGACTCCCTTAAACACCTTGGAGATCTCCAGTCTATGTTCTCAGCACTCCCCAATGAAGCAGCCTGTTTTTGTAGGACCTATAGGAAAAGTCACACTATGGACTGGTGTTGGCTCCAGGCCAGGTTCCCCGCTCATGTCTAGCAGCAAAGCTCCACTGACTTCAATACTTATCCCTACTGAGTATCTGGCCAACTGTTCCCAGACGTTGGCCTACCCCTGCCCATGTAAGACTGCTTCTCATTGGTGCTGAGCACCCACACTTCTTCTGGACATCAGCAGGAACTGTGGGTGCTTAGCACTGTTGAAAAACAAACCTTACAATAAATACTTCTCTATGAGCAAAAAATAAGCTATGCAGTGAGTGGGATGCCCTGAATGATCATTAGTAAGGTACTTTTCTCCTTCTGTGGCCTCAAAGCATTTTATAAACATTCATGCCATAAGCCTCCCAGCCTCACCTGGTGCTGAAGCACTGTTCCCATTTTGCCACCTGGGAAACTGAGGCACAGATTGGTTGAGGCTCTGATCCTGAACCTTTGACGTCAGTGTTAATTAGTGGGAGTGGGATGAAGGCCTCAGGTGTTTAGGTACATTACTCTCATTGATTTTGGTGAGAACTGAATACTTATGAGGACCTGGGGCTGCATGATTTGCTCCAAATTCTCAGGGGTTAAAGTATAATTTGGTGGGCCCCAGAACCCTCCTAAGTTTCCAAGCCCTCCCCCATGCAGGTCTGGGCCCCCCTCATGCAGGTCCAGGCCCCCTTCACCCACCTCAGCTACTGCCCACCCACACCTACCTCCCACCCCAGCTACTACCCACCACATACTTACCCCCACCCCAGCTACTGCCCCCACCTACCTCCCACCCCAGCTATTGCCCCCAAATGCCTGCTTCCCCACCCCAGCTACTGCCCTCCACCCCAGCTACTCCCCCAGAAATGCCTGCCCCCAGCTACTGCCCCCAAATGCCTTCTCCCCACCCCAACTACTGCCCCCACCCGAGCTACTCCCCAAATGCCTGCCCCCACCCCAGCTACTGCCCCCAAACTGCCTGCTCCCTATCAGACCCCTCTTTCCACATCTTCCTCAATCCCCTTTCCCTAAGCTCCCTGCCCCTATGTCCCCACTCCAGCCCTCCTAACCCCCCACACCCCAGCTCCCCCATCCCCACTCCACCCCCTTCAGCCCCCCAAACCTCTCCACACCTTCCCAGCCCCCTTCACTCCCCTTGTTCCCATTCCCCCACTCCGTCCCCTTCAGCCTCCCCAACCCCTCCACACCTCCCCCCCCACACCCCTTCCCCACCGGAGCCTGATTGTCCGCAACCCCCAGCGCCCCTTTACCCATGCTGCTGAGGAGCTGGGCTGGGCTGGGACGGGACGGGGGGAGGGAGGCTGTGGTGCTGGCTGGCTGCCTGGCCGGCAAGACCGTGACAGGCCTGAGACTGGGCCCAGGCCATGTGTGCTACCCGGGGCCAGCAGGAAGGGGCAGGGCTGCCACAGGCCCCGGGAACATGGAGGGAGGGGTGGCCAGGTTTGCCCCAGCACACAGCCCCTTCCCTGAGCCAGCCCTAGGGGAACACACCAGAACGTGCTCTTTCTATTTTTTAGGGGACCCTGGAACACAGCATCTGGGCGCATTCCCCTATTTAGGGGCCCTGGAACTCTGTCTGTCTAAAAATAGGGGGCCTGGAACACTGTTCCAGTGCGTTCCCCCTTACTTTAACCCCTGCAAGTTCTACAACAAACAGTCTGGGAAACTGACCCCATTTTTCCAGTTATACAATGATGCCGTGGCAGACATACCGTGATCATGATCTCCCCCATTTGCTCTTTACTCACATGTGGCATGAACAGTTTTCTAGAGCACTGGTTTTCAAACTTTTTTCCTTAGGACTCAGTTGAAAAAAATCATTGCTGTCTGCACCCCAATAACTCCATCTTTGAGCAATATATTCTAGGCTTTTGGCAGCGGCTGCCGCGGGTGCCACGACCCAGTACCTGAGGGTCTGCATCCCAGTCCTGGGTCCTCACTCCTGACCCGTGGTTTGAAAACCACTGTTCTGAAGACAAGCTAGGGAGGCAGGATAACTGTGTGATTAAAACACCAGGGTGGGGTGAATGAGACTCAGCTTCAATTCCTGTCTGCCATGGACTGTCTCTGTGCAACTCTGGGAAAGCTTTCTGGATTTTAGTTTTGTATCTGTAAAATGGGGATGATAACACCACCTTTGCCTGCCTCATCTGTTTAGACTGTAAGCGGTTCAGGGGCTGTCTCTGGTGTCTGGGCACCATACAACACAGCAGGGGTCTGAACTCAGCTGGGACCTCTTGATTGTTCTGTGCTATAAATAATAGTCATTTTGGCCCATCCAAGAAAATTGTGTTACAAGCTAAACATGCAATTTTAAAGCTAATGGGTGTTAATTGGAAGCTGAATAAATCTGAAAAACTTTGACTCAGCAGAGCACTAAGAGTTGCTAAAAAAAGTGCTACGAAAACAGAAATCCAAAACGCAACCAACAATTGAAGATCGAGTACAGCCATTGTGAGCTTGGTCACCATGGAAAAAATTATGGGTTGCAATGGAGAGGTGTGAAAGAAATTCTCAGAGATATGGGAGGCTTTCTTGGGAGTATCGGAGTGGTCTAATTAAATGTTTGGGCCCCCCTTTCTCTCTCCTTGCCATCTATCCACACCCTTTCCTCCCCATCCCTTCTTCTAAATTTTGCTTCTATTTTTTCTCTTATTTAACTAATTTTTTTTAACAAGGTGGATTTTTGCAAATAAATTGTATTTTGCTTGTAAAGTGCAAAAACATAAAGAACCGACTTCTATTTTAACCATCCATAGAACAGATCATGAAATATTTCAACTGTAGTTTAAATGACTGCACCCAGGTGGTAAGAGGCTAGGGTATTGTGAGAAGTTTGTGTTATGCGATAGTTGTGTGTCTTTTGTTATGTTTGTTTGGGATGTTTGTACATATATTTAAAAATATGAGTAAGTTAATAGGAAAATTAAATAAATAATGGCCTTTTTCAAATACCAGTTGATTTAGCAATGCTAATGATTATTTTACTATTACTACTATAGTATTGTGGGTTGGTTTTTTGGGGGGTAGGGATTGGGTTTCGGCTTTTTTTTTTTTTTTTGTTTCCCCAGGTCCTGGCTCTTCCTTACAACTAGTATGATTGCTAAAATGGACTTTGAGCCAAAGGTAGAAATTTTAATGGGTGGGGGAGAATGGGTGGGTCAAGCATTTTGGGGATTCATCTGCATCTGTTGATCAGTTGGATTGGGTTTTATGAGCCCTAGGTAATTGTTACCAGCATCGTGGATTAATTTATGAGAGCTGAATCACCATAGGGAAGCCATGTTTGGAAGGCAATGATGGAGCCCTAAAGGGTCATGCTGACTATCTGTCCCCAGTGAAACAATGGGGTTGCTACCAGCCAGGGCTTTTGCCAGTAGATTGACTCTCTTCAGAGAAATCTGCCAGGAGGGAAAAAAAAAGCTGGAATCTTCCCTTCCTTGGTCTCAGCACATGACTGGGAGAGCTGCTTATAGGTGGTGCTTCCTAAGCTAAAGGGGCCTGTCCATAACCAGAAACAGAAGACCCAGAAGGAGGACTGGAGACAAGAGGGACTGGCCTTCCCTTGAGACTTGGACCAAGTCCAGGAGGCACAAAAGTAGAGGAGATCAGACTGAAGGGGATTGCACTGAGTGGGGTGTTTTCCACCAATTTTTAATTCCCATGGGCTTTTCTGAGAGAGAGAGAGAGAGAGAGAGAGAGAGAGTATGTTTTTAAGAAATTCCACAGCTAAGCCTTGCTTTGCTGCTATGTAGTCCCTGACAGGGTTAACTTGATAGCAGAGTTTCCTCAGCCAGATGGTCTCTGGGTGAAAATGTGTCTAAGTAGCTCAGGAGGCCTGAGGCATAAGTTCCAGGGTCTGAGGCAGCCGTACTGTGGTGCTCTACTGCCCATGAGGAGTGTCAGACATCAACTCTGCACATGGCAGATCCTGAGTTAGGAACAGCGACCAGCCTCTGTCCAAATCCCTGAGCCACATGTGAGATTCAGCAATGGATCCTCTCCCAGCAGCAGACTGAGATGCACCCAGAGAGCAGGCCTAGACCACGCTGGGACAAATGGCAATGAGAAGTAGTGGGGTGCAGAGCCTGTCATTGATTATTATGAATCAAGTTTATGATGGCCATGCCTGGGGACCAGCAAAAATCAGGTCCATGCTGTGCTAGGCTCTGCCCATATGGGTCCTGCGTGTGAACAGCTTACTCTATAAACAGCTACTGCAGATGCAGGATAGGGGAAAGGAATGGATCATAGTAGTCAAACAATCATTGAGATGGTGACAAATGTCATGTTAGTTCTGCTATTTTTGAAAATGGGGGCGGTATTAGAAAATTAACTTGAAATCTGATTTGTCCTTAACAGGATTAATTGTTTTCTGTGTTCAGCTAATGAACCCTGTGAAAAGACAGTTCTCCCCATTTTACCAGAAAGGTGAAGACTGGCTGAAAGCTGCACAGCAAACAAGTGCTTCAATTCTAGCTCAGAACTGCACACATAATGTCCTGACTCCTAATATCATGGCTTCAGTTAGCAGTGCCTTTTGCAGAGAGAAAGTGTTGCCGAGTGGTTAGGGCCTGGGACTCCAGAGATGTACATGCAATTCTCTCCTTAAGTTCAGACTTCTGGTGTGACTGTGGGCAAGTCTCTTAGTCCCAGGCTCTCAATGTTATTCAGGCGCCCAAATTCCACTGAGATCAAAGAAATAACTAATAATAAATACCTACTACATTTGAGGTTCTGGCCCTTCATCATCCTGTGCCTCAGTTTCCCTATCTGTAGAGTGGGGTTTCACAGCACTACTCGGTCATGCAGGCAGGTTGTGAGGATAAATATCTTGAAGAGTGTGAGGCATTCACATGCTAGGGTAATAGGTGGCAACTAGGTGTGAAAAATAGACAGATTATTGTGTTCCTGTAGGATCCGTTCTTGCAGAGGGTGGGAGAGGTTATGCACTGAAGATGGCTTTTGAATCCAGAAGCTTTTCAAACTGCTCACTGTGTACAGTGGCCATCAGCTGTTCAGTGCTGAGCAGCAACATCTGACCTGATGGGATGAGGCAGCAGCAGGTCCGCTGTTAATGGAGAAGGGTTTGCATTGAAACTTTGCACAGCTCAGAAGAAGCTCTCTCATGGGAAAACCGAAAACTAAAAAGTGCCTACAGGCAGATTTGCACAATAAACCCTATTAGCTGTGAGGCAGAGAGCAGCCGAAGATGGGCCAGCAGGAATGGGGAAAACATTCAGTGGTAAAGGAGATCCTCTAATAAAAGCCCAGGAGAGAGGAAATGCTGAGGAAAGAAGAGTGAAACTGCAAATCCTGATGATCTCAGGTGAGGTTAAGGGAAATGAGATCTAAGGGGTTTTAATCAGGGCCTGCTGAAGTTGGAGGTAGTTTTTCCATTGGCTCCACTGAGGTGAGACCCTGTGGCCCAAGGGGAGGGATTTCAGTTTTACTGGGTTTTTCCTGGGGTGAAGAAATATCTGAACATCTCCCTTGGAACTTCCCTGTCCCAAAATCCCAGCTTGGCCTGTGGGAAAGTCTGGATCTGGCCTGTGCTCCTCTGATCTCACACTGGGGTTCCCTGAGGCTCTAAAAGAAGGGTGTGAGGCAGAGGGGGGTGAAGAAGGGGCGACAGTACTTGGCAAGGAGAAGGGTGGGCAGCCCAAGGAGTTTAGGCACTCTTTACCTGCGTACTGTTGAGATCACACTGGTGTGTGTCGGTGAACCAGCCTGGGCCGCTGGCACACTGATTGATGTCCACGTTCTGCAGCTTGATGTCCAGCCTCACTACTCCCCTGGAAGAGAGAAGCAAAGGTTAGGTGCAGGCTCTGACCCTTAGGCTTGCCCTCTTTGATTCTGTGGGACCGTGCCATAGCACTATAATCAAACACCAAGACCACTCTGGGCTCCACATTGCACCCACAGTTCTCACTGAAGTCAGTCTGACTACTGGGGCAGATCCTCTCCCAGGATTACAGCAGTCCAGGATGACAGAACTGGTGTTCTGTCTGTGGAAGAGCTGTGCACAGCTCAATGCTCAGCCGTGGAGGGAAATGGAGAACAGCTGACTATCCACCCTGGAAGCCACCGTTCTCTATACATGCACTGAAAAAAGGAGGGGGTGCCATAGTTGCAGGCTCTGCAGCAGCTTTGTAGCTGCAGAGGTCCCCACAGCTGCTCTGGGGCTCAGCGTGGGGAAGGATGCTGCCATGAAAGATCCACGGGCCCAGGCTGTAAACTCACACTCTGCCTGGTTGGTCTGACAGCTGGGGTGCTGGGCTGGGCCATGCTGGCTCCGTCTTGCTCTGCTGTCACTACAGCTGGGGATGAACAGGGTTTCAGTCTTGGTTTTGCGGCTAGAAGGCATTGTGACTTCAGGAAAGTTGTTTTTCCTTTCCTTGCCTGTTTTCTCGTCCACTCCTGGTTTGTCTTGTCTAGTCAGGCTGGAAGCTCTTGGGGGACAGACAGGGATTGTCACTCACATGTTTGTCCTGCACCACCCACTTTCTCCCTCTCTTTCAAGAGGTGCAGTGCCCAGAATTGGACACATCACTCTGGCTAAGACCTCACCAGGTTCAAGTAGATCGGGACAATTTCCTCAGTGACCTTTTGGGTCTTACGTATGAAGCACCACTGTGTTCACCCCAGAAGGATTTTAGCCTCGTGCATAGCATGTGAATAACGATGAGATTTTCGGAGACTGTGTGACATGCAAATTGCAAAGCTGAAGCCTCCACTGGAAAGAAAGCTGTCCTTGGTGGTAGAATCTGGCTCCCAGGCCACGAGTTAGTGCCTGGCTAGGGACGTAAGTGGTGCCAAGCTGTTGGGCAGGCTCTCTGCCCAGAGGGGGATTTCATCCTGTTTGTGCAGTGCTCAGATGAAAGGGGCTACAATGTGCACAGTGTAGTTCTTGTCATCACCATGTATGATATGTGTGTACGAGCAGAGTGTGTGTGCATTTGTTTGTATACACTTGTGAGCAAGAGAGTGGAAGCCATGTGACAAGGGGAGTGGAGGGTTATAAGATGGATACATCAAGTGGGAGAACTAGGCCTCTACCAGCAATTTCCCTCTGTTGCTCTTGTTAAATTCCTCAGGCTTCATTGTATTGCATTGGTGTGAAAAAGAAGATAAATGGGCCTGGTAGCTAAGGGTAACTAACAACCTGAGGGCAAGGAGCCATCCAGTGAAAGGTGCATTTAGTGATGGGAGAGCAAGGAAAAGAGAATGTAAGTTATGGGGAAAGGGGGAGAGAGAGAAACAGAGCTAGGCTGGCTGCAATGGATAGATAGACAGAAAGATCTTGAGTTTTGTAATTTGATCAATTAGATTGTGCAGCTCTACTCAGACAGGAGCCAGTCATTATTTAGAATCTGCTTTTGACCCATTTTCCATGCACAGGTCAGAAGCTGCTCCCTTCCATGCTGCATCATGTCATTCTCCATCGCAGATGGGGTGAGTCTTTTCATCAGCCTAGATCTATAAACTGGCAGGGACCACGGTACTGGGAGCACCCATGTGGCCTGGGAAGGAATGAAGGATTGGTTGATTGGCAACAAACCCCACTAGGCAGGACCAGTCCCAGGTGGGTGGGCTGCAGCAGGCCTGCCTCTGCAAGCTGTGGGCCAGCTGGCTTGGTGAGTTTCCATGGCATTCCTCTGCCCTGGATGGAGGCAGATGAGATTTAGGGCTTACTGATTGCTCAGCCTGTGGATGTGTCTTTGGCACAGCTGTTCTGCAGGTTGCATTGCCTGAAGCTGAGTGATTCAGGCAGTCAGTTAACTTTCTATTAATATCACCTGCCTTGAATAACATAAGAGGCATGGAGGTGATATCTGAGGAGGGGAGGTAAGGTAGGAAAAGAGGGAGTCTGAATTAGGACAATGAGCAGGTGAATCCCTCATCCAATACGTAATCTGTCTGTCTGGAAATATTCCAGCATCTCCTGCTGGTGCTGCACTGAAGAAGGTTGATCACCCTTTTAATTATGAAACTTATTTAAATATACCAGGGTTTCTTAAAGGAACACTGCTAGGTTTAGATGCTGATCCTGCAGAGAGCTCTGGGTAGGTGCTGGGGTACATTGCAGTACTGGAGCCTAACCTCCCAGATTTATGTTCTATAAAACTAAAAAAGGTCAAACTAACAAAATAAAAGAACACCAAGTCCTCCCCACCACAAAACCCACAGATATTCTAAAGAAAACTAAAATCCATAGAACTGTTTTTGCTATTTTCTGTTAACTTTCAGTGTGAACAAGGCCTTGTTTTCTTTTTGAAAGGGGCTGGTGGGAAGGGGAATTGAATATTTTATTGCAGAATTTGCAGTGTAAACACTGCAGGGTTATGAGATGGACATCAGGCTAGAATGATTTAGAAACATACATAGAAATTGACTATAAATCATGAAAGTAACTGATGTGTTTTCAGCATTCTTGCTTGATGGGGGTCTAAAAGGTGAACCAAACTCATCAGGGGTGGAAAATGAGATTTGTGAAAAGTTTAATCATTTGAGATATTTGCAGTAACTCATGGAAGGACATTTAATAGAGTCAGAGACATGTAGGGCTGGAAGGGACCTCAACACGTCATCTAGTTTAGTCCATCCAACTCCTCTGTGCTTAGGCAGGATCAAGTGAACCTAGACCATAGCCAACAGGTGTTTTTGTTAATCCATTCTTAAAAACCACCAGTGACAGGGATTCCACAACCTCCCTTGGAAGCCTATTCTAGAGCTTCATTAACCTTAGAGTTAGAAAGTTTTCCCTCTCATGTACCCTAAATCTCCCCTACTCCAGATTAAATTAATTACCTCTCACCCTACCTTCAGTGGCCATGGAGAACAATTGATCACTGTCCTCTTTGTAACAGTCCTTAGCATATTTGAAGGCTGTTATCAGGTCCCAAAGACTAAAAACTTTTGAGGTCTGTTTTGTTTTCTAAACCCAGGGAGTGGGAGTCTGAAATATTTTCTTAGGTGAAATTCACCTCTGGGAATTTAGCTGGAGATTTTAGATTAAATATTGAGCAAAGTTTTTTGTACATTGTAGGGTTTTACCCATCTTGGTGGTATCAGACACCTTCTGTGTATGGTGCATTGGAAATAGCAAAGGCTATAGAGCACTTTTGCATTTTGAAAGTATCAAACAGCTGTACCTGGGAAAAGAGCTGTTTATTCTTTAATGAGTACAATGTTGCTGCTGTGGTCTGTGGCTCCCGCTCTGGTCATGATAGAAAAATCATAAAAATTTAAATAAAGGATGCAGGATTTAATGTGTTTCAATAACTATTTGTTGGTATTGGAGTAGTGGAGACAGGTTCCAGCTGGGGAAAAGGGCCTCCATGTACTTGGAGTTGTACAAAAAGTGGTCCTTGCCCAAAAATTGTTGACAAATGAAGCAAGAGATTGAAGATGCTGAATGTATACTTAAATCCTACTAATGTCAAGGGGATGCTCCTGTACATAAAATTAAGCATGTACATGAGTTCTTTTGCTGGGCCAGTCAAAGTGTGGTGCACCTTGCAAGGCTGAGCTCTAAGACAGAAGCAAGCGAGGGACAGCAAAGCCAACTCTAGCTAAGCCCTGCAGTCTCTTGGGTCTGTCTACACTATAGCAGAGAGGTCACTACAGCACATAGAGACCTATCCCAGTTAGCTTTGATCTAGCAGTGAAGAAGAAATAGCATGGGCTGTAGGAACCCACAGAGATGGCTGGGTATGTACTTGAGAATGGCTGTTCTTCTCAGAGCTGGCTCAGTTGGTCTGCACATCCTGCAGCCATACCTTCAGTGGCCTCTGGGTGACTCCTGATGCAGTGGCTGTCGGAAACCAGCTCTACTGGAGTTAGCAGCATTGTCTCAGGGAATCTTGTGCTGGAAAACCAAGTAGGGGATCAGGCTGACCACAATGTTGCATTGGTAAAGCCCCTGTGGGGTTTTCACCCTTCTCTCTAGGCAAACACCAGGGGTTAAAGTAAGGGGGAATGCATCAGAACACGGTTCCGGGTCTCACCATTTTTAGGGGCCAGCATTCTGGGGCCCTGAAAATAGAATTATGGGGCAGAACGCAGAATTCCAGTGCATTCTCCCTTACATCCCTTGCAAAGTTTTAAAAGCTCCCAGACTAGGGGAAGCTACCTGAGAACTTAGAGACTGTGTCTTCTGGCCAGGTAGGGGCCCCTACCTGACTGGAAGACACAGTCTTTTGGCTGGCAGGGAGCTTCCCCCAGGCTGGGAGCTTTTAAAACTCTTACCCAGAGTATGCTCAGAGCATGCCCAGGGTGGGAGAAGCAGCCAATGGCGTGGTCACTCAGCTTTGGCGGTTGGGTAAGGGGTCCCATGGTGAGCCTGGGCTGGACCTGAAGGAGGAGCGGGAGCCAGGTCTGCAGCAGTTGCTGGGGCCGGAACCGGTAGTGCAGGACCAAGGCTGCTCCACCTCCACATCAGCAGCAAGACAAGGTGGGCCAGGGCTGGTGTAGAGAGCAGCGTGGTGGACTTTCTTCCACTGAGCTGGCCCTGGTTGGGGTCCCTGAGCTCCCCATGGCCACAGAGGGGTGCTGGCTGGGTGAGCAGCCCTATGTTCTCTTCACATATAGCCCAAGACCCCCTGCCCCAGCCCCTAACTCCCCTGCTCCATCCTTTCTCTGCTTCACCTCCTGCCCCTGTCTCTGCCCCAGCCCCCCACCTCTTGCCACCATCCACCTGTGCTCTGCCCCATCTCCTGCTTCTGCCCCTCTTCACCTCCCTGACACCTGCTGCCTCTCACCTTCCCCTTCACTGTCCCCAGCCACCCTTTCAACACCCCCACCTCCTGTCCCTGCTCCATTCCTCCACATCCCATGCCCTCATCCTACCTGGGCTGGGGCCTGCACAGGCATGAAGGGGGCCCGGACAATACGGGAAGGGTGCCCAGAGATTTGGAGGGTGCTGGGGCCTGTCAAATTATGCTTTAACCACTGGTAAACACCCAAGTGCATGGACCAGCACAGGGCTTATACCTAAGCTAAGGCATGCTAGGATTTAAGTTACTTACGAGCTACTGGGATCACAAGTTTTTGGAGCAAAGATGGCCTTTTTTTCCTGCATTTATACCAGGGTTGGCCAAACTTATGGAACTCAAGAGCCACACAAGTTGATTATTAAACCTTTGAGAGCCACGCTCAGCCATATAGCCATATATTTTTACCTACTCCAAAATTACTAAGTTTAAAATTCATTGCACACTTTAATTTTATCATAAAGAGGGCAAATATTTATTCTACTAATGTCAGATTCTAATAATTACTTAAGGTTACCATGAAAATTAGGCCTATATGGTCAAAACTTAGCTGCTGCTTGATGTAGAAGACTGCAGGCTAGTGGCGAGTTTTTTAAAATCGCGACCATACCACGCTTCTCCCTGCCATCCCCGATCATGCAGCACTTCTCCCCAACGTCCCAACTCCCTCCTGAACTCCTAGGCTGGGGATGCTTTCATAAACCGATTTGCTGACTTTCTTCCAGGAGCCACGCTTTTTCATCCAAGAGCCGCATGTGGCTCCTGAGCCATAGTTTGGCCATGCCTGATTTATACAACACCCAACACCGTGCAGTCCTGACAAACAAGTAGGGTTTGGGGTGGGGGTGGGGGGAGACCTGGCGCTCTCTGCACAGAGGTAAATTTTGCCTAGAAAAAGAGAGTATTGAGCAGCTGGCCTGGAAGGGTGGTTTAATGCTTTAGGCTCTGGACCGAGACTAGGCACACATCCTGGTTCAGTCACAGATGCCCCGTGTCACCTTGGTCGAGTCACTTTGAGCCACATTTTGAAAGGTATCTAACTCTCAGTGAAAGCATGGGGGTTAAGGGTTTCATGTGACTTGGGTGGCTAGGTATCTTTGAGAATCTGGGCCTTACTCTCTGTGCCTCAGTCCCCCACCTGCGAAGTGCGGAGGATATATCCCCGCCTCCCAAGGAAGCTGTGAGGCTAAAATTGGTCAGTTCCTCTGAGGTGCCAGGGTGAGGCCAGAGAAGCACCTTGGTAGATACAGCCAGTACTGGGAGAGTCATGATCAGAAGTGGAAATAAATGAGGAGCTGTGAGGGCTACCCGGCCCCCAAGTTCTCCATGAGTGAGACGCATTGGAACCTTGTGTGTGAGAGACAGAAAATGCTCATTTAGGTAACAAAATTATGGGAACTAATTAGTGTGATTTTAGTGCCCAATAGACCATCCATGAATATGCAAATAAGGACCAGCATCCATCAGATTCTTATTTGTATTACAACATTGCCTAAAGGCCCCAGTTGAAATCAGGGCCCCACTGTGCTAGGTGCTGTATCACTGTTCCCTCTAAGCTGTGCATGTGTGCGTGCATGCACACAAGTCATGAAACCTGCACACACAACAAAATAAAGTGTGCACAAAAAAATTCAACAGTGCTAATATTGGTGCTCACAAAGAAATTGTTTGTGCACATGGTCTACGAGTAATTAGAGGGAACATTGTGCAGTATGGACACAAAGTGAGAGACAGACCCTTCTCTGAAGAGCTTACAAGCTAAATAAACAGGGCAGAAGGAGAAACTGAGGCACAAAGTGGAAAAGTGACTTGCTTAAGGTTGCGTGGCAGGACAGTGTAACAGAATGCAGCTCTCTTGATTCCTGATTTGCTGCTTCACCCATTAGATAGTGTTGCCTATGCCCAATATAAATTCTCTCCTTGACACAAGGCGAGCCAGTCTAAATTGGGGAGAAACAATGGGGAGGACAGTCGTGAAAGGGACTAGTTGGCAGAGGCGTCTCTGGCGCTGGGCACCTGGGGCACGTGCCCTGAATCCCAGAGCTGGTGCCCCAGGTCGGAGATCCAGGGTCCAGCCACCGGCGGCCATGGCAGCCCCATCCCCGGCTGGGGATGCGGGGCCCAGCAGCCCGCGGCCGCTTCTGGGCCCATCTCTAGCCAGGGATCTGGGGCCTCGCCACCCGCAGCTGCGGTGGGCAATCCGGGACCCGGTCGTCCGCGCTGGCAGCAGCCCCATCCCTGGCTGGGGATGCAGGACCCCGCTGCCCGCGGCCGCTTCTGGCCCCATCCCCAACCAGGGATGTGGGGCCTAGCCACCCGCGGCGGCATGGCGGCTTCTGGCCCTGTCCCTGGCCAGGGGCGGGGCCTGCTGGCTGGGGGCAGGGCCTGGGCCCGTGTCCTGGGTCCCTCCCCTGGCCAGTGACGCCTCTGCTAGTCGGGGAGTTAAGGGAATGTGTATGTGGCACAAGCCACACTGAATAGTGTTATGGAGGCTTCAGCAACACATGAAGGACACATAGGACATGACTTGAAATGTGGGGGAGGCTGAGCAATAAACTAAGGACTAGGCCAGGCCCAGGAAGGAGGGGAAGCATTAGCTGTCCACTCAGCCAGAGCTAGGGTCTGAAATCCTCTCTAGGAAGAACTCTAGATCTCATTCGCGACAAATGGAAACAGCGGCAGCACCCAACTAACCCAGCATTTGGAATCAAACCAAAGCTAAAAGGGGCCTGATCACCATCCATAAAGCAATGTGCACACTAGTTAGATAGATAGAGCAGAGAGATGCTGGTGCGAGGCTGACAGGATATTTATTTAGCTGTTGTCCAGCTACTGTGAAGGCTTAAGCTCCATCAGGGAAGCCATTTTCCTTTTATTTTTTGTTTTCAGTGGAGCTAACTTCACCTCCTCATGTTTCCCGAGTGATAGTGAGAGGCATCTGCTGGTGGAAACATTGGCTGCGCATTTCCAGCCATATGGAGTGATTTTTTTCATTCTGTTTTTTTTCACACTGCTAAAAATAATTGTCTGGCAGGGCGTGTGTTTGTGATTCTGAATCTGTCCGTGACTGGATGTATGTGATTGTGTGTGTGTGTGACTGAAGGCATGCATGAAACCTGGTGTGTGTGAATGTGCGTATACGAGTGCATGCGTATGTATGCTGGGACTGGCAAAAAAGACACTATTGGTTATGACCTCTGTAGCGGGGCATAACTTATTGGAATCTGAAATGGACACATATGGCTTTAGGAGGGCATGACGTCTGTCCACTCAGACTCATCTGCCTGCGTGAGCTCATGGCCTGGGGGTGCTGTCTTTGCCTAGAGAACACAGTGTAAATGACCACCTGTTGTTTTTGTTTTATATAAGCAGGAAAACAGCTGTCAATAGCAGGACTGGGGGAACTTACTGGTGCCTAAATATATACAAAAGCAGAAAGCCGAACTTAGGCATGAGTATCTCCAGAAGGCATCAGCCCAAGAAGAGGAGTACACGTGTCCACCGGGACCCAATCCTTCTCCATCCTGTCATTGGTGTCCTGGGATGCTCGCTTTGGAAAGCAGGTAATATTGTTTCTCACACCCAAGTCAGTAAGGCAGGATCGCCTGCCCCCCCCAAAATTAATGAACCCTCCATGCTAGGTCACCCCTACATCAGTGCTGCTTGGGGTGGTGCTGCCTTCCAAACACCCAACCAACAACTGCTTCTCTCTGGCCACCCAGCTCAGAAAAGCTCTGGCTGTCAGCCATGTCATGTACAGGACTGACAGCTCACAACCCCCAATAACAACCTCATGACCCCTTGAGGGGTCCTGACCCACAGTTTGAGAACTTCTGGACTAGATGATTACTGTGCCCCTTCTGGCTTTAGAATGAACAACTCAAGCTCCAAAGTTTGGGTACCGCACCAATCTCCTCTCTGTAATGGGCTGAACTAGATTTGGGCTGTTCCAAATATAGGGGTGTCAGCTCCAAATCTACAGTGACTAAGGGTTGAGGGAGATTCTCAGATTGGACCCCTTGGAGCCAAGAATCTGGACGCAACTCTGGACTGGAGCTTTTGGCTTGGGATCTAGGTTATGTAGCTGTTGAGGAAAACTACTAAGTCCCATTTCTGGACAGCTATCCTAGGGAACAGACTGGGACCTCTAGTCTAGAAAGTTAACCTCGGAACCCTGGTAAAGCATCACTAAATTTCTGGTCTTATCACTAAGTGTTGTGGACCTACTCCTTCTCTTGTGGTCCTAGGTTTGACATCCCTTTGCACATACATAGATCAGCTCCTTTAGGATCATCATTCCAGAAACATCTTAGGCTAAAACACCAGAGGCTCAGGGTACAGGGCTGGTCCTAGAAACCATCGATAGGTAGGAGGATGCCCCTGTGCTAGGAGATTCTCTATGCTCCAGTGGAAAAAGCACTAGACTGGAATCCAGGTGACCTGGGTCATAATCCCAGTGGTGCCCCTCACCTGCTGTGTGTTATTTGTACTTCTATTGTCCCTTCTCTGGCTCACCTTGCTAGGTTGGCCAAGACAAGAGACTCTAGTAGTTTGAATAATAATGGGAGGGTAGCTAGGACGAGAGCAGAATGTCTCATGACCACCCTCATTCTTCATGGTTGGCTCTTGCCTGTCCTTCCTCCTGCTGGCCAAGTCCCTGATTGGTTCTTTGTGTTGTGTCATGGTGTAAAAGGACACGAACATGTTGTCTGCATGTGTCAGGGGGCAGGAACCTAGAGGGTCCAGCTTCTTCTAGGCTGAGTTTCTCCTTTTGGTTTGTAATAGGGCTGATTGGCCAATCCATGCCAGCAAGGCTGCATTAATCCTTTCCTGCCACTGTGCCAGGAGGCCTGGCCTGCCCTCTTCCCCTGCTCTGACGTGATCCTGGATGGATCTGAAGCACAGGGATGTGAACAACAAACCGCTGTCCAGAAACTCCTAGCTGCCAATGCAGAACGTGGGCTGTACCCAGAAATGTAGCACAACAGGAAAAGGGCCTCTTGCTGCCGGATTGCACCCTGGACTGTGGATGAGAGGAGACATAGCCCACCCCCACCCCAATCCCTCAAGACCTCCTCTGTCTCCTAGGGAAGCTGGGCTGACAGGCACCTCTGCAGCTCTGTCCTGTAGTGTTGGTGGGATGGAGAAATTCCTGCAACTCTGCGCCTTGAAGTGTGTAAATGGTGGAGATCCTGGCTTGTAGTGTTGGGGGGCGGGGAGAAGGAAACTCTTGTAGTGCTTTACCCCAGGAATGTGTTGTGGGGGGGTTTTCCCAGTTCTGTACCCCCAGGCCTGTGCTAGGTGGGAGATTCCCCCAGTTCTGCACTCCAGGGGGTATGTTAGGTGGGGAGAGGTCGCAGTTCTACATCCTGGGGGCATGTTAAGTGGGAGGATCCTCCAGTTCTATACCTATACCCCAGGGCTGTGTTAGTGGGGGGGGATCCCTTAGTCTTGTGCCCTTGAGTACGTACTTTAGATTGCGGGATGCCCCAGCTCTGTGCTCTGCAATACGGGGGCGAGAGGGGGGAATCCCTCCAGCTCTGCAGAACAGAGAAGTGAGATAACAGGAGAATCCACCCACCCCCTGCTACATGCCAGAAGGGAGGTGGAATGGAGGGCTCTAAACTCTTCTTCCTGAGCGTATTCCACCCTGCACCCCTCATACCCCACCCTGATGGGCAGCAACCCAGCACACTCACTTGAACTCAGGGCTCAGGTCTGGCTTGAGCCCATAGAAGGAGGAGGAGAGTGTCACCAGCCAGCTGGGTAGGAACTTGCTTTCCTGACACTCCAGGAAGGGGGAAGACCACTTGATGTGGCTGACGTCCATCATGTAGCTGTCGCCCCGGTTCCACTTGGGGGTGTCCAGGCTCTTGAGGTCATTGCTGAGGACCCGCTTGTGCAGGGCGAGACCCCATTGGGCCCGTAGCCCATTGAACCACTCATTTTCCCAGCTCAGGACCCGCAGGTGCTCAGAGGAGGCTGACAGGTCCTGCAGCAGGATCTCATTGTTCTCCTTGGTGGCCTGGAGCATCAGCTGGGGTTTGGAAGATGCCTGTTGGGCGTCGAAAGTCAGCACAGCCCGGTAGGCCTGCGGATCCCCTTCGATGATACTCCGCACCAAGGCATGATACCACTCCACGTCCTCCTTGACACTCGACTCCCGGATGTCATTGGTTTGGAAGATCATGTTGAGGAAGTTGGTGGCGTGGGTCAAGGTCTCGGCAGCCCCACGCAGGGCAGAACGTAGGCCCAGTGGGGGGCTGGAAGACTGTCCCATGTCCCGCACCTCAAAGCGCTGGCTGCAGTTGGCTTGGGAAAGCCTGAGCACATCCCCAGAGTACAGGAAATTCAGGGCTGCCTCTGAACCCTCTGGGTCCACTTTGTCCATCTCCGTTGTGGGCACCCAAGTGGAAGCTGAGGATGTGGAGGATGAAGGAATCCATTCCTTCGCCTTGGGTGTCCTAGCCTTGGGGGAAGGCGACCGCTGGGGCTGGAAGATCCCTGCACCCCAGACAAGCTCCATCTGGAAGCCCCAGAAGAGAGGCCACAGCCAGATCCCCATGACCGGATGAAGGGATCAGAAAAGCTGAGACACCACAGCCCTGCCGCTGTTGCAGCTCATCTCAGCAGTGGAGGCATCAACAGGAGCTGGTAGGGGGACGAAACCCCAGAGGAGAAGTCATGGTGCATGGGGAGACCCCAGAGATTCTCCAGAGAAGGAAGAACAAAGCAGCGTCAGGACTGTTGCAAAGAGGAGCAGCTCTGGAGTGCATTTATGCTTGCTGAAGTGTCCTCTGCATCTCCTGAAATATGTGGGACTCTCTCTCTGTCACTTGCTCCTTTTTTTCCCCTCCCTCTTTGCTGGCGATGAAACGGACGTCACCAGCTCCAAAATATGTACATCTGTCGTGGCTGTCCCCTCCGCCACCCCTCCCCAGTTGCTTGTCCACGCCTGGACCTAATGCAAAGGCCTTTAAATCTCAGCAGATCCTCCTCCTCCTTCCCCCACCGCGCGCGCGCGCGCGCACACACACACACACACACACCGAGCGGCTTGCTGCCCACTAATGCTCCAAATGGAGAAATCCGCACACGGCCAGAGGCAGAGAATGATGGAACGAGAATCTCTCCTGTTCTTTAGTTCCATTAAGAGAGATAGGGCTGGCTCTGATGCAAGCGAATCTGAGATGGGGCTCCATGGCAACAGAGCCTGCAATTTTTCACCCCCACCCCATTTTCCCATTCATCAGCTTTGCCAAGACCATGATTGGCATTTATAAGGTCACCTACTGCTGTTCACATCACACTGCTAAATGCAATTAACCATTCCTGCTCCTCCTTCCCCAGCCAACCATGGGGGGTGGGGGTAACAGACAGTCTGCGCTGCTCACACACTGCGGTTGTTGCGCATCCAATGTCACCATGTAGCGTGACTGTCCCTGGCAGTGTCGAGGGGAGAAGGAGCAGAAAGAAAAAGGGGGGGAAGGTGGCATTCAGAAAAGCAAAAAGAGAGGGAAAGTGAAAGGGAGTCAAGAAAGCAAGCCAATGACAGAGGAACTGAGAAATGGAAAGAGGGAGATGGAGAGAGATGGGAAAGCGGTGCATGGGTGGGGAGAAAAAAGGAAAAAGAGGAAGTGAATGAGAAAAGGAAAAGAGAATGAAAAAGGGAATCAGAGACTGAAAGAGCAGAGAGGAAAGCAGGAGAGCATGTAAGTGTTGCAAAGCCTGAAGCTAGGTGTACTGTCCTGCCCCCCTGGCTTCATTGGTTTCCATCATATCCAGGCTTTGCAGTTTTGTTCAATAGCTTTCAGATCCCCCTCGCCTCCCCATTATTTCAACACCATTGGACAAAGGGAGAGAAGAGAATGTGAACATGGGTTGTCTACAAAGCTGGAGCCATGGCTTTTCCCCAACTGCACACAAGTGTCTTTCCACCTTGGCTGGGTGCTAATTCATGCTTGGTCTGGGAGGCTCCTTCACACTGAACTTTGCTGCAGGGGTGCGGAGCACAGTGCAGATGTTGGCTGTTGGCAAGAAGGACGAAGGTAGCCAATGCACCAGGGCCAGAGATCCAAGACAGTGTATTCCTCACACACAGGACCTGGTGATCACAGACTTGAACAGTACATCCTTCACACTCAGGGCCCCATGAGCAAAGTCCCATGGGAGAAGGGGCCAGCAGTGCATCTGCAGCCAGATGATTTAGGCTAGAAGCAGGAAGCAAGCCCCTGTCTGGAGCTAGAATGGATACTTCTGGCTATGGGCCCTGATTCTGACCCCACTTCCAAGGCTCCACTTGGCACAATGCAGCAATTCCATCCAAGTCAATGGGGTGAAGAGAGGAGGAGGGTGACTGTGGGACTGGAGCTGACCTGCCTGGGTCACCTCAAGGATGCCAGGTTCAAAGCACTGGGCAGCCAGGGTGGCTGTACTGGATCCCTTGAGCAGCCAAGGTTGGGGTAAAGCAGACTGTTTTAAACAGAATCTCTTTGCCCCCAGGGTGGATCTTCTCTGCTGCCATGCCTCTGGTGACTCCTATTCACTCCTCTCCATCTAGCCCTGCTTCTTGATCAGCCACCTGACCAGCACATTCCCTTATAAAGATTGGGAAATTGAGTCACAATATGACTTGCCCAAGGTGCCCACAGCAAGTCAGTGGCACAGCCAAGAACAGGACCCAGGTCCCTGGATGCCTGTCCATGTGCTGCTGCTGCCAGCCTGGTCACCCAACTCACTTTGCAGTCTCCCCATCAGCACACAAAAGGTGGTGCACTCATGCCGGCAGGTTGAGTCCGTCAGCCGGGCCAGCACATTTCTCAGCCATGTCCTCAACTCCAGGGGAAAGGACACTAGATGTGGTCGTATGGATTGCAGCTCCTTTGTGAGCACTGTTAAGAACACTCCCCACTTTAACACCTTGATGGCCCCAGGTGTGGTGCTTGAACCCCTCTGGCTAATGGACTTCATCCAGGAGTCTCTTGGCCCCTGTATGCAGCCAGAGGGGGCTAATGGCACTTGATTGGTTATGGAGTCCATACAACATGCAAGGAGGGAAACTGGGCTTTACCCTGAGGATTGGCAGCAATGACAAAGCTGGAAAGAGCATCTAGGCCAGTGGTTCCCAGTCTTTTTAGCTTGGGGCCACAAATGCCATTTTCACAACCATGAAGGACCACCAGTCTCAACTCAGAAAATGTATTGACATTACACCCTCTGGGACTACTAATCACTGCATATGTAAAGTCAACATTTTGATGCTGTTGGACTCATTTTTATTCACTGTTTTACAGCTACAAATTACTCATAGCATGTCACACACTCATGTAGATGAGTAACAGTCACTACACACTGAAGCACATGGCCTGGCAGCCAGCTAAGTCATGAGGCACTGATTTTTAGAGTCTTGTCCCTCTTCAAGCATGGTGGGTCCTGGCTGCTCCCCCCAGCCACTTCCTGCCCTCCCCCAGTAGTGAGCTCTACCTGTTACCACAGGCATTGGATCCCTTCTTCAGTCAGGGAGACAGAGCTTATGGACCCAGGCAGAGGGTGTTATTGTGCTCCCTGCTACAGTTAAGGGGAAGAATGCATAGATCTGCCATCCCCTTTGCTGCAGCAAGAAGCCTGCACCAGTCTTGTAGCCCCATGGGAACAATTCATTCTGCCTGGGTCCTTACTCAGTGGATCCCTTCTGCAGCCTGCCACTCCAAAAGACCCTGTGAGCCACTTTTGGCCCCCTGACCAGAGGTTGGGAACCACTGATCTCACCGTGCTGTGTGAGAAATTAAGAACTGGATCAACTTCACCTCCTGCTGTTTGGTGCTTTGCTGGCAGCTGGGTAGGAGAACTGGGACTGGCACACTATCCACCCACAGCCTGGTGTGGAGGGACTGGCGTAGGTGGGAACGTGTGAAATATTCCTTAGAGAGATTCCTGGAACCTCAGCAGATGCCCAACTGTGTCTGTAATCAGCTCGTCTGGCGCTTGCTGCTGAATCAGGTGCAGAGAGGGCTGAACTGATGACTCATAGGGCTCTGGGGGACACCTTCAACTTGCTGCCTGTCAACATCTCTGGTTGTGCTATCCCCACCTGCTAGAGCTGACCCTGTCTCTTGGCCCACCATCAATGTATGAACATAAGGCTGGACGGAGTAGGTCAGACCAATGGTCCATCAAGACCATTATCCCGTCTTGTGACTGTGGCCAATACCAGGTGGCTCAGTGGGAAGGACCAGAGCAGGTAATTATGAAGTGATCAGTCCCCTGTTGTCCATGCCCAGCTGCTGGCAAATGAAAGTTAGGGACACTCAGAACATAGGGTTGGTTGTGCCCCTAACCCACCCTGGCTAATAGCCATTGATGGCCCTATCCTCCAGGAACTTGTCTAGCTCTTTTTTGAACCTTGTTATAGTTTTGGCCATGACAGGGTCCTCTGGCAAGGAGTTCTACAAGTGGACTGTGGATTGGGTGAAGAAATAATTCCTTTCATTTGCTTGACTTACTTACAACTTGGAAGAGCAAATGCACCAGGATACCCCATACCACAGGGGAGGATGTTCCTGAACCTCACCTGCAAACCGCAAGGGCTTTATCCCCCATGCCTCATAACTCCACCCTCACAAAAAACTGCCACCTGTTCTCCATCCTGCAAAATTCCACTTTGCCCCATCTCCTCTTTGTGTCACTAGAGGGTGCTATTGCATCACAGACATCCCCTTTCCCATTAACCCTACATGTTCCCCTATCAGTCCTAGCCAAGTGTTCAGTTCTCAGTCCTTCACCGTACTTGGATGTGCTTTGGCAAGGACTGGATGGTGTAGACAGCCATAAAGCCCTCGCTACACCATGGGGCAGGTGGGGTACAATGCACAGCCAAGCAGCTTGGAGTGGCTTCATAAAACTCAAGTGAACCATAAACATTAAAAGAACAATGTTGGCACACTGTGGGAAATGACAGACACCAAGATGGAGTCACTCAATTTCTGATGAAGCAGATGAGAGAACTTGACCCTAGAAACTCTCTCCGGAGCAGTGCTCCCCTCCTGCAGCTCCACTTGAGAAGACAAATACTATTTAAGTTGCAGTCAGGGCCTGTACTTCCATAGAAGACACCTAGGCAGTCACCTAGAGCACCAACAATTAGGAGGCTCCAAGGGCTGGGCTGGGGCCAGCGAGCCCATCCTGCCCTGCTCCACTCCTCGCCCGCAGCCAGACTCCTGCCTGCAGCACTGGACCCCCACCCATGGCCAGATCTCCGGCTGGGGCCAGATCCCGCTGGCAGCGCTGATCCCTGCTGATGGCTGGATATTGGTGACAGCGCTGCTCCGCTGGGGACAGTAGGGGGACCAAAAATCACTGTTGGCTTAGGGTGGCAAAAAAACTGGGCCAGATCTGGTTGCACTGCAACCTAGAAGGCCCCACGTGAAATCAGGCCCCATTATGCTGGGCATGGTGTAGACACATAGTGAGAGAAGGTGTAAGTTGACAGTCTAAACACACCTGGAGCAGGAGCAATAGAGTCTTACTGATGCTGTTTGACAGATGCAGAAACTGATGGACAAAGTGACAAAGTGGGGGGATTCTTGATCACTAACAGTCAGGACCAGATTTTCAAGAAGAGCTTATCCCCTAGGGCCTACAGGCTGCACTTTTCTGAAATACTTGGCCCCACTCCACTTGGCTACAGTCACAGCGGCAGGGCTATCCCTAAGGGAGTGCGGGGCCCCAGGCAAATCAACCTCTGCAGGGACCCCCACCCCAGCACTGGTGGGTGTGCCGGCTGGCCCAGGGGAGGGGCAGACCCTTCTGGTGCCCCCCCCCCCATGCCGGGGACCAGGTGAGCGGCCAAAAGGGCAGCCCAGTTCAGCGCTGCTAGTCCAGCCACCACGTCACCCCTCGCCACATGTGCTGCTCTGGGCTCTGTGCCAGAGCAGTGGGGGGGGGGGGGGGGGGGGGGGCCCCCCCGGGGGGGGGGGGGGGCAGGAGGCAGCACAGCTGGGGCAGGGGTAGCAATACGGGCTCTGCGCTGCCTCCTGCCCCCTCCCCACTGCTCTGACACACAGTCCAGAGCAGCGTATGTTGCAGGGGGGGCGGCGGGGTGGCCAGACTGGCAGCACTGAACCGAGCTGCCCTCTTGGCCGGCTCACCCAGTCCCTGGAATGGGCTAGGGGCAGTGGTGCAGCCCCCACGGGGCTCCCCAAAGCGTGGGGCCCTGGGCAGCTGCCCCAGTCACCCTACCCTAAGAACAGCCCTGCACAGTGGGAGTGAGGAAGCAAACTAAGATCCTAGCCAGGCCCTCTCAGAGGTCCAGGGAGTCCCATGCAGGGATTTCCCTAAAACCCCCTCCCTTACACTTCCCCTGAATTTCCCAACACTCCCACAGTTGTCAGCTAGTAACAGTGTTATACCAATTTAGTGAGCATCCCCTAAACCCCCCCCCACACCTCCCCCTGCCCACCTCCTAATTTCAAGCCCTAGGGAAGCTGCTGGTCCTGGGCCACCTCCAGCTTTTGAGGCCCTTAGCCATAATAAAAATAAAAAATGAGGACACATGAAAACAAAGTAAGGCATATCAATTAACAAAAAAAATTAACAAGTGAGGTCCCCTTTGAGCTTGAGGTCCAGGCCAGGTGGCTCTCCTGGCCCCCCTCTCATTGGTCCTGATACTAAACACTAGGCCGCCTGCTTCATACCCTTCTGCATTCCTGGGTACACTCAAACCACACCATGCCCAGTCTGCTTGTGAGCCCATCATCCTGTCTGATAGAGAGGAAACCCTAGGCCCAGAGGGGTAACCTGACTGGCCATAGTGCAGGCTCGATTCTGTGGTGCAGGGAAAGAGGGTGGCATGTTACAAAGCTACAGGGAGCACAAGGGACCCTGGGGCAGCAGGGCAATGCTGCTTCATAGCTGGAGAGAGGGCTAAGAGGGAAGCAAGTAGTTAAATGCTTCCTCAGGACAAGAAAAATGCCACATCACCTTCTCTGCCTAGTTAGTGCCCATCTCCTGCTCATGTGGATTGGGCATCCTGTTCCACCTGACATCATGAGAGGTCTTGTGGGAACTAGGGGTGTGTTTGCAGCAATACCACGGTAATACCACCATGCATCATTTGCTCACTGTGGAGGCAGCACCACCAGGAGCTCTTTCCCATCGAAGCAGGGCCCCAGATGGGAAACAGTCATGTCCTGGGGTTGCTAAATGAATGGTGGGTTACTTACCAGTAACCATCCTTCTTTGAGATGGCCTGCTCGGATCCATTCAGTAATAGGTGTTTCTCTGCCGGAGTGCCAGATTGGTTGGAAAAACTTTTGTCCTAGCCTGTCAGGAAAGGGTAGGCAGCCACTGCCCACCACGCCACCAGGTGGCTATGTATATGGCAGCCTCCTGACCCCTCCCCAGTTCCTAGGAGTCGCCAACTCCAGATGCGGGGACAGAGGGGAAGGACCTGAATGGATCTGAGCAGCCCATCTTGAAGAAGGAGGTTACTGGTAAGTAACCCACCATTCTTCTTCGAGCGCTGCTCGGATGCATTCAGTAATAGGTGATTACTAGCTGTGCTGATGGACGGCTGGTGGAGTTGGCTCTTCCGCCTTCAGCACAGCAACAACCCCAGAAGGGTATAGGCCCAGCAAGCAGTGTCCGTACAGGGACCTAGCAATGGAGTCTTCATTGTAGGCCAACCCCGAGCAGGGATAGGTCCAATCCACCCACGCCAATTAGCGTGTGTGGACCGGACGGACGAAGTCACCTTACACCAGAAAATGTATCAATACAACACGACTAATGTGGAGGAAGTCGCATTCATAGCTGGAGGCATGAAGGCCAGAGGGTTAATCTTCTGGCCGCAGAACACTTCAGCGTAAACCTTATGAAAAAATCCAGAAGCCTTAAGGGTACCGGCTGGTCATGATGGCCACTGCCTATGCAGAGAGCAATAAAAGGAGACAAAACATCATCCCCCCAGCCAGCCACGTAACAACCCGTAAGTCACATGCTGAAAGGGGTGTGTGAATTTGGTATACCCTTCAATGCGCAAGGGAAAAGGGCTAGCAGCATTAAGCGAGAAGATTCTAAAGGCAGAAACTTCAAGCTGATTAAGGGGAAAGGAAAAATGGCAGAGGTGGTGCATTTGGCGCCACATAGCATATCAGCCCTGTAGTCCCTGGGCTGGCTGGGGGGGATGTGACACCAGACCTCCAATAGTGTTACAGTGCCCTGACCCAGGAGACTTCTTACGTTTTTGGAAGAAATACTCCAGACCCACAAGGCACTTGCAAGCTAGTGAGGTGGGCTTCAGGGAGTACTGTTGGCCTTAGTTATCTTATGAAGACTCAAGGAGGCGAATCTTCCTGATGTCCCATCATGTTCCCCCTAGGATTCCACTACCGGGAAGACTACGTGGAGAATGGGGGGAGCAAGTAAAGCAGAATTTGGTATGCCTCCGACTAGATGCCTAGTTGTGATGACCCGGAGGCCTATGGGATTAGACTTTACATTGATTTATATGACCCTGCGTGCCTGAGGGCACCGGCAGGTGTGATACCGGCCCCTAGCTATGACGTATCTAAGTGTGAGTTGGGATGAACGCTCGTAAGAGGGAAACTAACCCTTCCGAGTGATAAGGCTTAACCGAGGAGGCAATGGTCTTCTCCGAAGACCATCTGGTGGGGCTATGATGCTCACAAGGTACAGTCGGTGATTCCACAGGTGTACCTTGGATATTTGGAGAATCCAACAAGGGCAACCTATGTTGTTATCTGGTCTTAGGATAGAATTCCACCATAGGAAAACAACTATTTGCCAATTTTCCATGCAAGTTGGAAATCAGGATTTGGTTGATTAAGCTTCGTCAAGTAAACAGACAGAGAAAGCCTTAGCAGTCTCCTATGGCGGGAGTATCATGCAAATGCTACTAAACGGTTTCCGGACCTGGGGCTCCTACAGAGGAAAATGAATCTTACCCACCAGGCACCCAGGCAACAGTGCCCTGGGCTAGGCCTGGATGACCATGGATTTCTGGTCGTCCCAGGGAATGGACCGATTAGGATATAGCCAGTTGGGTGACGGCTATGCGTGGAGCCCATTGGTGTGCAGCAAGTCTCTCAGCAAGCTATCGCCGTGGGATTGGCTAAGGGATAATTGGGAGGCATAAGGCAAATTTCCCCCCACTTCTGTCTGAAAGGGTCGGGGGAGTAGTATTGCCTCTTCTCCCGTGAATCCCACTGACCTGGTTGATTCTATGTCGAGTATACAGAGCTGCCGCTTCACGAGTGGGAAGAGGGAAGGGACCCCCACTTTGCGATGGGGGAGGTATTCCATTCAGGGAATCCTAGCCCTCAGTGACCCTGATAACAGACGCTTTGGACTCAGGTTGGGGAGGGGTAGAGAGGTACCACCACCTTCCTGGGAGAGCAGAGCCCAGTAGGGACTCCCGATCAAAGATATTCTGGGAACATATAAATCAGTCCCGGAGAAGCAGGATGAATTCTAGTCCACTACAGGTTGTTTTCTCCATAGGGAGGGAATGGGGAAAAATCAAGGAGCAAGACAGAGATTCATGAACATGGCTCTACCTTATATTCCCCCTCCAGTGGACAGAACAGTGGGCGGCAAACGCAACCGAGTGTCATGCTCCCGTCTAACAGGTGGGGTAATTAAATAAGATTTATAGTCCTGGAGAGATTGCTAAGGACCTACTGGGACCGACTTGGGTGCATGCACCTACTAGTTTTATAGGGATGGGAAGGTGCCCGGAGGGTCCCTCCCAAGTTCAGGGTGCAGAGCAGGTCCTACCTGTTGAGGGGGAGGTGGCAGGCTGGCGAAGGGTTTCCCAGTCATCTGGTTGGGCACACGCTTCTCCACATACCGGAGGTGTCTGTAGCTTTGATGAGAGCCACTCGGTGATTGCCCTTTGGCTTAGTGAAGGTCTCCCTAACGCCTTATGGCCGGCAGCAGCAATACCTGGGGGGCAGGTTGGGGGGCTTTTCTTCCCCTTCTTGTATTCTTTCATAGAATCATAGAATCATAGGGTTGGAAGGGACCCCACGAGGTCATCTAGTCCAACCCCCTGCCAAAAAAAGCAGGACCACTCCCATTAGATCATCCCAGTCAGGGTTTTGTCCAGCTGGGACTTGAACACCTCCAGAGATGGAGATTCCACCACCTCCCTAGGCAACTTATTCCAATGCTTCACCACTCGCCTAGTAAGGAAGTTTTTCCTAATATCCAGCCTGGACCGCCCCAGCTGTAACTTGAAGCCATTGCTTCTCGTTCTGCCCTCTGTTACTACCGAGAACAGTCGAGCTCCCTCCTCCTTGGAGCAACCCTTCAAGTAGTTGAAGGTTGCTATCAAATCCCCCCTCAGTCTTCTCTTCTGCAGGCTAAATAAGCCTAGTTCCTTCAGTCTTTCTTCATAGGGCTTGTGCTCCAGCCCTTTGATCATTTTGGTTGCCCTCCTCTGGACTCTCTCTAATTTGTCCATGTCCTTTTTGTAGTGGGGAGCCCAAAACTGGACACAGTATTCCAGATGTGGCCTCACTAGTGCAGAATAGAGGGGAATGATCACATCCCTTGATCTGCTGGTAACACTTCTTCTGATGCAGCCCAGTATGCCATTGGCCTTTTTGGCAGCAAGAGCACACTGCTGACTCATATCCAGCTTCCCATCCACCATGACTCCCAGGTCCTTTTCTCCAGTGCTGCTATTTAGCTGATCACTCCCCAGCCTGTAGCAGTACATGGGGTTTTTTCGTCCCAAGTGCAGGATTTTACACTTATCCTTGTTGAACCTCATGAGATTCCTCTTGGCCCACTGCTCCAGTTTGTCTAGGTCTCCCTGAATCCTGTCTCTGCCCTCTAGGGTGTCTACCGTTCCCCCCAGTTTGGTATCATCTGCAAGTTTGGTATCATCTTTACCCATTTCCTTTTTCCGATGACAGCCCTAAGGGCAGCAATGAATTAAGGATTGTCTGCAGGAATGAAGCTGTAGTATTGGGTTGGGCCATTAGTAATTGAGGCGGGCTTGGGTTACAGGGTTAGTGCCCTCCTTAAAATCAATAGGAGCAAGGTTAAGGACTGGCTCCCCACAGCCATGCTATAGAAGTGGTATGATGGCCCTAAGAAATTCCCCCTTTCTCTAGTTAGAGGAAGGAAGGGGAAGAAGCGTTTCCTACCTTCTCTGGAGGTGGGCCAGAGCCGTGGGAATATTCCAATCTGTTGGGAGCCCATGGTAAGGCAGTCACAGATTAATTAGAATAGGCTCCCTTTCCCTGCAGAGAAAGGGCGGGAGGAAGGGCCTTCTGAGCAGACCCAAAATGCTAATTGAAAGGGTGATGGGGAGGGACTGAGTCCCTACCCAAGGCTTTTGGGGGAAGGTTGTGGGTGGGGTGGGTCTTGAGCCCATAGGCCTTACGTGGCCGGGGGGCATGGGAGGGGCCCTGATAGGAGGAGGCCGAGGTATTGTACGCGGCAGGGTCTCAGGCGGAACAAGGTGTCACCGCCGAAGGGAAAGTCAAGTGCCACCTGTTGCAAAGCAGGGGACACCCTGGCTTCCCTGAGCCAGGCCGCCCGACAGATGGTTACAGCTGAGGCCATGGTGCTGGCTGCCGTATCTACTGCATCCTAGGCTGACAAAAGGAGGTCTTGGGAGATTATTCTTCCCTCCTCCAGGAATGCATCGTATTCTTCCTTGGCCTGTGGTGCGAGCAGATGTCTCAACTTTGGGAAGGATTCCCACACATCCAGCATGTATCTACTGGTTAGGGCCTGGTTGTTTGCAACCTGCAATTGGAAGGCCAAAGAGGAGTAGACCTTATGTCCTAGAAGTTCTAACTCTCTTGCCTCCCTCGATGCTGGGAGGGGGTCACTATGGGGGTTCACCCGGGCCTAACACCATTTGTACCACATCCTGGGGTGGGATTGTGTGGTCGATGAGGTAGGGGAACTCAGATCCCGGACTCTATACTTGAGGCTGGCCGTTTCTGACACTGGGGAGATGGAACCCGGGTTCTGCCATCAAGAGGAGGTAAGGTCCCAAACACTGGGGTGAAGGGGAACAATAGCCAGCTCCGCTGAGGAAAACACCGGCCCAAATAGGGTATCCGAGGGGGGCTCGGAGGATTGCACCTCCATCCCCAGATCGGCTGCGGCACGGCGCAAGAGGTCAAAGTGTGCCAATAGATCACTTGTATATGGAGCCCGGTACTGGGGAAAGAGTGGTACCCAGTGCCTGTGGCGATACTGGTGGTGACGATGTCTTGTGTGGGGACCATTCATGAAGGCGGAAGTGGAATGGGAACGGTGCTGAAACGTGGTGCCGAGGCCACTTGGAGCCCCTTGATGGGCCTTCCTTGGGACTTAGTAAGGGGAAGCATTGCGTGATCCCTGAGGTGGCACCGGAGACGGCAAGATTATATGTTGCCACAGGGATGGCTCTATGGTACCGGGGGCTGAAGGAGTCATGGGCAGAAGGGCTTGAGTGCCCGGGGTTGGAGAGGGGAGGGAGAGCGGTGCCACTCATGATGCACCCAGGCCATTGATATGAACGCCGGTTTGCCCCTCCTAACCAGTAGCGGGGAGGGAGGTGTGGGCAACAAAAGGAGTGCCCCTGCGGCCTCCACTGCCTCTGGGGTCATTGGGAGTGGGAGCAACCCCGAACGAACCCATGGTGAGCCCCTACCAGGAGAGACAGGGATGCCCTTATAAAGTAGCACTGGGGAAAAGGGTGAAATTCGATCCTGCAGTGCTGAGGGTGGCTGGTGCCAAGGCAGGCCTGGCACCATCGGTATGGGGCTGTGGCGAGCCTGAGGTACCAGAGGTGACACAAAGCGGTGCCTGGGCGGGCCCTGTACCATCGGTAAGGGGCTGTGGTGAGCCTGTGGTGCTGGCGGTGACCTCGAGCGACACCGGGGCAAGCCCAGTGCAGATGGACTGTGTCAGCTCTGAGGTACTGAAGTCGGTACCGAGCTCCTTCTCCTGCGACCTCTGTCATCACAGTTCCAGGTGGGTCCCAGTGCCAAGCTGGCTTGCGGCGCCGGACGGGCTCCTGAAGCCTCAGGAGAGGAGTGCCGAGCCTGTTCAGAGGCTAGGGCATGGCGCCTTTGCTCCCTATCCTTGATTGTCCTAGGTTTGAAGGACAGGCGTATGGAGCAGGTGGTGACCAAGTGGTCTTTGCCAAGGCACCGGAGTCAATTCCCGTGGGGGTCGTCCCAGGGGAAGTCCTTGCCGCACTCAGTTCAGGGTTTCAACCCTGGCATGGCGAGAGGTGGATTCTGACCCGAAAGCTGGAGTCCTCTTTGGTGGAACTATGTCCACGAAAAGGTGCTCCCAGTCAGGTGTGAAGCTCATACAATCGTGGACAGGCTGCTTGCTTTCACAAGGAGCGGACGTTCCAGATCCAACGTGTAAGGCAGAAGAAATGGAACTTGGGAGGGGTTGGGGAGGCAGCCATATATATAGCCACTGGGGGGGGGGGGGGCGGTGGCTGCCTACTCTCTCCTGACAGGCTAGGACAAAAATTTTTCCTACCAATCTGGTTCTCCGGCACGGAGACACCTATTACTGAATGCATCCGAGTAGCGCTCAAAGAAGAATCTGCACTTATCCCTTCAGGCATGTGGCACAGTGCCACTTTGGATGCTCATAGGAAAACAAAACGAACGAGCCCTGTGGCACTTTATGAAAGAGTAAAATCTTTATGTATTGCATGAACTTTCATAGGTGAATCCCAGTTCATCAGATGTCAGAAATGGAAAACTTACAATATGGAAGGGAAAAATAAATGCATTGAAGGGGAGCTCACAAGATCAGTGCAGATTACTTCAGCAAATCAAACAAGCTATTTTGATTCAGTGTGGAACAACAGATAAGAACCATCATACCACCCTCCTTTGCTTGAATCCTCAGAGAGTTCCCCTTAACCCTCCTCCCAGAACCATGACTGGGCTGAGAATGATTTGCCAGCTTTGGAGACCCAACCCTAGGCCTGCCAGACTGTCAGTGGCAATGCTGGGGTCTAATGTCTAGCATCATTTAAAAGGATCTCGGATGCTGAGAGAAGCTACAGGCCGCTTCTGTACCCCTTGCTCAGCTTAACTCCCTGTGAGTGCAGCTCTTGCAGCCAGTTGGCTTCACTCAAATAGCATTTAATGATGCGAAATTGAATTGCTTTTATTCATTCCATTATTCCAATTGCAGGGCTGGGCTGAGATCTTTGTTCTTCCATTAAGCCCCTTTTCTGCAAAGTTCAATATTGCTTTACATTGAATTACTCACTTTGCAGCCATGGCATCACATTAGTGCATCTTTTGCAGCAAATTGTCTGAGGCTGCAATTCCCCAAGACCTACCTTTTTTCTCTTGGCAGGATGTTACATGCAATCTGCTACCCACACAAAAGTGGTTCAGATTGTGGAGGAAGCAGCCCGTCCTATTCCAGTCAATAGCAGGTTTTTGTCAATAGAGGTGGAAGACATAATGGCCTCCCCGCCCCCCCCCCCCAATGTAGCCCTCTAGACTATGGAGCTTACAGAGAGGAGTGTTAAGTATCCATCTCCCTGATGGGTCTCATCTCCAGGCTATGCAGCTCAAGGGGAAGAATGTTAAATATTGATCTCCCCTGATGGGCCTCGATTTCCTGGGTGAGTTTCTACCTCCCAAGCCTTGTGTCACCCGGGGGGGGGGTGAGTTTCTATCCCCCAGAACAGTTTCTCCGCACCCCCGTCACCACGAAGGAGGGATCATTGTCCAGGGTCCCAGTTACATCATTGGTCCTGACCTGCACCTCACTTCCAATTGGCTATTTTATACTCTGGCCATTCAGTACACTATTTAAGCCCCTGCCTCGGTTGGCTTGAGTGTTCTCCCACCCTCAAACGTTAAAGGGCACATCACGAACCGGTCGGACTGATCCCCCGACCGAGACAGTGAGCTCCCGCCTGCGAGACTTTTGGGGGTACTTGAATTGCCGGCCGAATGATTACATACTGGGATGCTGCAGCTGGTCTGCCTCCTTGCTTTGGGTTCCACTACGGTGCTAGGACAGGTATTATAAACTGATACGGTTATTCTACCTCTCTCAATTTGTTTCTAGCTCTTTTTTTTCCTTTCTCTATAATACCATTTATGCATTGTTTATAAGTGTAGTTTTTTTCCATTTATGCATTGTTTGTGTGTGATTTTTTGTTTGTACCCTGTATAGTCCTTTTACTACATAGCTGTTTATTGTCCCACTTGTATCTTGCATAGTCTTTTTCACTGTGTAGCTGTTCACCCCTCCCACATAGGCAGTTTTATTGCTATTTCGTTGTATGCCTTTATGAGACCACTATAAAATTTTTTCTACTGGAAATTGGTGTCCGTCTCCTTGGTGGGTGTTGCCAGTCCATCGCAGTTACATTGTGAACCCCAGGGTTCAACAGTTTTGAACCTTCTACCTTCTGCACTAAAAGTAAGAGCCTCTGCTGGCAAAGCAAAAGGACTAACCCCAGTTGTTAGACCTAGTAATAAGTTCATAGCTGCCATACCACTCGCTGGAGCCAGCTCCTGGCAGGGTCTTGCACTGTCACGAGTACCTCCTTGGCCCTCTCATGACTGGGCAAAGAAGAGCCTAATCTCTAACACCACCCTCTGGCTCAGGAAAAAGACAGTGAGGCAGCCTGGTCCCATCCTCCCTCCAGAGATGTGGCGTTTCAAAGATGACTGTGGTGGGAAGGCAAACACTGGACATGGGGCCACGCTGCAGATTTGGGCTTTTAATGTAGACATCCACCCAGGCTGTATTGGGATCCAAAGTTCTGGTTCTAGAGGAACATGGCTGGGTTCTAGAGAACTTCTGCTCACACCCAAGGGCATTGCTGGTGCCTGGCACATGAGACGTGCCCCAAGTCCCAATGCCAGTGCCTCAAATGTCTGGTGCTCTCCCTGCCCCTCTCTACCCTGTCCCTGGACAGGCTCTCTGCAGCAACCACTGCCATGCCCATCCCCGTCCCTAGCTGGGGATTGGGGGCCGGGCTGGCAGTGGCAGGAATCTGGGGTCCTGACTCCAGATTGGAGACAGATGGCTTGGAAATGCCCCTGAGAAGCCCAGTTGGTGACAGAATGTGCCAGCAACTGGGTGGTGCTGGCAGAACAGTAGCCCTGGGTAAGATCAAGGGTCACCATGCTAGGTGCTGTACAAACACACTGCGAAGGCTAACCCCATCTGAAGCATCTTCCAGCCTATTCAAAGAGAAGTCAGAGAGAAGTGAAACACTTGACCCAAGTTCATATCTGAAGCTAGTGGCACCCAAGTCCTGAGTTCAAGTGCTGTGCCCTGCCACTATTAGATCCCTAGCTATTGCTGCATTGATATATGAAGAGACTGGCCCTCTGTTGGATTTGTAAATGCTTGATGAAAGCCCCACTTTTCAGGTACAGCGAATATGTTCAGGGCTTAGTGTCAGTAACTCAACCTTACGAGGAGTAGATGGGATGGAGGAGCAATGTTACTGGGACTCAACAGGGACCTTAAATCATGGTGTTTGAGGGTTTTTTAACCACAAAATATTTTTCATGACTAGCCCATCTCCGTTGGCTAGGGATGTGGGGCAAATTCTGGGGTTAAAGAGCTGAGAGGTAGGTGGGACTGTGGCAATAACTCTGTGACAAGATATGGGGAGAATGGAGGACTAGTTGAAGTTAACAGAACAAAGGCTATGCAGAAGGTCAGATCAGTGGTTCATCTTTACCCTGTGCCAGATGATTCAAAGGGAAGGAAAAGAATGGGCAATTTGAGAAATCTGTCTCCTGTTGGCCTCTCCTAGTTTCTGGCTGTTGGAGGTTTATGGACACCCAGGGCATGGGGTGGTGTCTCTACCCATCTTGGCTATTAGTCACTGATGGATTTATCCTCTAGAAACTCACCTAATTCTTTTTTGACTTTTTGTATTTTTTATACTTTTGGTATAAGGAGGGCTCAGAGATAGGAGTGGAGAATGGGGGAGACTGGAGCCCTGGTCCTGTCCATTAATAAGGGCGCATGAAGCTGTCCGCACAGAACAACTTACAGTACTGGGGGTCTAAGACTATGGAAGGCTGAATGAAAAGGAAACATGGGACCAGCACAGGAGATGTCTCAGTATCACTTCAGTTCATAACTGGCATCTAGTTAATGTGGATGGAGCTGAAGGCACCAAAGCTCCCAGTGCTGCAGAGGAGATGCTCAGGTACTACAGTGATGCACTTGTTATACAAATGTAGGCCAAGGCTTCCAAAGTACCTACAGCAGAGATCCCCAAACTGCTTGAGCTATGTCCCTAGGCCCAGTTGTTGCCTTACTTCCATGTCCAGCTGCTGGTAGGGTGACCAGACGTTCCAATTTTATAGGGACAGTCCTGATAGTTGGAGCTTTGTCTTATATAGGTGCTCTCCCCCACCCAATCCCTAATATGCACACTTGCTATGTGGCCACCCTACTCATGGCCCCACACCCACCCTCAGCCCCTGTTGTTCTCCCAGTACCAGACCCACCCCTAGCCTCAGCCCTAGGCTCAGCCCCCAGTTCCCAGCCCAGCTGTAGCTCCTCACCTGGTCATGGCCCTGGTTCTACCCAGGGCCGGTGCTAGGGTTTCTGGCGCCCCCCGGCAATCTATAAATCGGCACCCTCCTCCCTCATTAGTATGAATCAGTTTGTTATTATAATAAGAAAATTGCAGTGAAGGGCTGAATGCATATTTATGTGAAATAAAAATAAGTACTGAGCAGTAAATACTTATTATATGAACATCAAAAAAATCAGTCTTTTAGTTATTTAATTAAAAAGGAAAGGTTTTACAAAAGGTTACAATAGTATTTTTCGTGCTTTCATGTTTACAAAATTTGCAGTTAATTCCTTCATGTCTGACTGGGCACCTATATCATTTTCAATAGCAACCATGGCAAGGCTTACAAGCCTTTCTTGAGAAATACTTGATCGCAAGTAATTTTTTACTATTTTTATCGTGAAGATGATCGCTTGCCACTTGCCACGCTGACAGGAATTGTCAGCAATATTCTTAGGGCAATGCTCAAATTTGGAAATGAGCCGTTATTTGATTGAATAAATTTGAGAGTTGCATAAGGATTATGGAATTGGTTTAATTTGTACTTTAACAGATCTTTAAAGGCACATAGCTCATCATATAGTTTGATTGCATTGATGTCCTTATTATCACCGACTGATAAACTAAGTTGCAAATCATTGCAGTGCTGTTGGAGCTTCTCGTGGTTGGTTTTGGCAAGTTTATGTTGTACAAAAATTCAAATAGATTGTTATGTTGTTTTAACTGTTCAAATCTTTCATTGAGGGAAGTCATTGCAACATCCAAAATTGTAAAGCAGCAGCAGCAAGTTATACCAAATGAGTACCTGAGATCGTTTCAGGGGGGAAAAGGCAATATGCTACATTTATCACAAATAAAAACAAAATGATATCTAACTTATACCTATGCCCCCTCACACACACACTCATTCACCCGCCCAAGCATAACAGATAATGTTCTGCAGTCTGTTTTACTACCAGTCCTGATGGTGCTGTTGCTGGAGTCTGTGCTAGTGTCTGTCACTGGGGTTTGTGGCAGCTGCCTGGCCAGGAAAGCTGGACAAGAGGAAGAGGAGAGTCTTTGTCAGGCATGAACCAACACTCCTTTCTTCCAGGTGGTATGCAGAACATTTTCCGCCTTTAGTGTTTGGATCTCACCCAGTCTTTATAGCTTTGTCATGCCAGTCCAGGTGCTCTGTGTGACCGTTAGTGGCAGCTTTTGGGGTAGGCAAAGCAGGCGGCCACCTAGGACCCCAAGCAATAAGGGACCTGTTTTCAATTTGGTAGATAGAAATGAAAATATAGAAAAATATAGAAATTGTTCCCATCTAGCAGAGATAATAGAGTTAGAAGCCTAAGCACTTTTCACTCTTGGCTCATTAAGGCAAGCTATCATTAGGATCTGTGCTTCATCTGAATGGTAGATTTCAGCATTATCACCTTCACATTGACATGGTAAAAAAGCAGAAACTTGTCTAGTGGCCTCAGCTTTTGATTCCTCAGTGTGGCCATTTATTCTGCCATTTTTTAAATTTTGTAAAATATTGCCTTTTCCTTTTCTGTATTACCTGTTCTTTTGCCTTTTCCTTTGACTTTGTGACAATTTTTACTTTGGCTTTGTTTAGCTCAGGTTACCAGGGTGGGCCACATAGGCTGCTACATCTAAATACAGTGCTTCCCTTATGCAATCATTACACCTGTGTGTGATGTCTGTGCTGTATGTCTTTCTTTTGGAAAGTAATTTTTTAGCTTCTTCTGTACTTACTATTTAATATTTCTGAGAGGGCCAGAGTCTTATAAACTTGAGTACGTATTTCAGAGAATTTCATTGAAATTTGGTGTTTTTCATTTATAGCTATACACTAGAAACCTTCTTGTCACTTATTTTGGGGCTGGTTCACACATACATCCACCCTCCAGTCACACCTTATACCTATTCATTCCTACACAAAATGGGGTACATTGCTATGCAGTTTATACATTTACAATATGGATTATGGCATGTTACAGAGATTAGGGGAAAAGTGGCATTATACCCAGAGCTTAAAGATAGATAGGGACAAATTTAAACACCATTAAAAGCTGGGCCTGAGTGGCTCAGGGGCAAGTGCTGCTTCTCCTGCAGTCTAAGTAAACCTCCAAAGGACAGTGGCTCGAGTCTAGTGCTCCCAACACCACAACCAGTATGGATAAGTGTGTGTAGTTTCAATCCCATGGAATCTGAAATAGTCTTTGAGGCTACTGCTCTGCTCAGGAGATGTGGCTGAGAGCAGGGAATGCATCATCCATCAAACTGGGACCTTGCTGTCAATAGGTATGAGTGACAGTGTGTGCCATCCACTTCCCAAAGCATACTGAAAAGAGAGCAGAGAGGCCTTTTCTGTGTCCTTTTCTAATCTTGAGAGTCCATGGACAAGAAATACACATATGTCTTCAATTTTCTACACAGCTCTGCTCTTCTTTACTTCTGCTGCTGTAACTGTGATGCTTTATGGGCCCAGCTTGAACCAAAAGCGAATGAGGAAACATTTTCTCTTGTCAAATTCCAAAGGGGCAGCTGTGTTAGTTTAGTAAAGCAAGGAGTCTTGTGGCACTTAAAGACTAATAGATTTATTTATTGCATGAGCTTTCTGATTTGCTGTTGCCGTATGACCTGATCCCATGTCTTACACTCCCCTGCATTTATTTTAATCCCATTCTGTAAAGTTCCCCCATCTTCAAAGCGTCTGATGAACTCGGATTTTCTCCTAGTCAAAGAGCTCAGGTTTGGCTCTTGGCTCATGAATATTCATGAGTTCATTTGGCATCATATGGTGGTGTGCCTCTAATTAATTAAAGGTAGCAAGGTATGTCACAACAGAGAAAATGTTGGGAACCATTGGACTAAACAGAGCAGCAATCTGCTTCTAAGGTGTCTCTTTAAAGATCCTCATGTAGTAAAACCAAGTTTAATTCAAAGAAAGTCTGTGCTGATCTTTAGGGGATTTAAAGTGCAATACTAGAAGCATCAAATCTCCCCTGCTTTATTTACAAGTGAATCACCCGATCACCCCCTTCCCTGCCTCATTAACAAGAGAATACAAATCAATAGGTCTGAGAGTTTCTCTCAAGCAAAAACAAACAAAGAGTCTTGTGGCACCAGGCCCTCTGCAATCCTGACCTGGCTTACAGTCCAGCCAGCCCTGCTCATCAGGGGAGCACAACAGCGCTGTCCCCTTTTGGCACCCTTCATATGCCGGCGTCCCCCTGCAGTGCAGGGGCTGCTTACTGCCTAGCGCCAGCCCTGGTTCCACCCCTGGCTCCAGCCTTGACCCCTGTTCTATACCCATCTGCTGCTCTCAGAGCCTTCATCCCTCCCTCCCTCCACATTCAGTCCCTGCCCTTGGCTGCTGTTCTGCTTCTGGCCCTGCTCTGGCCTGGGCTGCCCAACCGCTCCCAGCTGTGACCATGGCCTGGGACCCTAGCTCTCTTCCCCTTGTTTCGAAACAACTGTGCGTCGTGTGAACAGTGGAATTCTTATTTCAAAACAACCTCTGTTGTTTCGAAATAACAGTGCTGTGTGAACACAGCCATTAAGACTTCAAAGAGAAACAGCAGAATTGGAACTGATATGCAGATTCAAGTGTGTGAAGAAGCATTAAATTGTGACTATGGATTCTTTTCCCATTACAACAGGTGATTTGACATCACCTTCCTCTATGTGCTCTTTCCCAGCGTCTGAATCTTAAAAACTGCTTTGATTTGCTGTTACAGCATGACCTGATCCCAAGACTTACACTCCCCTGCATTTTCTGTAAGTTCCCCCACCTTCAAAGTGTCTGAGGAACTGGGACTTTCTCCCACAAAAGCACATGCAACAAACACATTTGGTAGTCTTTAAGTGCCACAGGACTTCTTGTTTGTTTTACTTTACTTACCTGTTTCCCCATTGACTGTGCAATGGGAAAGAGGATGGGAAGGCAGGGTCCAATGGTTAGGGAAAGTGAGAGTCTGACCAAACCCCACCCTTCAAGCCCTACCCCAAGAAACGCACACCTCGCACCATGAGAAGGATAGGAGAAGCCTAGGGCTAGGGCTGAGGCTGACTGGAAAATGCAGGGAAGGCCAGGGAGACAGGAGGTTGTGGGTGGGTGGGTGGCGATACGTCTAGGGTTACCAGATACCAAAACCTGGAAAGGAGTGTTATGAGATTTGTATGAGACCACAAACTTGTGAGCATAAGTGACTCCATCTTAGCACTGTTCCCTTAATATTATGTTAACCTCTAGCCTGACTAACAAAAGTATAGAGCCCCTCTCATCCTTGAACAGTCTATAAGCAGAAGATTAGGGAAACTGCACCAGTCTCGAGGTCACCTATTAATCAACAATTTCTCTTGTTTATTACATTCCCAGGCTCCGAGGAGCCAGCCTGACCTTCTTTACTAATTCTCCTATCTTATATGAATATGTATGAAAACTATCCCTATATGGTACTAATAAATGTATTAATCTTGTTTACCTTGAATATATTAACCATTTTTAGATTTCCTTGAATCAAGTTGTTGTACCTAGGTATAAAAGTCTTTTAGCACCGGTCCTTCGGGGCCGGCCGCACTCAGTAGCTCTGAGTGTCAATAAACTTGTGATTCTTCCTCCTGTTGTCCGGCTCCTTCATTGACCAGAGCAGAGAACGAGCTTTTCTCTCATCAGGAGGACAGGGAAGTAGGAAATGGAGGACATTGTAGGACTCATGGAGAAACTATAGTATTAATGTAATATTGTTTTTAGGGGCCCCTCGAATGCTTTCCCCTACAAATAGGGTATTCCAGGGTGTTCTGGAATACTTTAACCCCTGTAAGTAAAAAGTCAGACAATCTGTATTTTTCAATCGCCTGCTGGATGGAGGATGTGAAGGTAAACAGGAGGACATGTCCTCCTTTTGCCTGACATCTGGTAACCCTAGTTACATCAGTAGGACAAAGACCTAACCCCTGGAGTCAGGGAGAGCCAGACCTGATGGAATAAACCAGGGGGGTGTCAAAGGCATGGTGCACAGGTGGCATTTGGATGCTAAAGCTATTTCCTGTGGCCAGCAATGACACTATCATTACTGATATTTGCCATCCTGTTGTATCAATCTGCTTTACATGCAGAAGATGTGGCTTCAAACCATGAGGTCCCTGCCAACCCTATGATTCTGTTCTATTCTAAAAGGTTTTAGTGGTGCAGCCCTTGGGCTGCCCCACTAGTCCTCACGCGGGCCCGGTGGTGATGTGAGCGCGAAGCCCCTGCAACACAGGGCGCGCGCTAAACGAAGAGGAAAACCAATCTTCGCTGGAAGGCGGGGCCTATGACGTCACGCAACGAGGGGCGTAGATAAAGGAGCGTGACGCTCCGCAGGGCGGCGTTTATTGGCGGCGAGGGGAGCGTGCAGACGGGATGTGAGGTCAGGCGGGGGGCGGAGCCTGAAAAGGGGGCGGTGCAGGCGTGCGCGGAGTGACGTCGCTCAGCGAAGGGGCGTGGCCGGCGGCGGAAGTAAGGGGGCGTGGCCGGCGGCGGTGGCCGCGCTGAGGGGAGGGTGGCGCGGCCGGTCCCGGGCCCCCGGGGGGAGGAAGGCGGCGCCGTGGCTGCTGCCCCGAGCCGGGCCGGCGGGATGCAGCGAGCCGAGCTGCGGGAGGGGGAGGCGGCGGCGGCGGCGGCGGCCTCGTACCGGGTGCTCAGTCGCCTGCTGGGCTACGGGGCCGGGCCGCAGCCGGGCGGCGGCGGCTCCAAGGGCCCCGCCGAGGAGGGCGGCGCGGCCGGCGGCTCCCCCCCGCCGCTGAGGGGCTCCCGCCCGCCGCCGCAGCTCATGGTCTTCCGCCCGGGGGAGGAGGGCGGCCCGGCGGGGCTGAGCGGCGACGGGCCCGGCCCCTCGGAGCTGCTCTGCCCCCGGCACCGGTGCGCCCTGGAGCCCAAGGGGGAGCCGCGCTGGGGGGGCCTCCCGCCGGCCGGCCTGGCGCTGCAGCTGGCGGGGCTGGAGCTGCAGCGCGGGGTGGGCGGGAAGGTGCCCGGCGGCTGCCCCTGCCTCGGCCTGCTGCCCGTGCCGGGCGGCCCGGCCGCCGAAGAGACCAGCGACGCGCTGCTGGTGCTGGAGGCGCTGGAGCCCGACGAGGCCGAGAGCTGCTCCGAGGAGGAACCGGGCAGCCCCGGCCGGGCCGGGCTGGGGGGCAAGCCGGGGGGCCGGGCGCCGCCCGCCGCCGCGCCGCCCGCGGGAGGAGGCGGCCCTGGGGCTAGGAAAGGGTCGCTCAAAATCCGCCTCAGCCGCTTCTTCCGCACCAAGAGCTGCAGCGGCTCCTCGGCCGGGGGGGAGCCCGTCGGCGGCAGGAGGCGCTCCGGGGAGCTGGCCGCCTCGGCCGGGAGCCTGACGGACGTCTGCAACCCCCGGGGCCGGGAGCGGGACTCGGGCAGGTGAGGAGGGAAGAGGGCTGATCGGGTAGGCGAGGGCAGGCTGCTCGTGAGCTGGGGGCACGTGTTGCGCAGATGCTTGGACGCCGAGGGGGCTGGTGCAGGGGAGGCTGGGGGCGGGCAGTGGGGGCGGAGGTGCATTAAGACACGTGCTAAGTTTGGGGGGCGAGAGGCACTCGGCCTCCAAGACTTCAGGGAACAGCTCTTGTGCAGCAGCCTGTGGGTATGTGAGGGAGCAAGAACTCGGGGTGTCACCTTGCACTGATCCGAAGGCGTGGCAGGTGCACTGTGGCGTGCATTTTCCGTGGAAAGGTCAGATGGGCTGCTTGGTGTGGTTGTGCCTGCACTCGAGCTTGGATGAAGAGCATAGGGAGAGGGGACGTCTTAGTAGCAAGGCTGTGCTAAGTCTGAGGAGGGGTCTCAAACTCGAATCGCCGTGAGGACTGGTATGCTAGCCTGAGGGCTGCACCACAAACCTTTCTGTACAACGATATTGCAAATATCAGTAACAATAGTGTCATTGCAGTGCCACACAAAATAGCTTTAGGGGCTGCTTGCAGCCCATGGGCCACATGTTTGAGACCCCTGGTCTAAGGGTGTGGTGAATGAGATCAGGGTACACAGTGGCATATTTTCTTTGTGCAGGGGTCTGGAGTTAATGTGTAGGGATGTTTTATGTGTGCCAGGATGGGAGAGGGATATAGAGGCTGCATGCTGTAGTTCGTGCTTCCAGTGTAAAGATAGAAGGTGGGGGGAGGGGGTGGCAGCAAGCACCTTTGATGGAGTGGGGAAGGAAGATGCTGTGGTGTGTGCTCATAAGGAGAGTCAGGGGGTACACTATAGAACAGTGGTTCCCAACCTGTGGTCCAGGGACCCCCAAGGGTCCGTGGACATCTTGCAGGGGGTCCACGGAGCCTCTCCCTAGTGGGGCCAGAATCCAGCTACAGCCCTGATGCTCCCTGCAAGGGCTGCCTCTCTCCTCCCATGGCCAGATCCTCACAGGGGGATGGGGCTGTGGCAGCTCCCCATCAGGTGCAAGGGCAGGGGGCCATAGCTGCTGGCTGGAGATTTGGGGCTTGGCCGCCCATGGTGGCAGCGGCCGCTTCTGGCCCCTTCCTAGGCCAGGTGGCCCTGTGCCCATGGCTGCCGCTCCCTGCCCTGTCCCTGGCTGGGGATCCAGGGCGTGGCTGGCACAGCAGGCACCAGAGGCTGGGTTGGGCCTGAGCACCGAATCGGGGGCAGGGCCTGGGCCAGTACCCTGGGCCCTTCCCCAGTGCAGTGACATTTCTGATGTTTGTTTAAAAAGTTGTCCCCAGCTTGAAAAAGGTTGGGAACTACTGCTGTAGGATATAGTCTGTCATTGACAAAAGGTGGTCAACATATGTGACAGCATATGCATTCCACTCCCTGGGCAGGCGTGCTCCATGTGTGTATTCTCAGCAAAGGCTTGAGGATGTCAGGTTACGGTGGCCTCCAGTGTAGTACTCATTATGTTCACATGTTAAGTCCCTGGTCTGAGGGGCTTGTCATTCCCACCAACACACTTCAAGTGTATGAAGTATAGGTATTAACAGGAATACACTCCCACTAATGTTTTGGGAGCAGCACCTGGAAAGGAATAGCTGTTGTTAAATGCGCAGGAGCAGGACTTCTCTTCTGGGGCTTTGGGTTCTTGGATTGCTGTGGTATCTGGTTGTACATATGTTCCTAGGGCAGAATGCCTTAGGTTGAGAATATTTTAGTTCCTCTGGCCATTGGTTACTGCTAGATCTTTCTAACTGCAGCTGTTAGGTTAGTTAGTGGCAGCAGTAGGTGGCATGCCTATAAAAAGCTTGACAGTGGCAAGGCTGCTGGTGTGTGGAGACCATGTTCTGTTGTGCTGACCTATACTGTTTCATTGTTTCCTCCCTTGTCTGTCTGTCCATCTGCTGTCTCTTGCCTTGTATTTGAATTGTCAAGGTAAGTGAGGTAACTTTTTATTGGGCCAACTTCTGTGGGTAAGGGATGCATGCTTTTGAGCTACACAGAGTTCTTCAGATGTGGGAGAGGTACTCCCAGTATCACAGCTGAATGCAAAGTGGAAAAGACTGTTTTGCATGGGTAGTTAGCACATAGTGGTATCCTGAGGGGCCATTTGAGGAAGAGTGGCCTGTTAAACCTTCTGCAGCATAGGACACCAACTAACCCAAGTTCCGGAGGGGCAGCCATGTTAGTCTAGTAAAGCAATAAAAGTAAGGAGTCTTGTGGCACTTAGACTAACAGATTTATTTATCGCATGAGCTTTCGTAGGAGAATATCCCACTTTGTCTCCCACAAAAGCTCATGCAACGCCTAAGCCAGTGGTTTTCAAACTGAGGGTTGGGACCCAGTACTGGGTTGCAGACACTTGGTTACTGGCTCGTGGCACCCCAATGCTGCTGCCAAAAGACTGGAATGCATTGCTCAAAGATGTAATTTTTGTGGCCATAAATGGCTTTTTTTCAGCTGGGTACTGAAGGGGGAAGAAGTTGGAAAAACTACTGAACTAACCCCCTTTTTCTTGCTGCTATGAATCTTCACTTTTATTGCAGGGTAGCTGAACAAAAATGAATGCGAGGACAATAGCCTACCAATACCCAGGTCAGTCTTGGGGAATGGTAGAACCTGATATCTGTGGATGGAAATCTCTGACAAATGGAACTTAAATTATGAATTAGAAAGTGAGTTTGATTGAAACAAGCCACTTGTTTTCCACATGATCTCTTTAAACCAGGCAGTCAATCTGCTGTGTATCCTCACACAACTACAATTGGTACCGTAAAACTTTAAAACCATGGATGTTTCTTGTCGCTTGATTGCAGCATGTGGGATTGTATGACTGCTCTGTGCTGACAGCTGTGTGGTTGATGGCCCTTGTTCTTTGACAGTTGGAAGTAGAAATTAGGAAGCACTATATCATAATTACTTTTTCCTTTTGACTTGGTGATGCTTGGAATGCTGTTGTCTCTATCAGCAGGTGACTTTATGGTTTGAAACCAGTCTCTGAAATTGTTCTGTTTGTGAATAAAGTCAGCGCCTATTTCTCAAGCCAGTGATGAAGGAGGTTGTGGAGCTGATCATTGTTAAAAGAAGTGCCCATGAGGAGCCATGTGTTGTCCTGGGCCACTTCCAATATGGCTTAAGCAATAATCTTCATTGCTACAGTAGGAGTAGCCTGCATGTGAGCTCTGCATACCTGGTGAGCTTGCATTTTTCTCTGACAGCCACAAGTTAATAGGGACAGAAGGAAACTACTTCAGCAGGAGGAGTGAAGCATTTGATGCCAAAAAGAGCTCATGTGGTGGTGGTGGTGGTGGTCAATGTTACTATGTGGGCTTTTGGAGTTGCAAGCTGCCAGTATGGTGCAGAGGCTTCACACTCCTGTTTCTGGAACTGGGAGTGCTGTAGAAGTGACAACACTTGGCTTTTGTTAGCAGGACAGCATCTTGCTGAGATATCAGGCAGGTTTCTGCACAGCCCAAAAGTAACATTTAATGGACTCTGGAAACAGTCTCATATTTGTGCAGGAAAACAGGTTGCCTTAATGTAAGTTCTTTGAGAAGAGAAAATCCATGAAGTGCACAGTTTAGGAATCTGTGATTGGTGAGCAAGAAAATTCACCACCATCTGAGGCATGAGTAGCAAACAACATTTGGAGAGTTGTGAAGCAGAGCACTAATTTGTGGTAGGTATGCAGCCACTATGCCAAATACCTAGATCTCATGGCATACCCCAGCAGGGTGGCTAAAATTACTGTCCCCTTCTAAATGGGAATCTACACATCAGAGCAAAATTGCAGTATCAGCTTGTTGCCAGTTACTGATGGTCAGTGCATTTGGAAAAAACCAAGGAGTCCTGTGGCCCTTAAAGACTAACAGATTTATTTTTCGCATGAACTTTCATGGGAGAAAATCCCACTTTGTCAGATGCTTTGAAGATTCTGTAAGTTCCCCCATCTTCGAGCATCTGATGAAGTGGGATTTCCTCCCATGAAGGCTTATGTGAAAAATAAATCTGTTAGTCTTTAAGGGCCACAGGACTCTTTTTTTTTTTGCTGGCCTAGACTAACATGGCTGCCCCTTTGAAATTTGGCAATGTGTTTGAGCATTATGTATTGTTAATGCATTCCTGAGATGAGCCATGATGGTTTTCTACATGTGGGGGGTTAAAGCTGTTTTATGCTGCGGCTTACAGCTCCATTTACTGTAAATGTACCTTAGATGGCAGAGAGATTTCATTTGCTTGTAATGACACAGTATTTTGCTACTGTACTTGTGGTTTATTCATTCCTTGTTCTTGCTATTGACCAGGATTGGAAGTTTTTAGGATTTGAGAATGGAAATAAGGTGGTGTGAAATTAACAGTTGCATGTTTTCTGATCTAATAAGATGTATTACCATGTGCATTCTTCCTTCTGTTGGAGAATTTACTGGTCACCGCAGTTGCAATTTCCAACTCTTACTCACAGCAGCATGGCGTTCTGGTGCCAGTTCCAGCCATTGTCAGGGATTCTTCTGTTTCCTCCCGCTTCACAGGTCTTCTCAGAGATCTGGATTTCAACTGTGCCCATGTGAACAGAAGGTGCTTATTTTGTGCAATTCTTTGTTATGAATAGGAAGGAGGGTGCATCACTGCTGTTTTGCTCCAGTTCCCCTGCTTGCCAGGAGACAGCATAGTAGTGGACAAGTTCCAAAGAGGTAGACATGTTAGTCTAGCTCAGTAAAACAAGCAAGCAGTCCTGTGGTGCTTTTAAAGACTACCAAATTTATTTATCGCATGAGCTTTCATGGGAGAAAGATCTCACTTCATCAGACGCTTTGAAGATGGGGACCGTTAAGAGTCTGAAGTGGGATTTTCTCCCACGAAAGCTCATGCGATAAATAAATTTTAGTCTTTAAAAGTGCCACAGGATTGCTTGTTTGTTTCATAGCAGTAGAGCATCCATTGGCTCAGAGTTCAGCTTTATGCAGTCTCATGCCAATGAAGAATAGCAGTTTGGGCTGGTGTGTGTTGCTGCTTAAGCTTGCAGCCTTAAATGCACAGCCTAATTTTGTGCAGATGTAGGAGTGAGGAAGAATGTGTTTCTCTGAAAAGAGCCTTATGCTGCGTTGCCCACATTTGCTCAAGCTGTGGTTTTCAAACTTTTTTCCTTGGGACCCAGTTGAAAAACATCATTTGTGCCCGCAACCCAACAGTTACTGCTTTGAGCAATTGGAAGCAAGGAGTCCTGTGGCACTTAAAGACTAACAAATTTATCAATGAACTTTTTTGGGAGAAAATCCCACTTTATCAGATGCTTTGAAGATGGGGGACTTACAGAATGGGAGGAAAATAAATGCAGGGGAGTGTAAGACATGGGATCACGTCATATTATAACAGCAAATCAAAGCAGTTGTTAAGATTCAAACACTGGGAAACAGCACTGATCTGATCAGTATGACCGGATCCTATGTCTTTCATTTTCCTTTATTTGCCTCCCATTCCATAAGTTCTCCTGTCTTTAAAGCATCTGAAGTGGGGTTTTCTTCCACAAAAGCTCATGCGATAAATAAATTTGTTAGTCTTTTAAGTGCCACAGGACTCCTTGCTGCTTTTGCTGAACTACCAGTAGACTAACATGGCTGTCCCTTTGGATCAGGTGTGGCCAGACTATGCCTCGGGAGCCACATGAGGCTCTTAAATGAAAAATTGTGGCTCCTGAAGAACGTCAGCAAATCAGTTTCGGAAAGCAGCCCCAGCCTAGGAGTTTAGGAGGGGGTTGGGACAGCGGGGAGAAGCGCGGCATGGTCAGGGATGGCAGGGAGAAGTGTGGCGTAGTCAGAATTTTAAATAACTTGTGACTAGCCTGCAGTCTTCTACATCAAGCAGCAGCTAAGTTTTTTACTGTACCGGCCTAATTTTCATGGTAACCTTAAGTAATTATTAGAATCTGACATTAGTAGGATCAGTATTTGTCCTCTTTTTATGATAAAATTAGTGTGCAATGAATTTTAAACTTAGTGATTTTGGAGTAGGTAAAAGTGTATGGCGATGTGCCTAAGTGCAGCTCTCGAAGGTTTAATAATCAACTTGTGTGGCTTTTGAATTCCATAAGTTTGGCCACCCCTGCTTTGGATCTTTGAGCAATGCATTCCAGTTTTTCAGCAGCAGCGGTGGGGGCACTTTGACTCAGTACTTGAGACTCTGAGACCCAGTACTGAGGCGCAACCTGTGGTTTGAAGTGGTAAATAAATTTTAGTCTTTAAGTGCCAAAGGACTCCTTTCTCATTTCACTGTAGTAGAGCCACCGTGCTTACAGTCAGTGGGGCAGCTCCAGGGTTCTGTTCCCTATTTTGTTCACTTACTGTCCCTTCTGGGCAGGGGCATTGCTGTCTGGGGAAAAAGGCTCTGGGCCAGGGCCCCCCACCCTGCCCCCAGGCCCAATCTGGGAGTCAGATCTGACCACTGCCAACAGGCAGCCCTGGCCTGGATCTGGCCCTGGCCAGAGATGGGGAGGGGGGCTGCAGCCCTTTGGGCCAGCAGCATTGACACCCCTGCCTCTGGGGTCATATGATGTCTTCTCTTTTCTCCTCATCCTGCCTCGAAGTCCAAATCAATGTTTAGGATTCCTCACTTCCGTGCTGGCTGCCTCTTCTGAAGAAATCAGTTCCCTGACACTGCTTTGAGTTGTTGCCACAAGGATGCCTGTACTATATCTGCAGGATCCTTGTGGCCAGGAGTGTTTTGTGCAGACTGCTAACTGTCTTCACTAGGAGAAAAAGGGAATTTTCCACACACACTAAAATTCTCATGTAGACAAGGTGATATCCAGTTTTCATGCATTAGCTGCTTGTAGCTTTCCTTTTGGGTTTACTTCTACCCATGTTAAAACTGTAACATGCCCTGTCTGTGGCTGCATTTTTAATATTTGCTAGCTAACATTATTTTTTTTTCTGGTGGAAACATGACATTTAAATGAACCACAGGTGGCTGACCTGACCAAATTCTATGGCTACTTGGGGCTTTGGGGGAAAAACCAGTTCCTCCAAGAATGACTTTAGGACCTTGGGATCTGGTGGCAGCAACCTAAGGGGGAGTGCTTTTCCAGTTAGTTCAAAGTTGTGTCTTGGTCCAATTGAAGACTGCTGTTCCTGGACTTGCTACTTAATTTTTGGACAGATTCCTGCCTGTTATCAGAATCTGTCTCCCCAAATAATTCCCTTTCTGAAATATTGATGCTAATTAACATTTTATCTATTTGCTGCAGCTGATGTTTATCCAGTGCAACTTTTTCTTTAATGTTACTGCTAAGCAGACTCCAGTGTTTGAGGTTGCTGCTCAGACATTCCATAGTGTTCAGGTTCCTTGAGGGGGTGTGTTACATCTCTGCTTAGTAAGTGTGGCAGAGGTTGTAAGGGAAACTGACTCCATTATCTAAAACCAGTAGCTGTTCTGATGAGCTGGGGTAAACTCTGACTGCAGCTAAATACAGGGACACCAGTGGCAGCATTCCTGCCATTTGGGTTTGAGCATTGATATTTAAATGCTGTATCACAGAAGGTGCTCTCTGAAGCCATTGTTCTCCCCTGCTCTGTTCATTTTAAACCTGTGAGTGTAGATTTAGGCACATCATGCATCTGGACAGGTACAATTCTGATGACTTCCTCAAAGGGCTGCCTGCACGGATCCGGTTACAGGCTTGTGACCCAAGTCTAATAGCTGGTTTACAGTAGCTACCTAGTTCACATGTGGCTCTGGCCAGCAGCATCTATGCTTAGGGATCTGATTTTTTTACAGTCTGTTTTGACATTCCTCTGTGTATTCATATGCCCAAGGTGCTACATGACCCAAGTGGTGATGACCGGTTAAGATATTACTCTAAGCCAGTTAACTTATTGTCATCTCTTCCTATTGGGAGCCAGTTATAGAGACTAGAAATGGAAAAGACTGAAGTCAACTTCTTCCATAGGAAGACAGGATAATGTTAAGAGTTCTGTGGGCTAATGTGTCCGATGCTATTGATCAGTTGCACAGCTGAATCTAAAACACTAAGTTTGTTCTTCTGATCTTTAATGATTTAAAACACAAACAAGGGTCTTCTGACACTTAAAGACTAACACCTGTCTTAGCCATGTCATCTGAGATATTTGATGGGGCTTGTCTGATTCTCAGGTTTGCTGTTCATGTGATGCAAGTCTTAGAAATTCCATCACTTTCATTCTTTAGCAACTGCATGTCCACCATAATGCTCTTATGGCTCCCCAGGACTAGGAACACTTAAGGAATTTTCTACAGTGCTGAGTTCAACTGATGTAGCAGAGTTTTGTTGCCAGTCGTTCTTGATTACTATTTGTATTTTCTGGCATAATTTGGAGATAATTTGCTATGCTTGAAGGGTAGAGGGAAGGGAAATCTTATGAACTCATTCAGGTTTAAAATTGGAAAGTAGCAGAGTCCTGTTCCTGTGAATCACTTCTGGATCTGACCCCTCTGCAGATTTAGAAGTGAGAAGCAACACAAGGTGCTTTTTTTCCATTATTATGGAATGGTAACACACAAATGGAGCCACTTTGATAAGAGCACAGATATATCCAAAATGTTTCTGCTCCCTGCATAGGAATGAACGTAACTGGGGATTATAGGGATAGTTTATGTTCATCCAAAAGCCTGCATGAGAGAGTGAGTGAATGGAGATAAATACTTCCTTCACATCTGTGCAAGCCCAACAGACTCAGTGAAGTTTCTAAAGTCTAAATGAGATGGAATTTGGTATGCCCTGCAGAAGAGGCAGGATTATATCCATGTATTCTGTGCTCTAACAGGTTTTCATGCCAGGTGAGACCAATCTGAAACTTCAACTTGTGTTCCAATAACTTGATTACACTGATATCACATGCAGCTTAACCTTTTGCAGAAAATGGCAGTCTTTGCTGACTGCTAACTTTCTGTCAAACTGATTAGTTTCTTCAGAAACTAGTGAAAGGCCCACCAAGGGACAAAGACAAAAGTACTGGTGGATTTAAGGAAGGCATTCAGATCATGGGGAGTCCTTGCTCTTTGCAAATCTAAAATGGAGAAGAAATCTCATGAGGGACTAAATTAGCCTGGTACTCTCCCACTTGCCCAGAGTGAGAGATTCTCTTGGATGGGCAAGTAAAGTACTGACATTTCCATCATGGTAAGAATGGGCAAGAAGGACTTGTGTCTGGGCTAGTAACTTTTCATGTCAATGTTACAAAACTGAATGTAGTAAAATGTGCGTTTTGGTTAGCACTGTTCTTAAATTGCTAAGCATGATACTAAATAATTGTCCCCTCTGGCTTAGGTGGGGATTTCCGGAGTAGAGCATTTGACACCTTTGTAGTGGTCAGCAGCTGGGGCGAGCCTTGTTACTACTATACACTAGTATTAACTTGCTGTATGTGATCCTGTGAGCTACCACTGTAGATGCTTGTTAAAATTCAGTAGCATACTTTTAGGGTCAGATCTTGCATAAAGGGCAAGATTCAGGCTTGATCTGGATGGAAGCAGTTGAGTAGCTGCCTTGTACATTTTAGCCAAAACAGGAACTATGTCTTGCAACCCCTAGTGTGTAATTGAACTTCTGCAAATCAAGCTTTGAATAGCAAAGTTGCTTCATTTGGTGGTGTGGGATATAAAGCTGTTTCCTGTGAAGTTGTTGGCCTATATTAAGGCCTCTTAAACAATAGCTCATGGTCAGTAGTAGCTGTTCAGATACCAGCGTGGTTGTGCTCTCTATATAAAAAATACTTTCAAGCATAAAACAAGGGATCAAGTTAAAATTGAATTCAGGCAGTTTTATCTCTCAATGGTCTCTCGCAAGACCACCTGTTGCCATATGGTGTAGATTTCAGAAGAGGACTGGGAGGGAGCCTGAGTTTCTGTTCCCACCTCTGCCACAGACTCCAATCTTTGGCAAGTAATAGCTACTCTGCCTTGGTTTCTCCATGCATTACTTGGTGATAATGCCAAGCCTTTCAGGACTGTTCAGTGAAAGGTACCATTCAGGCCAGTTTTTACCAGGCAGCAGTAGTACCTGACTACATTTTTAGACTTCACACTAGGTACATTTTGGGAAGGAAATTGGACTCAGCATGTGAGAGTCCTCAGAGGTATATTTTATCTACATTTCCATATAGCTGAATGGGCTTTAAGGGCAGCTTTTCCTCAGTTGACCTGATCTCTAGACCTTTCTCAAGGAGTCTGTTCTCATATAAGTTGCATATGGAATGAGTGTCAGTGCAGAGCTGTAGTAAAGTTAATTTGTAACTGTTGATATCTCATTAAGGCATCTGTAATGGCCACCTTAAAAGAATTATCACACCGTAGTGTTTCCTCAGTTTTATATAGGCTCAAGTTGAAGTATATCTGGTCTAGCTGACTTGCTTCCTAAAGTGAACTTATCTGTTGTTTTAGAAACTTGGTATGAAGACTGAGACTCAGCTTTATGTAGATTGCACTTAAACTTTCTAAATCAGTTTTGGCTTAATGGTTGCATATGTTTTTTTCAAATCTCAAACTTTATTGTAAGTCTAGTGCTCGGGTTTTACCAGCTAGTCAGAAGATCAAACTTGACAGTTTTCCCAGAGCTCTATTCATTAGCGTTTTCTCTTTCTCAATAGGAAACCCCGATTGACAAGAACTCAAAGTGCCTTTTCTCCGGTTGCTTTCAGCCCTCTCTTCACAGGTAAGCGTAGATTAACTGAAACATTAATTTTTACACTGTTAGGTGTTACTCTTTAGGCTTAATTACAGATCGTTGAAATACTTCCTGTTCAAGTCGGCTACTGGGAGCTGTGCAGTCCACTGGTACTGGGCTCGTCCCCACTTGGAATTTCATGTGGGTAAAGGTGGGATGTAAATTTAAAGCACAGCAGCTGTTTCTTGTTAAATGCATGTGGACACTTGTGTTATCAGGAACAGTTAATCTGAAGGATGAGTGTTAGACAAGCCTAGAGGAACACAGCTCTTCCTCTTGCTTCAAGTTCTGTGATGCAATTGTTGAAAGAGCCACTGGAGCATGAACTGTGTTGGTGGCACATGAGGAGTCGTCTCTTTTAGATGTGCGGGCATGTCTAAAGGACTCACCAGTGTGACCAGCCCTGCTTAAAAGTAAGAATGGTCACCCTGGTGTGAGCCACGCACCTACACTGGGGTTTGTACTGGTGCAGCTGAATGTACCTTGTGGACAGTGCCATTCATATACTGGGACCCTGTTTAAGGCAGTGTGCAATCACCACAGTATGTGTGTCAAAAGACATGCAGTCAAAGTGGCTCTTCTCAGCTGCCATACACAACTGAATCTGGAATCAAGGCCCACCCTTAGGGAAACTTGCAGCAAACCCCTCCCATCTGCTGCATGCAGAGAAAGATTGTTAACCTGTATCTGACCTGCCTGAGGCTCTCCCCTCATGACCCACTGCTGTGGTGGTATTAGATTGGGCCTGGAGCTTCATCCTTTAGTGGAAAAGAGCAGGTAGGCCAAAGGTAACCTTTTGGCTGAGAAGCCCCTTTGGAGTGCTTCTTGCTGACATTGTGGTCTGTGGCCCAGATCTGTTCATTTTTAGGGGAAACTGCAAAGGCTGCTGGTTTGAGTGGGCCATGGTGAAGGCTGGGGGAGGAGGGGATTGTTGTCTGGGGATGAGTGGTTGCAAAAGAGCTGTTGGCTAGGCTGCAATGTAAGTGTTGAGTTTTTAACTGTTTCTCAGGCCCCCTGGAGTGTTGGTTGGTGAGGTCAAAATGGATATTAACAAAAGCAAAGGGATTCCTCCTTGACCTGTATGCTTTGTGAGACAGTATCAAAATACACTTAGCTAATGTGCTGATGGGTGCATTGGAAGTACCTGGCAGGTGGGACTGGAAGTTGTATGGTGTTTGATTCTGAAAGAGAGTCCAGAATAAAAATTCCAGTAAAAGTTGGAGGAGGAACTGCATACGTTAATGTCCCTTCAGGGTTCTGGTAGGTAGACTTTGTGCTGGGCAGTGCCTTGCTGAGAGCTGTGCATACGCTTCAGAGAGCTGCCTGCCTGGAAGCTGTAAGTGAAGAATTCAGCTCCCTCCCATCCTTCCATTCTGTCACAGTAAACCTAGTGAACACCACAAACAGAGACTGGGGCAGAATTCAAGCCATAGCTTTTCATTGTCTCCATTTCCTCTTGAGCTGATGCCCCTGCATAGAAGTCATTTTAATACTGTGGTAGCAGTAGAGAGCTGCTGCTTTCATAACATGCCTGGCTTTCCATAGATGTGCATGCCCTGTGCATATTCATTCTGCGCAAACCAGGGATTGCCACAGCCAAAATGGCTAATGCCACCTCCCCAGCTGTTGCTAGTGGATTGAGACTCTTGTGGAAAGAGAGCAAGTGTATGTGGGAGTGCAAACCTTATATAAGCTTTTAAGAAATTAAAAATATAAGGGGCTTCATCATGATGGGTTTTAGAGGAAAAAATGGAAATAATAAAATTGATTATAAGTTGGAACTCACTTTTTAATTTTGCTGATGAATGAATGTTGTGACTAGTTTTCTTACTAGGATTTTTCCCATTAGCGTTAGGGGATTTTTGTCAGATTTGCTGTGAACTGATGACACCATCAGATCATCTTTTTCCATAGAGAAGATCATGCCACTTCATCAAATGATCTCATGTCTGGATTGAGATCTATGCGTGCTGGTAATCCTCAGATTGTTGTGCAAAACACTGCCTTGTTCTTTAATTGCTTATTTAAATGGGACTTTTCCAAAAATTGACAGTTAAAGGGTGACCTAATTAGAGCCTGCTTGGACCAATTTGAGACCCCTGATCCAGACACTCAGATCACCACAAGGCCGCATGAGAACTAGTACATTAGCCTGAGGGCCACACCACTGAAACCTTTTTATGTAACAATATTGCAAACATTGGTAACAAGTGTTGTTGCAGGCCACAGGAAATAGCTTCAGGGGCCATGTGTTTGAGACCCCTGGTGTGGATCAAAGAGTGGCCTTGCTTTGTCCAAAGGTCTTTGAAATCAGCATTAAGACAGAGAAGAAGCCTGCCTTACTTTCCAGGTCAAAAAGCTACCTATGTGAAGATGGATATTCAAGAATCCCTGAGACATGTCACCTTTTGTTGAGGAAGTCAGGGTATCGACAGCCAGATGACTCCTACCTTTGCCAAAAGCAAGGAGTCCTGTGGCACTTAAAAGACTAAAAGATCTCTTTATTGCATGAGCTTTCATGGGAGAAAATCCCACTTCATCAGATACTTTGAAGATGGGGGAACTTACAGCATGGGATGAAAATAAATGCAAGGGAGTGTGAGACATGGGATCAGGTTATACTGTAACAGCAAATCAGAGCAGTTGTTAAGATTCAAATACTGGGAAACAGCTCGTAGAAGAGGGTGAAGTCAAATCACCTGTTGTAATGGGAAAAGAAGCCATAGTTCTTGGTGCTTTTGCTGAACTATACTAACACGGCTCCCCCTCTGGAAACTACCCTGGCCAGTCTCTCTCTGGATCTGGAGGCCCACTAGCAGTAAATGCTGGATCCTTAATTTCAGCTTCAGCTTCTACTTTTCACAAGTCCAGAAGACTACAACTCCCTGTTACCTGAAGTATTTTATTTGATATTTTTGTTTGTCTCCCAGGTGATTTAGCTTTATGTTTAGATGGCAGAAGAGAAGGTGTTGCTATAGGCACATAGGCGTAAGGAGCACTTATAAAGACTAAATGGGGAGTCCATCTGAAAGAGAAGCTCCCAAAATAAACAAGGCTTATGTCTTGTTTAATAAAATTATTCAGGGTGTTTTGTTTAAAAACCGAGGGTCTTGATGTTGGTATCTATACTTTCTGGTAAATAAGAATTGTCAAACTTCTGTTTATCTGGAATTCTTTTAAGCAAACTGTCTTTTTGTTCTGTGTTAATATGGTGTTTGGCTGAGTCTCTGAAGTGTTAGGACAAGCAGATATTTCATTTTGGGGTGGTTTTAGTGCATTAACAACCTGGAAGAATTGAAGTCCAAGGAAGTAAGCTGTATAATGGGCTCTGAAGTTTGGATTCAGATACTGATTGAATAAACATTCAGATATTTAACCAGCCCCAAGTTACAGATTTGTTAAAATTGTTTAGCTGGATTTATAACCACATGAACAGCCAGCTGTTTAGAATCCTCTTTGGACCTTACAGAGAAGGCTGCTGTTTTTAGTATTCAAGCTGAGTCCAATCCAGCAGTGAGACTAACTTGTTGATAATTGTATTGCTTTAGACTTTGGTTAGTTATATTAGTAGTTTAGCTTTGATATATTTTCTTGATTTTTTTTTTTTTTTTTTTTATTCTGAATTGTTTTAACATGTGTAATCACATTTCTTTTGCTGGCATTGGGAGGTCCAGAACCTTTGAACACCTGGCTTAGTAGCAGCTAAGTGCTCTAAAAATCTGACAAGCTCCTCTAGTTAGTATTTGTTTCAAGCAGGACCCTGATCTTGAGGGCTACTCTGCAGTGTTGAGCAGCTTTTAAACCCCAAATCACTTGATCCTGTGGGTTGTTGGCAGACAGACTCCCCTTGAAGTCAACAGGGTGATGTCCTGTCAGGGATGGGCAATGATTGGGTGCTAGAGGGACACAGAGTCCTCAGATCTTTTGGTGGGTTGGGGTGTGTGTATGTATGACTGAGGAGAGGAGTGGTGGTTCCTGCCTGTGAGAGCTCCTGGGGTGATAATGGAGAGCGAGTCAGCCCTGCACTCCCTGTGATCCAGGGACTCCTGACCTGACTGACTGGCCCATTAACTCTCACCATAGCATCAACTGACTCGCATCTCTACATGTAAGAGGCCCTGCCCCCCCACCCCCACCCCGGATGCTTCATCTTGCACCCCTCTTGGCCCCTTCCTGGCTATGGCACTTCCAGATGGTGTGCTCTGGGAGGGAAAATGCTGCAAATGAACTGCCACTGAGGTACTGCCATTTCCCATTTGGCACAGTTGGCAGAAAGACAGCTTCAATAGATGAAAACATGAATAGGTTTGTAAGTCCAGAGTTTGACTTCTCCCTCAGATGTGCCTTTGGCTGTTCAAGGCTTTCCATTTGTCTAGTAATTACCCAGGAGTGTGCATGGACAAGTTCTGATTTTGTTTAATGTAGGAAGAAGTTAAAAGGAGGGGGGGTAGACCTTGCCTCCAGCTCCCTGCCTGAAATGTTCCGAGGGACACTTCAGCTGCTGAGCCACACACTGCCTGTTGGGTCAGCCTTGAAATCTTGCCTGTTAATAGCCTTTCAACCTGTTGTGCTATTGACAGACTTTGTACTGCATATGCTGGATGTAGGTTGGGTTCAGTAGCATGCATCTATTTGCCATTTGCTCACACTCTCTATTGTTTAGCACTTGACCCTTGGGCAGCTGTGCAGAGTTCATGAGTGCTTCTGCTGCCTTGATTTAAATTTAAAATGCTGAACTTGAAAGTGTTTAATGTGAGATTGAAGCAGAGGCCTCTTTCTGACTGGTGTGGAAAATGGCCTCCAAACCTTTCTAAACTCCCCTCCTTACTGCTTGACACTTTATCTTCCCTTTGTGTGCTTTGGAGCAAGTGCAAATTCTTACCAGTCTCTTCCCCCCCCCCCCCCCCCCAACCCTTCAGGTGAAACAGTGTCACTAGTGGATGTGGACATCTCTCAGCGCGGACTGACCTCGCCTCACCCTCCAACTCCTCCGCCTCCACCACGGAGAAGCCTCAGCCTGTTAGGTATTATATGTACCTTCCCCTGGAACTTCCTTCCTGGTCATGTCTGCGGTAGAGATTGGCGTTCTCCCCCCCCCCCCCGGGTGGTGGTTTTTTTTGCCATTTTGGAATACAATGCAGGCTCTTGCAGGATTGCTTCTCATGACCTGCTCTCCACTTCCCAAGCAAAGAATTTCTTCCAGCCCATCTGGTGGTGGTGGTGCTGCTGCTGTGTCAGCTGGCAGGGAGGGTTAGCACAGGAAGCTGTGAGGTTATTCCCTTTTCCTGGGTTTAGCATTTTAATTCTAGAGCACTCCCGAGTCTTTGCTGGCTTCTGAGATTGAAACTCAAACTTCCACTTCTTATACATGGCTGCACGTCAGGCAGCTGTTACACTTTCAGAAGCCAGTGTTGATGCTCTGAAGCTTGTATTGCAAGCTGTGTTCTCCCTAACTGCACAGTTTAGAAGCTGACTTCTTGATTGTGGGGGGGATGTCTGGGTAGCACTGATGCACACCAGTTCTGAGTTTGTCAATATCTACTCCAAGAAAGCCAGTGGAAGACTGTGAGCTGTTGGCTAATGTGCCGTTTATTCCCCTCCTGCCTAGCGCTGCAGATGGAGCTGAAAGCCAGGCTTGCTCTTGCTCTGTTGGCAGGGGCTTGGTGACATAGCAGCTCGCTTACTTTTCTGTTTTCTGAATCTCTCTTGCTTTTGTTCTCTTCTAGATGATATCAGTGGGACGCTGCCTACATCTGTTCTAGTGGGTCCGATGGGGTCTTCCCTGCAGTCTTTCCCTCTGCCTCCGCCTCCTCCACCCCATGCCCCAGGTCAGCTTAGTTTTAGTGGCAAGGCTGCATTCTACAGAGATCTGGACTAATCTCTTTTGACAAATGTATGGCCCACTTAAGTCTGTGTCTGTGAGGAGGATAGCAAGTGTTGGGTGCTGCTCCAGGTCAGTTCAGGGTAACACAAGACTGAACTGGTCGTCTTCCCACTTTGCTACACATTGGGACTTGGTTGAGTCAAATCTCCAGGTTCCTTTTTTAAACTGTTTTACACATAGTGTGGCTGCTTACACTGCTCAGGATATATCCTAGTTATCCTCTTCAATTGGGCAACTCTGAAACCACTTCTTCCTTTAGGTTTAGCAAACTGAAAGTGGATAAGTCATGACCTCTAACCCTAAACTGACTGCAGGATGGACTGCATGGCCTAATAGGTGTCTTTCATCGCAACCATGTATGATCACCTGGGGTGGGGGATCTCTCCACTAATGTCAGCATAGTTCTGGGAATAGGGCTCCACACCAGCTCCCTAGGCTCAAGAGATGTTTAGTTTTGTAGAACCAGAGTAAAATCACACCCAGGGCTCTTTGACTACATGTCTCTGTCCCTTAGCCTTTGGTTCTTATCTTCCAGGTTCTGATTCTTAAGCTGTCAAATTTTGGCCCTTTCTGATCTGTTTTAAAAGTAGTTGAGAAGTCCTTGATGCTTCCAGTTGACCCCATGAGTGAATAGAAGCAAAGAGGTAGTGGAGACAGTGAATTAGTTGCTTGAGAGTTGTTACCCAGGTTTTCCCACTCCGTGCTCTTCCCCACTATACTGCATCCATCAGTACAGCTTCTTTTCCATGCCATGGCTTCACTATGCCTGCTTCGTCCTCTAGAGTACAGGGCCTATTTTGGGAGGGCAGCTTTTATTCTTTAGTGTTGCTTGTAAATGGCTGACCACTGTCTGCCACGGTTGATTATTTCCCTGCAGATGCATTTCCCCGGATCGTCCCATTCAGACCACCAGAAACAGTAAATAGCCAGCCCATCCAGCATCTTCAGTGTCCTCTGTACAGACCCAACTCGAGCAGTTTTGCAGCTAGCTTGCGAGAGCTGGAAAAGGTAAGGGCTTCCTCCTGGGTCTGTGCTTGGAGTCACTTTTACAAGACCTCTAGTAGGCAAAGGCTCTCTATTGCTGCATGTTAAAGCAGAGATCCACCTTTTAGGGTGGGCTTTAATGGCCTCATATGGATTTAGAAGTGTGACATGGGGCTAGGACAAAAGGAAAAGTCACTGATCATGGCCTTACCAGTGATAAATTCCTCACTTATATTCCCTCTTGCTTTCAAAGTACTTGGATATACTTGAAGGTGGTGTCATGTCTTTCTTAGTCTTAGCTTGCATGTATAAAGAGATGTAGCTTGAATGTGTGTGGAGGGAGTGTTGACTGTTTACTTTAGGAAATTGGTTCATTGCTGTCCATGATTATTGCCCATGTGTCTTTCTGGACTAGTGATGAAAACTGGTATATTTCCTAGTGCAGCTAGAACAAAATTGTGTAATGTTGTTGACTCTTTTAAGTTTGCTCTTAAACTGTTCCCCAGCAGCAGGCTATGAGAGACCAATTACTGACACCTTGTGTTAGCATCAGATGGTTTCCCACCATAGGTGGGGTTTTTAATTGCAATTTATACCAGGGTGATAAACTGTTCCTCTTGTGATGAAATACTAGCCTTGAAGAGGAAATGCTTCAGCAGCAATGTTCCCTCTAAGGGGGGAGAGCAGCTGAGCAATGCCTGTGGTTCGCTGCGCAGCCCCTCTCCCCTGCTCCCGCTCACCCTCCCCGCTCCTGCTAGGCCCCTGCTCCTGGCATCGCGCCCCCCCCCCCCCCCGGGTCCCGGCCTCGCCCCCCCTCCTGCTAGCATGCCCACCTGCTCCTGGTCGCCCCCCCCTCCCAGCCCCCACAAACTTATCTCCGGGCTGGACTGGAGCAGCAGGGCCCAGCCCTAACTCCTGGGCCAGAGAAGCTCTATGGAACATGCCCAGATTTTCTGGGCATGCTCCGTTAGAGCTTTTCTGGGCGGGAGTTTTCAAAACTCCCTGCTCCACAGGAGCTCCCTTGAAGGAGTCTGGCTGCCAGCTGTGCACTGCCGGCAGCCTTCCCTGCGCTGGTGGCTGCGGCAGGCTGTGCTGCAGCGTGCCAGCGCAGCTTACAGGGAACATTGTTTAGCAGTATTTTTGCCAACAGCTGCAGACAATGCCAAACTGTTAATTCTTCCTGGAAGTGCACTGGTGCTGTGATAGGGACAGAAAAGACTACAGTTCTATGGCTCCCTTGGTGGTTGAGTAAGTTGTTTGGTACAGAGCTGTCAATGGGCAAGTGCCTTGTTAGCTTACCAGGTGACCTCTTTGCACTCTCTGTTGGCAGTGTGGCTGGTATTGGGGACCAATGAACTGGGAGGATGCAGAGATGAAGCTGAAGGGGAAACCAGATGGGTCCTTCCTGGTTCGAGACAGTTCCGACCCCCGTTACATCCTGAGCTTAAGCTTTCGATCACAGGGCATTACCCACCACACCAGAATGGAGCACTACAGAGGTAAGAGCAGCAAAGTTCTAGGAATGGTCTCCTTCACTAAGAATTGGCCATGGCCCAGTCTGTAAATCCAGTGGTTTTCAAACATTTTTCCTCAGGACCCAGTTGTAAAAGATCATTTATGCCTGCAATCCGGCAATTAAATACTTCACCAGTGCATTCCAGTGTTTTGGCAGAGGAATGTACTGGCTTGTGGCACTCTCTGCTGGGGATCTTGTGATCCAGTACTGGGTCCTGACTCTGTTTGAAAAACACTGTTAATCAGCTCTGTGCTATGGTCCTATCCACTGCAGGAGCCCAAAACAGTGCTTTGACAGTAGACAGGCTTGCAAAAAGGAAACTGAATGAAGCCATACCTTGTTCTGTGCTAAATTGCAGATGTGGAGTGGGGAGGCAGAGGTGGTTCTGGAGTGGTTTGATCTCTGACTCCAGTGCAGGCTGTAAGTGGAAATACTTGGCCGCTGTGTGTGTGTGTGTGAGTGAGAGAGATCCTGGGAAAAAGTTTCTAGTCTCTTGTGACACGGAAGGCTAAAGGAGGAGCCATTCATAGCACAAAAACTAGCCTGGATTGCAATCATCTCTGCAGATGGTTCTTATGATCACAGACTTAATGATGATAGGATGGTCTCTAGCTGTGAACGCTCTATTCAGTCCCTTTGCGCCTCTGAGCTTCATCTTCCCATCCCCCTCCTTCTCAAACATATCGCCATCGAGAAACTGAGTGATATAATATCCCCTTGTCCCTTTTCCTCCACACCCGTTCTACACGCTTCACTTTAGGAAAGCTTATTAAGAAAGAGCTAATGGGCTTGCAAAGCTGCTGTGCAAGGAAATGTGACGGGAAGCCTTATTGATTCCTTAATAGAGCTTTAAGGACAGACCATTGTGATCATTAAATCTGATCTTTTGCATAGGATACGTAGCTCAGTGTGCAGACATTGTACCTTGTTCTTCTGGTGCAATTTACATAATAGGTCAATTATGTGGGTTGCTTGAGACTACCCAAGGCTCAAACTTTGGGGAATATTTAGTCTTGATGTCTCTTTCACCTGTTTAAATGGGAGGTGACAACTGGGTGTCATTGCTGATAAGTTGCTTTGGCTTTGTTCACTGTTACACTTACTATATAGGGGCAGATGAGTGTTCATGGGCCTGGCTGGTACAAACAGCAGATGTCCAAGCTGAAGTTTTAACTTTGATCTTGTGGCTTTTCTATTCTGAGAACTCTTTGCATGTTGCACATAACAGCTTCCTGCCTCATTCAGTATCATGCTGAAGGATACTCTCCCCCTCACACTCTCAGGTATTTGCATTTCAAATGTGGTCATCTGTGTTGGTGCTGTGCAAGGTTCTGGAGGGTACCAAAATGCCTGAGATGTTCTGTTTTTAGGAAGTACAGTCAAAACAGATGTCTTTCTACTTGCCTGCAACAAATAATCAGTCTTTAACTATAGATGCTCAAGCACCAATTCCCCTGGGAACCTCAGTGGATGCCAGAATTAACTGTCTGCCTCCCCCCTGCCCCCTTGAAAAAGTTTCCCTCTGTTACCTAGTTCAGTTCCTCTTTAGACAATGTCCCTTGCGTAAAGCTAGAAAGGGCAAGTGCTGGTAGCAATTTGTAATTTGAGGCTCTCTTGCCAAAAGTTCTTGTACAGTGGATTTGTACTACCATGAGCAAGGTTTGGAGCATTTCCTTGCTGCTTCTCAGGTCTGACATCTGTAGGATGTCTTCAGTTACAAAAGCTTCTCTTCCTGAGCTTCTGTAAGGCTGTGACCCTGTACTTGGAATTGCTTCTGCTGAGAGGCCATAATAAATCACAAATGTGTGTGTGGATCCCTCTTTCCTACCTAGCCTTCACAGGCTGCTTAGGCTCTAATCCAGCAAAGCACTTGAATATGTACTTTGCTGTTAGCATGTGAGTGGTTTTATTGATTTTTAAATTGAGCTACTCATGATTTAAAGCTAAGTGTGTGCTTAATGGCTCTATGGGATTGGGGCCTTACATTATAAACTTTTGGGGTGGGGTCTGTGAATAATTCTTTCAAAAGTGACATGTTTAGGAGCTGAAGTTTCATTAAAAGTCAGTGGTGCTTAAGTTCATAAGTGCGTAGGGTTTCAGCTCTTAAGTAATTTAGGTGTTTTTAAAAATGTTATGGTGTGTCTTTATGAATGGTGGCTAGCATAACGAGACCCTCACTTTTTTTGGGTCAAATATGAAAGATGAATTACAGAGCTGCCTTTCCACCCCAACAATCCAGTCACCCACAGCAGTTCCAAAGAACTGTCTCTCATGTTAAGTTTCATTCCAAGACCCCAGTACTCCTGTTTGTGTAATTAACTTGACACATACATGAGGACTGCCTGCTGAATGGGCTGCAGCTGTTCTGAAAACTGCAGAGCTGAGCACTTTGATAAACCAATGAAAATGACAAATGACTGGGCTAGAGGCGTGGTAAACAGAAATATTTGACCTTCAGATTTCAGGTGGGTGAGGAGAGACTGTGGGACATTTGTGTGTCTAGAGAATGTAGCATGCAGGCTGCATAAACTTCCTGTGTTCTGAGCAACATGCAGGCAAAACCATATGAACTAAACTAATCTTTGATCTTCTCCTGGCAGGTAGGTCTTGGAGCTTAAGGTTTATTCTACACTGTTACTAAATAAGCAAGGAGTCCTGTGGCATTTAAAGACTAACAAATTTATCACATCAGCTTTCATGGGGGGG
>ML681990.1:15309570-15348668 GCA_007922195.1 Podocnemis expansa
CATCTGACACAATGGGATTCCCCCCCCATGAAAGCTGATGTGATAAACTTACTCCTTGCTTATTTTGCTAAACCTGACTAACACAGCTGCCCCTTTGGAACTTGCAACTAAATAGTTGGTCCTGGATAATTGCCTGTGTAGGCAAGCCCTAATGACTGAAATTTTGCCCTGGGGTAACTACGTTGATTTAGTTACACGTTGGCCATTTCCCTAATATAAAAGCTGCCTGCAAGTATGTAAAGCAAACTTACTGTTTTAAATCATGGTATTGTGAGCCCTCCTTTGTGTCAGTATTGTACGTCTGTTAAGGTTCTCCAAGTCTAACTACTTTTGATATAGGTACACCAGTGCACATGTCCAGTATAGAGTTGGCCCAGGATATGTAGCTCTTGAGGCGTGTTACCTTTGCTGTCCTGTTTGAAGCCATAAACTGTATTGTGCCCTCCAAGTACCTCTAAGTGCCTGTGTTTGCTCCTCCATTGCTAGGGGTCTACCCTGGCCACGGGTTATAGGCAGAGGGAAGGAGCAGTCCTGGCAGAGTGGGCTGGGCAGGTAGCATCCCTGCAGGTGGGGGAACCCTGTGTTTTGGTGTGGTAGGAAAGCTGCTTTTTTGTGTTGTAGCACAAAGGTTGAGGGAGTGGGCTTGGATGGTTGCTAAGGATCAACATAACCTACTGAGGGATCTCTAAGCAGGTCCAACCCTAGCTTGATGCAGAAATTGTATCAACTGTAGTGCTAGCTTCTCCCACACTGTCCTAACAGCATTCCTTACCTCTGCCTCTAGAGTGAGAGCAGGACTGGACTGAAGCACATGTGAGTCCACACCAGTCCTCCTTGGTGAGATAATGTCCAAAGGTTCTCCTCTCATTGGTAGCAGCAGAAGCAGCCATTGGAGTTCTCTTCCCCCAAAGACACAACAGCTGGAATGTTGACAAGTTCCAAAGGGGTAGCTGAGTTAGTCTAGTTCAGCAAAACAAACAAGGAGTCCTGTGGCATGCTTAAAGACTAACACATTTTATTGCGTGAGCTTTCATGGGAGAAAGTGTCTGAAGTAGGTTTCTCTCCCATGAAAGCTCATGCAATAATACATTTTAGCATTTAAACATGCCACAGAACTCCTTGTTTGAACAGCTGCTGGTATGTCTCTTTGGGTGGACTGGGTTTGCTGTTAACTATGTTCTTCTGTTGGCATGGCGGTGATGGGGCCATTAGGGCACTTCCCCAGGGATGCCGTGAGACAGCTCACACCTGTCAACCATTGCTGACCATATTGATGTAGACATCACTGAAGCGGGTTGTCTTAGCTCAGGGCTTCTAAAACGGGGGTCAGAACCCCTCAAGGGCTCTAGAGCTGTCAGCTGCATGCATGGCTGACAGCCAGAGCCTTCAGAGCCAAGTTGCCAGAGAGTAGCAGCTGCTGGCTGTGCGCTCTGAGGGCGGCACGGAAGTGCAGGTTGTGTGGCATGGGTTGGTTGGTGCAGCATGAAATATTTTCAAAGGGAACCCTGGGGAAAAAAGTTTCACAACCCTTGACTTTGTCATATTTTCAAGGTCTGCTTCTGTGGTAGCAAGGGCTAGAAGCATTTTAAAGCAAAAGCTGAGATTCTGGTGTAATTGCCCGTAGGAGCTGGTGCTGTGAGCCTGGGCTATAGTGACTGTTTATCAGCTCTGTGAGACAATAGCTTAGATTGCCAGTTATGGTGACCTGATCAGGTATCCTTTGGGAATGTGAGTGAGTAACACAGTTCATGGAGTGTCTCTCCTTTTCCCTGCCAACCCCCTTGTAACATGGAACATTTCTTGTTGGAAGGAACCTTCAGCCTGTGGTGTCACCCCAAATTTGAAGATCGCTGCCAGTCTGTGGTGGAGTTTATAAAGAGAGCAATCATGCACTCAAAGAACGGGAAGTTCCTTTACTTCCTGCGGTCCAGGGTTCCAGGTGAGTCTTGCACTTTAAACTGTTTCAGACTGTGTGTGTGTGTGTGTGTGTGTGTGGTTTTGATCTGTGATCAGGCAGTGTGAGGCCTAGAGCCCAGCTGGGGGGCTATTGTTTAGCACACTCTAACCAATATCATGACATGGGTTCTTGCATATCAGCTTTTTTAGATTGCTTAAGAAGCAAACCTTTCCTTATGCGGGAGTTCATCCCAAGAGCTCCCACACTCTGGAAGTGCAGGGATTACTGGGTGGTCTGTTTGCCTTCCATGAATGGCATAGCTATTGGCTCCCATCCTTTACAGTAGCACCGGATACCTTCACTGTTAAGATGTTAGTCAGATCTTTTCAGCACTCGATCTGTGATAATGGGTAGCTTGTAGCTATTACAGATGAAGCTTCCTTGACACAGATTTCCTAGTGTAGGGGTCTGTGGCCTGCATGCAGCTCTTTGGCTGCCCCTTTGTGGCTCTGGCAAACCGTGCAGGTGGCCCAGTCCTGGCTCCAGCCCCCTCTTTCTTCCTGCCACCCTGGAGCCCTGTGGCCAGCCTGCACCAGGACCCTGCAGGGGGGACTACTCCTGATTCCCAGATACCACTCACCCATGAGGCAACCCTGTGACAAGCACTGTGGCCCAGCTCCCAGCACCCCCACCATGAGGCTACAGCAGGGGTCTCAAACTCAAATCACCACAAGGGCCGCATGACAACTAGTAGAGGGCTGCATGAGGACTAGTATGGTAGCCCGAGGGCCTCACCGCTGAAACTTTTCCATACAACAATATTGCAAATAATGGTGGTAATAGTGTCATTGCGGGCTGCAGAATATAGCTTTAGAGGCTGCATGTGGCCCACGGGCCGTGTGTTTGAGACCCCTGGACTACACCCATTGCAGCTCTCAAAACACTTAGTTGTTGAAGGAATTTTTAAAACTGCTCTTATCTTTTGGGTTGCTGAGCCTTATCCTAGTGGTCCACGGTGCATGTCACTCAATCTACTTAGTTTGTAGCCAGTCGATGGTTTGCTAAAATTTCTATTTTCCCAGGCTTCATATTGCTACCCTTTCTTGTGGGCAGTTCAACACTTCAGAGGCTTTCCAGTTCTCTTGATCTAGCCCCTCTGGAACTGCTGGGTGGAGACAATTAAGCTGCCCATATGCATGGAAGGGTTTCCAAGTGATGAGCTAAACATGAGCCTCAAGCCTTGCTACTGTAGATTGAGTCCCTTGAGGAACAGCAAAGCCAGACTACATCAGCAGGCAGTGATTGCAGAAAGAGAAGAGCATTCATGAGACTTCGTCAGTGCATGCTGTATTGTGGCCTGCTAGGGAACAAGCAATTCGACCCCCAAAATCCAGCTCACAAACTGCATGCTCACATTTCCCTGCTGCCCAAGTACAATCTGAGAGCTGAACTCCCATTCATGTGCTTGGTGATTGTCGCCAGCTCCCTCTCCCCTTCCCCATCCCCCCAAATATTCAGAAGCTGCTGAGACAAATTCAAGTTGAAAGGAAGAAAATATTTCTGTAAGAGTGAATGTTAAACTGTTAGAGGGGTTGAGAGTGGGGTACAGACATTGAAATGAGGATGCACAGTGAGCCCTTCCCTCTCAGTCCCCAATGAAATGGAGGATGAGGAATCAACAGACTCGGTCACACCAAAATAGAAAGTGCAAAGAGCCAAAGCAGCGGGTAGCAAAAGCTAGATAAGTGTGTAGATTATGTTGATAAAGGCTGGCTCTTTCAATTAGTGATGGGGTATGAATTTACTGCTTGTTAGTCTCAACTAGTGAGCCAAGTGTGATTGGGACCCCATTGTGGGAGGTCTTCTGTTGAACAAAGTCCCTTGATTTGGGCTTCTCAATTTCCTGGAAAGTTCAATGTCTTCTAAATTTCTAAGTTGAATTTGTCTTTGATGGGAGCCCCAGTCCCTTGTCTCAGCCAAACGTCCATCTTTCCTCTTAACATATAGGGAATCAGTAAGATACACATCATGTTTTGGCATAACTAATACCATTCTCCTTTAAATTTGTCTGACATTTTCATGTGCTTAGACTTGAAAGATTTTCTTGTCAGACCTGTTTCTCTCTGAATTGCTCTCCTCAAAGTGTGGGGCAATGGTTATTTGGCTTATGAGGGCAACAGCTTATTTGAAAACAACTTCTGACAAAAACAGTTGATCATTCCACATGGGGTTTGCATAGGAATTGGCCTTGCATGGCACAAGCTGCCTTTCTGAAATGGTGCAGTTGGCTGGATTTCTCTTCTGGATCTTCTGGCTTTCCTTCTAACTCCCCATTGGATTGCAGCCCTGAAACAGCAGGTTGTGCAGCCCCTGTGGCCATTGTGATTTCTTGCTCTTTAAAAACAAAGCACTATTGCCTGAATATCTGGTTCCAAGCCATGTCAGTTTAGCTTAGCAAAACAAGCAAGGAGTCTGGTGGCAGTTTTAAAGACTAACAAATATCTGGTGTGATTGGTGTCAGAGTGCCTTGGATCCACATCTCCTCTGCTCCCTACGCTGCAGCAGAAATACCACTGATCTCTTAGCATAGGGGGTTTCTGTATATATCTGGCTGCTAGCAGCAAGGCAGATGGCTAGCGCAGTATGTAAATCTCTCCTGCTGCATCTCTCTAGTTCCTGGCCAAGCTCCCAGAGGTTTATTCTTTGCGTGGGTGGGGGGGAACCCAATTGATTCCTTTTCTTTGCTTCCTCAAAAGCCGGCTCAAGGCTGCCTGGAGCAGTTGCAAGCCCATCTTAGTTGAAGAGCTTTTGCCTTCTTCCCTTTCACTCTGCTGGCCTCAGAGGCTTCATTCTGAAAAACTCACTGCAGGGGGGAATGGGGGTAGAGTGGAACTAGCCATAACCCTTCAGAAAAGGCTCAGTCCTGCTCCCACCAATACACCCAGTGCTGTTGCAGAGCGGGAACTGGGCACAACTCCTCTGCTATGTATCCAGTGATTCAATATACTTCCTGCCCCCAAGGCATGATTGTGATGCTGTCTTTGTGTCCAGCTTCCTGACCTTAAGTGTGAGCGATTACCCCATGGCTCGAGGCTCTTTCCAGGCTGCCCTTCACTGTGCAAACCCTCCATGTTGGTAACCTAGTTCCCCTCCCCCATTATTTCTGCCTTCTTGAAATCTGATGGGTTTCCAAGGCCTGTTGCTTCCCAGGGCCAGCGCTGGGGATTGTGGGTAGTCCCCTCCCTCCCCCAGCAGAGTGACACCAGCTCAGACTAGTGATGTCATCAGGGGAGCACCACGGTGCTGTCCCCTTTTGGTGCCCCTCAAATGCCAGCGTCCCCCTTGCAACGCAGGGGCTGCTTACCGTCTAGCACCAGCTCTGCTTCCTCTCATGAAGTGGGGGCTTCTGCTGCTGTGGGTTCCCAGAGGGCTTGCTCAGAACCATGTGGAGTCCTAGAGCCTGTTTCATTGCCGGAAGTGGCAAAATTGATGGGGAACATTCTCCCCAGATTCATTCATGAGCCTTAGCCAATCAAGGAACCACTCACATTCACTGAGAAGATGGCTAGCAAATTCATGCAAACAGACATCCCCTTCTAGCCGTCTGCAGAGCCAGTAGCCTGGTCTCCTGTCCTGCTGGAGTCAGTTTGCTGCTTCCTTGTTTTGATAAATAACTTACTTTTTGCTACTGATTAAAATCTTACCTTTGTTCTCCCATGTTTTGTTCTAAGGTCTTCCTCCAACTCCTGTTCAGCTCCTGTACCCTGTCTCCAGGTTCAGCAACGTTAAATCCCTCCAGCACCTTTGTCGCTTCCGGATCAGGCAGCTCGTCCGCATAGACCACATCCCAGACCTCCCATTGCCCAAGTATGTTCATCACAGAGGGGAAGGAACGTGAACTTGGATTCTGGGCTTGGAAACTAGAGCAATGGTTTTCAAACTTTTTTTTTCTTGGGACACAGTTGAAAAAAATCATTTATGCCCATGGCCCAGCCACTACATCTTTGAGCAATATATTCCAGTCTTTTGGCAGCAACAGTAGGGGGCATTGCAACGCAGTACCTGAGGGTCTGTGACCCAGTACTTGGTCCTGACCCTAAATTTGAAAACCACTAAACTTAGAGGGTCAGTCTTCGCATAGTACACCCTTCCCTTTTCCTCCATCAGTACCATAAGTGACAGCTGTAGCAGCCAGCAAGGCAGAAATACATGAGGGAATCTGAGTGAGTAGCTGAGAAAGGGAGGAACAGGCAGGAGCACCAGCCTGCTCACCAAGGGGTGAGGAGCTGCTGGAGCTAGGCCAGCAGACCCAGGGGCAGGCAGAATTAGATGAACATACAGGAGTGATGGTTTACTAATGAACAGTGTAGTCATGTGATGGCACTCTCTTCTGGCTGCTTCTCTATTCAGTATTGGCACCATTGGCCTTGGATTGGGCAGCAAGAGGAGTCTCTCTAGCTCTATTTGAATGCTCTGACTCATGACTAAGGTGTCCACCTCTGCCCTTTCCAGGCCTTTGATCTCCTACATCCGGAAGTTCTATTACTACGACCCTCAAGAGGAGGTGTATCTGTCACTGAAGGAAGCGCAGCTGATTTCAAAACCGAAGCAGGATACTGAATCGTCGACGTAGCCAAGCTGCCTCGCCTGTCTAGTTGCTGTTGTGGATGGTAAAATGAGCTTTACCACCCTAACTGTTCCATGATGTTTTTTTTTTAAAAAAAAAAAAAAACCTTGCTGTTGCAATTGCAGGGAAAATGCAAAGAAATCCCAGCTAGGAGCTCAGGGCTTATTCTTGCTGACCAAGGGCTATGCTGGGCTTTCTTCCACTGGGTCTCTTGGTTAGTATGTAGGAAAATAATAATCTGGTGTCGCATCTCTGATGGGTGTGGATGGGAGACTTAAGGAATATTGGCTGCTTTAGGTGATGGTGGGACCTGCCTCCAGTCTCCAAGAAGTCAGCTCTAGGGCCTGTCACCTCATTTGCCCAGGTATTAGTGCAGTATGCAGAGCAGTAATCTAATGAGGATCCAAATCACATTGGAAGTCAGCACGGCATACAGAACCTTTTCCTCACACACACACATTGTGGTCAGGGAATGAGCTTGGGTAGCTGCTGCAGTGACAAGGAAGCTGCAGCTCAGGAAGAGGGTTGGGGAAAGGAGGGGAATACCTGCTCTGGTAGTGAGTGACTGCATTTCAGCAGGTGTGGTTGGAAGGTTGGTGGTAGCCTCTAGTGTCAGGATACAAGAAGCTTGGGAGATGCCTCTGCTTCTCTCCAGCACTGTTTTCAAGCAGTTGCAAAAAGCAGATTGTTGGAGAGAATTGATTAACTGGGGAATTGATTAATCTAAGATTATTCTTGCGGTGCCTGAGCGGACTGACCTTCGCTCATTTATCTTCCTGTGAAGTGCCTTGGCACACCAGTGTATGCGGAGGAATTCTAATGTGTCTTTAAATGGTATTAAAGTGGGGGGAGGAGCAATTACTAGAGATCCAAGTTGGCAACAGTGATTAGACTTGGTATTAACTGCTCACACTGTTTAAATTAAATTTCAGCCATGCTGTCCTGGCTGCCTTTTCCTGTGTGCTGCCAGAGTGCCAGGACACTGGGATAAACCCTGGCATGATGTACTTTATCATGTGTGGGAGGCAAAGCTACCTTTTCCTTTCCCCTTTCTTTAATCTAGAGGGCTAAAGGGACTGACTCTGTATCTCCTGGAGACACAGCACAATACAGACTGGGGAGAGGGAGCTTTATGGCCGCTTTTGGGCCCTCTAGAGTCTCGGCTTCCCCAGGGACCTAAATGACTCTGGTATAAAGAAGAGCAGTAACTCAGCACCATTTACCTATGGACTGCACTCCATCAAAACTCCCTGCTAGCTCTGAAAGTTCCATTCCAGCACACCACCTCTACTGGTGCTTGCAAATAGGAGGCAGTACTTGGCTGTTTGTGGCAGGCGTGTGCTGTCTGTCTGGGTCCATTGTGGCTCATTCACCGCCCTGAGATACCACTGGTGCAGAGTGAGGACAGGATCCATTCCCATGGGCATGTCAAAGATGGGACAAGTAGTACTTGACAAAGGAAAGGAGGTTCTAGGCCTTATCAAACATGAATGGTGAAAACCAAGAACAAAGCAAAGGCTGGGGGGTGGTAGTTAAGCATTTCTCCAGCTTCTAGAGGAAATGTAGGCTGTGTGGTGTATCTCTGAGGGGAGTCCCCTGGCCTTATCTAAAGACTTTCAACCTGCCTAGAAAGAAAGCAGTAGATATGGTATCTCGATGTTAGTAAGGCTTTTGTTATTGACTTGTATGACCTTTTTTATAAGCAAACTAGGGAGAGGTAGCCTAGATTAAGGTACTGTAAGGTGGGTGCCCACTTGACTGGGAAACCATACTTGGAGAGTAGTGATTAATGGTCAATCAAGTTGGAAGGGTGTATTGAGCTGGATCCCACAAGGATATGATCCTGCTTCCAGTTCTCTTCGATATCTTTATAAACATTTTGGTTAATGGCATAGAGTACATCTAACTTTGTAGATGATATCAAGCAGGAAGGGAGGGTACTTTGGAGGGCAGGATTAGAATGCAGAATGAACATGACAAACTAGAGTGGTCTGAATTAAGGATGAAATTCATTAAGGACAAATGCAAAATACTACACTTAACTGAACAAATACAAAATGGGAAATGAGTACTGCAGAAAAGATCTGGTAATTATAGTGTGTTGCAAACTCAGTGAGTCAGGAATGCAATAGCTGTTATGGTTAAAAATGCAGTCATCCATTCTGGGCAGTATTAGTCCAGGTATTGATACAAGACATGATAAATAATCCTTTTAACTAAAACAAGCAAGGAGTCGTGTAGCACTTTTAAAGACTAACATTTATTTATTGTATGAGCTTTTGTGGGAGAAAATTCCACTTCGTCAAGACGCTTTGAAGATGTAAAACTTATAGAATGGGAGGAAATAAATGCAGGGAAGTGTAAGTCCATTTGAACAGGTCACACTAACAGCAAACCAAAGCACTTGTTAAGATTCAAACAGTGGGGAACAGCGCACAGAGGAAGGTGAGGTCAAATCACGTGTTGTAAAGGAAAAAGAATCCATGTTCACAATTTAATCCTGCTTTCACATGGTGAAATTTGCATATCAGTTCCAAACTCTGAAGTTTCTCTGTCTTGACATGTTACCCATTTGCCTGAGCACAGCTACTAAATCATCAGCAGAATGATTAAGAAGTTAGAAGTGCTCAGCTACTGGTTTTTGAATATTGTGATTTTTTTTGTCAGTTTTGTGCCCACTTACTCTTTTGTGCAGAGACAGTCCTGTTTGATCAATGTAGAAGGTGTGGGGGCATTTCTGGTACATGAGGGCATAAATCATGTTAGTGGATGAGTAGGTGAATGAGCCTTTGATGGAGTAGCTGGCTTGATTAGGTCCTGTGATGTCTTTTTTTTTTGGTGCAGATGTGGGCAAAGTTGGCATTGTGGTTTGTTGCAGGGGTAGGTGCCTGCTTTAATGTTTGTTACTTCTGTAGTTGCGGGTGAGTATCTGTTTAAGATTAGGGGGCTGTCTGTAGGCCCTTAATGATGTTTGTGGAAGTCTGACTTGGGGATTGAATGTGGTAACCTGTGGCATTCTGTTTTCTTTCTTGGGCTTCTTCTGTAGTAGTTGACTTCAGGGTACCTGCCTGGCTCTGTCAATCTGTTTTTCACTTCTCCAGGTGGGTACTGTAGCTTTAAGAATACTTGATAGAGCTTGTGAAGATGTCTGTCTGAGGGATCAGAGCAAATGCAGTTATATCTTAGGGCTTGGCTGTAGACAATGGATCGTGTGGTGTGTTTTGGATGAAAGCTCAAGGGATGTGGGTAGCTGCTGATCAGTAGGTTTTTGGTATAGGGTGGTGCTTGTGTGTCCATCCCTAATTTGTACTGTAGTGTCCAGAAAGTGGATCTTCTGTGCAGAGTGTTCTAGGCAAAGTTTGATAGTGGAATGGAAATTGTTAATCTCTGTGGAAATCTTCAAGGGCACCCTTTCCTTTCCATGGATCCAAATGATGTCATCAATATAGTGTAAGTGGAGGAGAGGTGCTTTGGGGTGAGACTTGAGGAAACATTGTTCTAAATCCACCATAAAAATGTTAGCATGTTGTGGGTCCATGCGGATACCTATAGCAGTGCTGTTGACTTGAAGGTATAAATTTATCCTCAAATCTGAAATCGTTGTGGGTGAGTACAAAATCACCATGAGGTGTGCTGTGGTATCATTTGGGGTGGTTCTTCTGATAGCTCGTAATGCATTTGTGTGTGGGACACTAGAGTAAAGAGCTTCTGTGTCAGTGGCCAGGGTGGTGTTTCTAGAAGCTCAGCTGGAATAGTGTGTCCAGTTGTTGGCAGTATGCTTGTGGGGGGAAAGATGTGGACAGATTGGAGAAAGTCCAGAGCAGAGTAACAAAAGATAAAAGGTTTTGAAAACATGACTTAAGGGGAAGACTGGGGGGGGAAAATGGGTTTAGTCTAAATAGACTGAGGGAGAACATAAGTCTTTAAGTAGTTGCAAAGAGAAAGGTGATGAATAGTTCTTATGCTTTGAGAACAGGACAGGAAGTAATAGGCTTAAATTGTAGCAAGGAAGGTTTAGGTTAAACATTAAGAATATCTTTCCAAGTCTAAGGGTAGGTGAGCACTAAATCAAATTACCTAGAAGTCTGTCATTGGAGGTTTTTAAGAGCAGGTGAACACTCACCAGGGAGCATCCAGATAATACATAGTCCTTCTTCCTCAGTTCAGGAGATTGACCTAGATGAACTATTGCGGTCCCTTCCAGCTGTATCATTCTATGACTGATGTATGAAGCAGTAGATATGGTGTATCTTGACTTCTGTAAGGACTCCTCTTCCCTAGCACTAATGAAAAAACACACCCCTATGTGACATACATTTTGCTGATACAAGGTCTTGTGTGGCCAGCACTGCGTCAGTGGAAGATGCTCTTATTGACATAACACAGCTACAGAAGCTCTCTTGCAGTTGTGCCACTGTAGGTTTAAGAATAGACTAGTCCTATGGCTTTTGATACTTTCAGGACCCACTTATAAACAAACTAGGAAAATGCAACCTAGATGGAGGCATAACTGCTTGGCAGTCCATTACCAGAGTGGTTTTCAGTAGTTGTCAAGCTGAAAGGACATATCAAGTGGTGTCCTGCAGGGAACAGTTCTGGGTCTGGTTCTGTTCAAAACAATGATTCAGGTGATGGCATAGACAGACAATACACTTACAAAGTTTGTGGGCAACACCAAGCCAGAAGGGGTCGCAAGTGCTTTGGAGGGTAGGATTAAGTTCAAAATGATCTGGATAAATGGACTGAAGTAAACAAGATGAAATTCAATAAGGATAAATGCAAAGTGTTCCTTCCTAAATGGAGTAATCAGTTGCCCATGTGCAAAATGGGCAGCAACTGCTTAGGAAAGATGTTGTAGAAGGGCTCTGCAAGTGACAGTGGATCACAAGATAAATAAGTCAATGGTGCCAGACTGGTACAAGAAAAGCAAACCACGCTCTGGGATGTATTAGCAGGAGTGTTGTAAGCAAGATATGAAAAGTGATTCTTCTGCTCTACTCTGCTGATCGGGGCTCAGCTGGAGTATTGTACCCAGTTCCGGGAACCGCATTTTTCAGGAAAATCGTGGAAAAACTGGAGGAAGTCCAAAGAAGAGCGCCAAAAAAAAAAGTCTAGAAAAAAATGACCTAAGAGGAGAGATTGGAAAAAATTTGGGTTTGTTTGGCCTGGAGAAAAGACTGAGGAATGACAAGTATTTTTAAGCACATAAAAGGTTATTACAAAGATGATGGAGAAAACATTGTCCTCCTTAACCTCTGAGGATAAGAGAAGAAGCAGTGGGCTTAAATTTCAGTAAGGGCAGCTTGTATTGAACATTAGGAAAAACTTCTTCCGTGGCAGAATAATTAAGCACTGAAATAAATTGCCTCGGGAGGTTGTGGAATCACTGTCAGTGGAGATTTTCAAGAGCAGATTGGACAGACAGTGGTCAAGGACAGTCTAGAGATAGCTAGGCCCTGCCTTGAATGCAGAGAGGTGGACTAGAAGATCTTTTGAGGTCCCTTCCAATCCTACATTATTTCTGCAGTTGGAACCTGGAGCTCACTGTTTCTGCCAACAGAGTGGTGAGCACGTTTCAGTAGCTTATCTACAAAGACTGTGGGACTTCCCTGGGCTCTGGAGCTCTTACAGGGCAATACGCTGTGGTTGGCCCACTGTCACGGGATCTCTTATCCTACCTCTTGAAGCACCTCTTGCTATCTCTTACCCTCTACCTGTGCTGGAATAAACAATTGAGGTGGAAGTTAATGAAATTACAGTTGGCATTTTGTCTGATTAGTGTTGTTGAAGCTTTACACTGCAACAGCAAAAATTTTCTTCTCCACCTTTGTATCCAGAGGGAACTGTTTGCAGTGCTTGACAGCTTGATTAAATCCTCTCTGCCTCTGCTTTGAAGCAGATCATTCAAGCTGTGAGGAATTTTCCATCTACTTTATGGATAAAATTGATCAGACTGAGTCTGTAGCCATGAGGCGGCAGATTAACTTCTGATTGGAGCACATGCTAGGTCTGCTGTAGGAGTTCTGGCCCATTCTGCTTGCAGATATTAGATCTATTAGGTCCAACTTCCAGGTGGAAACTTCCTTATGTCCTATAGCCAGTGTTGTCTGGTACTGCACCATTCCATGGCTTGTAGAATATATACCTTGGTACAGAATTTTGTTTTGGATTCTAAGCTTGTAGTTTTTTTTAAAAACACCTCTAGCCTTTATGGCTGTGAAGGAAACTGTAAACCTGGGCTGAATGTAACCAAAATGTTTGAGAGCCTGGAAGGGCAGCTTTGTCCCATACATTTCCATGAGATAGTTGTTCAGAGCTTCTAAATGACTCTTTAAATACCAACATCATCTATTTAGCCCCCTACTTAAATGGTCAGCAGTTGCTCAGCTTATTTCCCAATCCCAAACTGCCTCCCAGGACTTCTCAGCTGACAGTTCTGGCTGCCGTCAGACGGCTATCAAGCCAGCTTGTGCCTAGAACCTCTAAGCTGCCAATCGTACTAGTACTAGCATCTAATGTGCACTGAGAACATTAGGTCCTCTGTGAAACGGCATACTGAAATAACACAGATGATCAACTAGGACTGTGCCTGGTGTTTCAGGATCTGAGCACTTGAATTAAGGACCAGGCCCTTCAGCTTAAAGGCTGTAGCAGACACTTGCCCTGTCTGTGGGCAAGCCAGTGTGGGAATGAAAGAGCCATGTTGTCAGCGAGTTACCAACCTGGGAGACTTTGCTATTGCACATTATGCAGCTAAAATCCCTTTTGTTTTGAGGGGAAACAAAGCTGTTCCAGAACTTCCTGCATCTGTGGGGCAAGACTGCTGCTGAGTAAGGCCATCTTGCCCTGCAGGACACAGGCTCTTGCTTGTGACTTGGAAGCAAGTGTAGTCTGTGTGGACTCACCAGCCAGCAATGGTAAAATAGTCCCCAGATAGGCTGTCTTTGTATTCCTTTCTTCAGGGTTGACTTTGCTTCCAGAGCAAACTAAAATGAGGGTAGTTCAACTTGTGCTGTTGGGTACTACTCATCCAAAGCCTTTCCTAGCTTCTGCCATCTGAGGGAACAAGATCAGGTCCTTCCCAGATTGAGCCTTTCTGGCTACTACAGAAGGACACACAGTGGGGCTTCCCTGAATCCCTGCAGGCGGCTGCCCTTGCCCGAGTGGTAAGCCTTGTATCTAGATTCCTTATAGGTCACATGCCTACAGATATTCATGCAACTTTGACCTTGGCTCCCTGTTGTTGTATAGGGCCCAAGGTTGTGACAGGTGTGCTGGGGTGTCCCGAAAGCCTACAGCCTTGTTAGAGGAAGCTATGGAGTCTTTTGTTCAGCATCTCTCCATGTTGTTCACTTGAGGGGTGAGGTTTTATTAGAATGGCTTTTTTGTCCTGGAGAGGAAAAGGCAAGTTTGTAAAATCTTACTAGGTTTAGAAGTTCCAGAGGGGTAGCTGTGTTAGTCTAGTTGAGCAAAACAAGCAAGGAGTCCTGCAGCACTTAAAGGCTGACAAAATTTATCACATGAGCTTTCATGGGAGAAAAATCCCACTTCATCAGACACTTTGAAATGTGGGATTTCCTCCAACAAAAGCTCATGTAATAAATTTTTGTTAGCCTTTGTGCCACAGGACTTGGTGGTGGTTTGGTTTTTTTTTTTTTACTATGTTCACTGAATGTTCCCTCTGAGATGCTAAGTAGGATGCCCTCCAAATTTCCACTGGTAAATAGAGAAATCTGGCTTCTTACCCAAACCCATAGGTGCTGGATTCAGGCTTCTCTAACTGGGCTGTCAAACCAGAGCTGGAATATGCTCTTTTAAAACCAATCATTTGTTTTATGTGGGAGGCTAGTGCTGGTGTGACAGCTTTCTCTTCAAAGTCAGAAGGAGAGTTGGAGATGAAATGGCAGAGCCATCCATCAGTAGGGGAGTGGGCATACCTACCTGGGAACTGAGGTGTGAAGTAGCTCAGGATACATAGTTAGTGCTAATGTAACCCCTTGAAGCCAGGAACTAAGCTAGGAGAAAGCTGTGACTGCTGGTATCCACAGGGTTCACAAAAGAACCACTAACTGACTAGCTCCCAGTTTTCATAGGAGTGTAGTAGTTTAACCTCTGACTGAACCATGTTCTTTTGCCTTTATTTGACTCCTTATCCATGTTACTGTCTCTGCCCAATGGAAGTTCCTGTGCTTGCCTTCGTACTCCTGTCACAGCACAGCTCCCTCCTATGGGAATCTGATCTGTGTTGGATTTTCCATACAAACCAGGCAAGGGGTTGGCAACCCAAAGGATAAGAGCATTTTTAAAAATTCCTTCAATAACCAAGGGTTTTGAGAGGTGCAATGAAGGTAGCCTCCTGCTGAGAGTTGGGGGACTTGGGCTAGAGTGCCTGCAGCAGGGTCCCTTGGTGAAGGGAGGGAGCCTGGAATCAGGAATGGGCCTCCCACAGGGTCCCCTGGTGATGGTGGGGAGCCTGGACCCAGGCATAGGACACCTGCAAGGTTCTCTGGTGACAGGGTGGGGTTTGGAGGCTAGAGCCACAGGCTGCAGACCCCTGAACTTGTCTGACTTAATTCTTTTACTCTTCTCTCTCCAATTAGGAATTGACTTGCTGAGATCCTGTAGCAAAGAATCTTAATAAAGCTACAACAGGAGGTGCAAGAAGTGGAGACATGTTTCTGCAGTGGTGACTTCTGCTCTGCAGCTCTTTTTGTCCTCTCCTGGGGATTCAGGACTCCTAAGAAGCACAGCAGTAAGGAAACTGGAGCTATGGCCTGGGGAAGGGGCCTCATGCAGCAAGTCAACAGGATCACAGACGCCTTGCAGAATGAAGAATGTCATGGCATTGTCTACGATTTAAGTTTTAATTTTGGTGTTTTGTTTCTCAGCATGGGAAGTGTTGTCTTAAAAGCAGCTGGAGTTTGCTACACTGCAAATTCAAGGGTGTGGGAAGAAAGGAATCCTCCAACAAGATCATCCAATCCAGTCATCCTGATAAAACTGCTTTTTGGCTACCATCCATTTGGCTGTAGCCAGAGAGCTGCTGGGAAGCAGACTGAGCCAGATTCACGTGCAGCTATGTAGAACGATTGGGGGTGGGGAGAGGTGCTAGAGCTCTAAACAGTGGGCAGCTGCGTCAATCCTGTGTTTTCTAGGAGACTGAGTAAGAGCCAAACCTAGCCTTGAGTAGCTAAGCTTTGCTACTGGATTGTGGGTGCTTCCACATCCAACCCCTGGAGTGGAAAGCCCGTGCTCCATTCAAATATTCTGAAGCCTTCTGCAAGTGGAATAACTTTGTAGCATGGTCGGGCAAGAGGCTTTCAGACAGCTAGCAGATGCCAGAATATCTAACCAAGAGTTTTTCAGGCTAAAGCCCTTTACAGTTCCTTCCATGATAGCCATGGAATCTAGCAAAGCTGTTGCTGTAGGGGGTCTAAATTCCAGCAGCCTGTGAGCCAAGGGCATTCCTGCTTCACTGAAGCAAGCTCAGCATTGCAGAGCCATGGGGCTTTTGTGCTGGCTGGTCCCAAAAGCTGTGACCTGAAGTGACTAATAACAGAAGCTGTGTAGAATCGTGACAACTAATTAAACAGTTCAGACTCACCAAATAAGAACAAATGATTGCCCCTGCACCTGGGTTAGTGGGATGATTCAGGAGAGATGGATACTCCCAGCATATGTGGAGATAGCGTTCCTGATCTCCCTGCAAATTGGATGCTCTGTATTCCTAGTCTTTATTGTGAGGAACTAGAATATGATGCTCTGTGATTGTTGTAGCACAGTACAATTCCTGTTAACAAGATGACAAAAATTGTTTTTACTGCATTTGCCCAGTGCCTCCTAAATTTTCCATGGCTTACTGGTTTTGCTACTAGTAACAGTTCTTGCTATCTCTAGGAGGCTGGTCTACTGCCTTCTCACTAAGGAGTGGTTTTCATGCAAAATGTAGCATCTGCCCTTCAGTGATGTTGAGACTTTTTAATGAGGTTCTCTTGCTGTATATTTAATTTGAAAATTCCTCTCAGATCATGGCTGTGACAAAGAACCTCTCTCAGCAGTTTGGAAGTTGTGGTGTTGGCATTTAATGCTATGGCTCTGGTCTCCTAACTTGGCAGTCTTTTGCTGAGTTCCTTGTGTATTGGATGTAGCAGTTCATGAGCCTTTAGGGTTTGCACCCTTCCTTAAGGAATGATCTACCTATGGAGGTTAGAGATCAAAGCGTATGGTGCTTGAAAGCAGCCTCAAAAATCTGCCTTGCTGTTTGTAAAGAGCTGCTGCAGAAGGTGCTTGAGGCTGGAATTCTTTCCTGTCTGGCCACCCCCATCTTGTAGAGTGAGCACAGCTTAACTGCCAGATGAAACCATAAGTAGGCTTCAGCAATTTCTAGAAACACTTCATCTGAAAATGTGTGCTAGTGAATCTGCATGCCATTCACCTATTTTGAGCCGGGGGGTAGCAGAAAGGGATGTGCCCCCTTACACAGGACATATAAGATGCATCTACATTGCCCCCAACCCATGTTAATGAGGCTCAGTGCCCAGAGCAGGCTCTCCAGCCTCATGCTGTGGGGCTGGGAATAGCAATGTTGATGTGTCTGTCTGCTGGTGCTCAGATCTAGAGACCCATCCACATTCAACAGGTTTCAGAGTCCAAGCAGGAATATCTACACAGCTATTTTTAGCCCCATAGCACAAGCCAGAGTCAGTGGACCCAGGTTCCAAGACTCACTGCTTTGAGTTTCTTTGCAGTGTAGATGACACTTTGGTATGTTTTCGTTTGTGGAATCTGAGCTTGTTAGGTCTGTAGCACAATATGACCCACTGACAAGGCATGCAGAAGTTTAGTCTTCATAATGAACCTTATGGTCTCCCCTCTGTGTCAGCCACAGGTATGCAGTTTGCACAGTCGTGGGCATGGTTTGTCTGATTAAGGAGCATACAGCAAGTTGAGACAAACGCACTAAAGCCTGAAAATCCAGCCATGCCACTTGGGTGCACTAGATCGATCGTATCTTCCTTCGTGGTAGGCCCTCTGGTGTTACAGCTTATCCTAACCATGTATTGTGAATCCAAATATTCAACCTCCAACAAATTCATACACTGGAGAAAATCTGCTTCCCTGGAGTGACTACGAAGGAGGGTTTGACACCTCTGAAATATCTGTGAACTTACATGCAGCTACAGAATAGTTCATTAACCTTCCTTGTAATTGGGCATCTCTGCAAGGCACTGGAATGGAGAGAAGTGCAGACTTCAAAGGGGCTAGCTGTTGGATTCAGGCAGTCCTTTATTTTCTACCATCTGCATGGAATACCTGTAATAAACATGGATCTGGACTACTTGTGGATCTACTGTTAAAGGGAGCACGGATACCTACCCCCTTCCTAAATTCTGAAGAGGTCTGTTCTGCTTCCCACATTTCTCCTGCCCAGTTCTTAATGGAACAGATAAGGATTCAGCTGTCAAATTGATTCTGGTTTGTGGGAAGCAAGGTGGTGAGTTAAGTAGCTGGGCTCAAAAAAGACACTGAAATAATCCATGAGTGAGCTACTGTCCTCAAAATGACTGGTGGGGGAGGGAGGGGGTACAGGTTTAAAAACAAAACGCACAAATCTACACCCCCAGCATTGGCTGGTTTAAAGAGACATGCTGATCTCTGCTCTTCTGACTTCATTCTCTGGCATGTGTTAATTCTCCACATCATCTCCTTTTTTTTAAGCCCAGTGCAACTATTGAGGACTTGTTTCCTGCTGAGCCATTAAGTCCTAGGGAGGTTCACATACATGAAACATCAGGAGCAGTCCAAGAAGCAACATAACTTTTTGTAACATGGTTGCATCTTATATTTGGTCTGCAGTAATCCTCAAAAAGGGACTTCCCCATGGGCTGTTTGGCAATTTCTGCTGGTACTTGAAACTTGAATGCTGCAACCCATGAACTTTCTAGCCGGATGGTGGTCGGCTGACAAGGGCTTTGGGGGCTTGAATCCTTGAACTGCTGGTCAAGATTCTTTTTCTGCCTGGCCTCAGGGGTTCCTTGATATGGAATGTAATGCCGGCTGCCACTGAGCGTCTGCTGGGGGTCCTTGGTCTTACCAACAGGTATCCCTAAAGCACCTTGCAAGAATCAGAAGCTTGTCATTTTAGTAGCCCATCATTTTCCATAGAGAAACAAACAAGTCCTTACCTGTCAGCAAATTTCTCTGGGCAAGTATAATTAGTGAGGCTCAACTTTGTTGGGTTCAACAATAGGAAACTGCACCAAACTATTAACCCACTTGCAGAATTCTGCATGCTATGTCTTTAAATGGGCTAATCTGAAAATACCTTCCTGTTCTGACACACGAGCATTTGATCTGTGTGAAATGGAGGCAGGTGTAACAGCAGTGCAAGTTCACTGCAGTGTAAAAAGATATTTGTAAGGGTGACAGTCTGAACACCTGCCTTAGAAAGAGATCCTCACCTCCACATTCTCTCCAGTAGCTAAGCAAAGGGAGACTGAGGTTCAGGATAATAGGTCTACTGCCTTTGTTAGGACTTAGATAACATTCTTTATGCCCTGGCAGTAAATATGGATTTCAAGAGTTCTTATTTAAAAGAAACTTGATGTCTATGTTGAAGGCACCTCTTTCCACTTCATGGCTAGGTTTTTGAGCTGGTAGCTGTTCCTGCTGGAGGGATGGGAACTGCATAGGCTCCTGCAGCAGGTGTAAAATTCTTTACTGCTGCAGTTCAGACAGGCTTGAGTGGAATGGACAAAGCAGTCTCCCCTCCAGGTGGGCACTGTACTTCCTTTCTGAATATAGCAGGCCTGTGGATGGGGATCTTAGAGAGAACCTGTTCCTAGTCCTCATTTTGTCAGCGATCCCCATCCTATGTACGGAAGAACACTTCACCTTTGTATCCCTATGGGGATTGCTTGCTTCTTTGTAAGTTAGTGGATTTATCAAAATTTAAAGGGACACCAACTTGATTCTTTAAAGTGACTTTAATAAAGTGTGAGTTGACAAGTTTCTAAGTAAGATTGCATGACAGGTTTGCTTGTGATTGTGGGGGACTGGATGAGGTGACCCATGGGCCCTTACAGTCCTTTAACAATGGGATTTTTTTGCTGCAGATTATTGGGGCCCTATTAGCAAGGGAGAATTTGACTATTGATGGGGTGAGAGTTGGACAATAAAATTGACATAACATAGTATCAAATGCACAGTTAAACTTGGAAGAAGGCAGTTCCATGATCTTCTCAAGCATGCAAATTTTTGGTGTAACTAGAGTTGGTACAGAATTTCCAGTTTTAAAAGTATCTTTATTTCAAATTGACATGGTCTGTTTAAACATAATTTAGTTCAAATACCAAATTTGTCTTGTTGCAGATGTGTCCATTTTTTCTCACTGCAGCTGTGTATGTAGGTAATGAGGTGACTTGACTTACTCCTGTGGAGTAAACTTTTTAACACAAAAAGCCAACTGTTTTCTTAGCTTCAAATGCAATTTACTTATAAGAATGACCTGATGTGAATGTAGTTCTGTAGGAAGAGGGAAGAAAATAGTTGCTTTCTCTAGCAATATTACACCACAAACATTTTCACTACTCAAGTTTAGTGAGAGAGCCAGCTTTCAGGCCTAGAGCTGAAGCAGGGATCCCAGGATTTGAACTGCAGGACTCCCAAATCTAAAACTGAGCTGAAAAATCTTGACTCTTCTCTTTGGAGGGGAAACACTGTAAGGAGGCTGAACTCAAAATTAAATGGTGTTTCAGATATGTCTGCCAACGACTATCCCATGTCTTTTACATTGAATTCCATATGCATGGGTTCCACATTTTGTTTTCGTGTCATATGTCCAGCCCATTCCTCATCCTCTAGTTTATGAGCTGGTGCCTGCTGTTAGACGGATCCACCTCTACCTTCAATGACTTAAGAGTTAGTGGCTGGCTTACTCAGGCTGCTCTCAGGAGCCAGTGGAATGCTGTTGATGCATTCTTGCTCTAAGGTCTGAAGCTTTGCGGTACCCTGAAGCACCTCAGTCCCAGATAAGGTCAGTGGAAGCAGAGTGCTTGGTGCCTTACATTGTTCCCTTATACCTTGTCTGAAGATACACTAATTATGCATGTACAGTTATACAGCTGTAATCCTCCACTTTTACCAGCATAAGTGGATTTCTCAATTTAGTTTGTTGCTTGGGAAGAGCTTGAAAGATTTTTCCCATCTAGACAAAGCCTTCATCATCACAGCATCTTAGTTTTGGTGGTTTGAGACTCAGGCCTGGTCTAAACACAGTTAAAGCAATGTGTATGCAGATACCTCAGTGCAAGGACAATTACAATATATTGGTATATTTGTGTAGGGGCTTACTATGCTGTTTTGCAATTTGTATTGTAATTCATTGGTGCACCAGTGCCCCATGGTCTTAGCTACTGTGAGAGGAGAGAAAAAAATAGCTCCTTGCTCCAAAGAGCTTAATCTAGGAGGAAAAAGTTGCACTGATCTAACTTGTCAGCTTTTTAAATGGTTAATAAAACCACTACAAAAGGCTGTATAGATGGTATTTTGAGTAGCTTCATTTCAGATTAACCTCAGTCAGACAGTCATCTACAGAAATGAGCTGCTAACAGTCTTTTTATACTGATTTAGGCAAGTCAGTTTAAATTCATGACTTAAGCTGTAATGGTGCAAGAAAGTTTTTCAGTCTTCAAGTCAGGACCTAGCCACTCATTGGGCTGAAGGAGTGGAAGCAGAATCTGGGTTAGGTATAGCTAGGCTATCATGTGACCTGTGATGCTAGGCAGGAAACTTCAAGGAGAAAAAACTAATTTAAAAAAAAAATAAAAATTTCCAGGCAGATTGGCACCCCATTACACATCCAGCACTTGAATCCACTGCGTTCATTCCTGCTCAGGAGCCTGTGACAGCGTGTTCATCCAGCAGACACATGGCCATGGGTCTTTTAGGATAAACAGAGTAGAGCAGGGGTCTTAAACCCAAATCACCGCGAGAGTCACATGAAGACTAGTACGTTAGCCAGAGGGCCACATCACTGAAACCCTTCCATACAACGATATTGCAAATATTGGTAAGTGTTGGTGCGGGCTGCAGGAAATAGCTTTAGGGGGCTGCATGTTTGAGACCCCTGGAGTAGAGGCTTACACAGCTCTTGTGTGTCCAAGCAGGATGGGGGAATTCTAGTGCAGATGACAGCCAGCAGTGGGATTTTTTTTTTTCTTCTGGCTCACTATAGAGGTGACAGTGAGGGAATGGGGACAGCAGAGGTTGCTGCAGGGGTTGTCTAGTTGGCTAAACAGCTAAGGCCTGAGGTTTGGATTGTATCTCACTGTTAGGCCTGCCTCCTTCCTGTTGGAAGACTCCTTAGAGGTCTTAAGTGTTCATTCAGCCATTGTTTCCAGTTGACTTCTAAACCAGTTAAGTGCTTCACAGACTTTTTGGAATGCCCCCCTGAATAAAAATACTTCCTGTTTGTCAGACTGACAGATGTTGCCATAGTCCTAGTTTGCCCATATGGCGTTCTACATAAAACCAAGTAGACAAGACCAGATACTCTAATCTATGAAGTAGAGGCACTTGAGTCCCAAGGGGACAGTGTACTCTGCTACTTGTAAGTCTTGGGTTCTGTTTCTTTGCCACTGCTTGGCACTGTGACCCTGGGCAAGTCTCTCAAATGGTCTGATTTTCCCCATTTATAAAATAGGGCTAATGACACTTCCTTTTAAAGTGCTTTGAGATGAGAAACACTATGGGTGCTAATCAAGGAAATGCAGGCAAAATCTTTCAAAAAAAATAAATCTTCCAAGCCTTAATACAAAAGCAAATAAGGGGCCAAACCTCTCATTTTTCTCTGCATGTCACTTGTTAAAACCAGTGACCATTTAACAAAAAACACTGGAGTTACTGCCTCCTATTCTTCTTTTTTTTTTTTTTTAAAGAATAGAGCTTAGGCAAATATCTACTGTATTTGATCTTGATTAATTTCAGTCAAAGTAGCATGCAAAATTCTTACATAACTGAAAGATGCTGACTCTGGCAATCCATGTAAGAAATTTCCCTCCTGTGTGGAGCATGTTATAAAACAAATGGATAAAAGCTTCTGCTCTGACTTGTTTCTGAGCCTGGGACCCTTTAACCACCATCCAGCAGAAATGCAGCTTTGCTTAAGTTTTTGGGGTTTTTTGCTTAATTTATTAAAATAGTTGCTGTATAATTTATTTTCATAAACTATATAAAAAGTTACTAAATGATAAACAGACTTGCAGGCCAATCTTGAAAGTCTTTTTGATATAAACATAACAAATACACGTGGAGTGTGTTTGCTTATTTTTTGGGGGGGGTGGGAAATGGAGGCTGGGTGTATCTAAGGATTAGTTCCAGAAAGATTTGTCTGTATATATTGTATTAATAGGCAAGTTTGGCCTCTTGTATGGAACCATTAGTAACTGCTTCAGATCTTGTCCAGGAAGCCAGTGTAAAAGTCTTTGTTTTTTTTGTTTTTTTTTGTAAATTGTCAGTGAGGGATACCTCTGACTTTTGTGTTTGTAACTCCATTTTTATCGTTGTTTCGAACAATGGGGGTTTTGGTTGGGGGGTAGGATGGGGCATTTGAAATAAAATGTTTAGAAATTGTTTCACAGACTGTCTTCATACATTTCTCTCCCATCCAGAACCCCTCTCCCATGAGGTTGCTATAACCTGTCCCATGGAGCATGAGACTTTGTCCTCCTTTAGAGGTGACTGCTTCAGCAGCACTTCTGAGCCTTTTTTTTTTTTTTCAGGAGCTGTAAAACATCCAGCCCTGTTAAGGACTCTTGGATGCTCCTTGCTCCCTGTATGGGAGGGGTGGGCAGTGTGCTGTACTGAGGGAATTACATGATTTTTCTGCTGTTCTGTTCACCCCATGGTACACCCTCCAGTAGGCAAGTGTATGGAGTTAAGGACACTTCAAGCTACTTGGCTACTGTTTGATTGTGGTTTCTTGTCTTGGCTCTTTCTCTCTCTCTAAAGCCTCTAGCACTGGCTGCTATGGGCAGTAGGGTGATAAATGGGAGTGGCCTGGCCTAATTCAGTCCTAGAAATAGAGGCACAGGCAGTTCCTTCTCCAGGGCTCCCAGAACTCTTCTTTCATGCTGAGGATCACTTCCATCCTGTGTCCCCTTTTAAATGCCACTGATGTTGCAGCAGGATGAGATGCTGACCCAGGTCCTCTCTTTCCAGCCACCTGCTGTGAAGAGCAGCAGCACCTTACAACCCCCAGCTCCCCTCATGGTGGCTAGAGGAGGGCGTTCTTTGCCCTAGGGCAGGGGTCTGCAGCTCCAGGTCCCCCACCAGGACCAGAGCAGACTCTCTGGGTGGCCCATTCCAGTCTCTTTCTGCCATGTGGGGACCCTGCAGGCACCCTGCTCCTGGCCACGGGGACCCAGTGGACAGCCTGCTCCTAGTTTCAGGCTCATGCTCCCCTGGCCGGGTACCCTGCATCAAGCACCCTAGTCCATCTTCGTCCACCCCATACCAGGAGGTTGTGCTCATTGTAGCTCTCAAAACACTTGGTCATTGAAGGAATTTTTAAAAAAGACTCTAGGGTTGCTGACCCCTGGCCTAGGCTAGGGCTGTGGCTTCTGGGCCAGGGCCAAAGCACAGCTCTGAGTAAGAGCTGTGATGCTGTCCCAGTCCTCTTACTGCTTGGGGCAGGCAACTGGATGTGCAGTCTAGTTAAAGGGAAAGTAGGACCCTCCCTTCCCATATGTTGCTGGAGTAAGACCAACATCTGATTGACTTCTTCAGAAAATGGCATGTGGTCTGTGTCCCCTTGTGCTGCTGCTAGTCCTGATCACTGCAGTGACCCTTCCACCCAGCGCTGCACTGAGTCTATAATGACTGGAGCAGGGCCGAGAGCTGCAGTAACCTAATCACGGACTCTGCCCTAATCTAACCTTCGGTGGTTCTTCACTTACATTGGGGTATCCTTGAAGACACCTACTATCGCAGACTTCGATCTGTCTGATTCAGAGGGTTGCTGCTTTTCAGGATCTTTGCTCCTTAAAGGAGTAATGATGAGAACAGGGCAGGCTCCAGCATGTTTCTTTGTGTTAAGTAGCTTTCCTTAGAGGTGCTATGCCAGAGGGGGTTACAGCTGACAGGGTAGCTTTCATCTAGGCCAGGGGTCCGCAGCCTGTGGTTCCAGAGGTGCATGTGGCTCTTTGGCTGCCCCCTTGTGGCTCTGGGCCCTAGGCCTCTGCCCCACCACTGGGAGACCCTGCAGATGGCCCTCTCCTGGCTCCATGTCTCCTCTTCCACCAAGGGCCTTGTGGGTGGGGGCACTCCTAGTTTCAGGCTGTATGCCCCCCCCACCCCCCCAACTGCCAGGAGACCCTATGGTAGGCATGCTGGCCCAGCTGTCCTCCCCTCCCCCCCCCCCCCCCCCCCCAGGAGGCTACACCCACTATGGCTCTCAAAACAATTGATTATTGAAGGAATCTTTTGAAAATTACTCTTTTGGGTTGCTGACCCCTGATCTAGGCCAGCTACTGGATTCAGGCCATGTCTGCGCTAGCACTCAGACCAGCAAAACTTGTGGGACTTAGATGTGTTTAAAAAAACAAAAAACAGCCCCTCTGGGCAAAATGAGTTTTGCTGATGTGTTTGTGTGGCTATGTTTTATCTGAGTGGGATAATTAAACCACTTAACTGAGTGACAGTAGCTATACTGGCAAAACTTATTTCAGTGGGGATGTGTGTGCAAGCATAGACAAAGCTCTAGTCTCTTCAAACAGACCTGATCTGAAAGCAGCAGCAAGTTCCCATTCCAGGGACCTGCTTTGTTTCTACTCTGGGGCATAAACACTCCCTGGGTGAGGTCTTGTTCTCTCCCCAACTCCACAGGGTGAGCAGTATGGTCGCTTGTTAGCACCAAGTGTTTTCTCCAGGGGGGAGGTGAGATAAAGGCTTGTGTGTGAGACTGATGCAGAGAAGTGAGCTGGTTTTACTAAAGTGAACAGGGCTGGGCATGTGGGAGATGGGGGGGGGGGGCAAGCTCGGGTAGGAATGAAGAAGGTGTTGTTGCCAGTCAGAGAGCTCCCATGTGAGGCCCAAATTTTCCCAGGACCCCATCTCCAGTTAGGCACCTAAGTTGGTGCTGTGTGTCCACCAGAGAGCAAAAACCCGCCAGTGGCTGCCACCATGATATGCCTCCACTGTACTGCACTCTATCAAGGCAGAGTGGGAGGACCTGTTGGGGGGACCACATCTCTATAAGCCTTTCCCTGCTGCTCTTGAATTTACAGGTCTTAACTGTGAGTAAGCAGAACATCATGAAGCAAACTCCTTTGTCCTGTGGGAAGCTATCCACCTAAAACACCAGCAAGCAGCTGTGCTGCAGAGGGACTTCTGTGCTGGATAAACTGGGCCCACATCAGCAAGGTACTAGCAGCAACCCCTCTGTTTTCTCCCTTCCTCCCTCCACTGCTGCATGGCTGCGGGAATGGGAGGAGAGAATGGGTAGGCAGCAAAGAGTGAGATGGGGTGAAGTTAAGCATAAGGGAAATAGCATGCAGGAAGCAGTGTAATGGAGAAGCATGGGCTGGGAAGGAGTGGGGTGGTGGTGTCTCCTCTGTGGCCAGGGTGAGGAGCCATGGGTGAAGAGGAAAAGAACTTTTAAGACCAGCTCTCATTAGCATTGTGAGTGGAAGAGGACAAAAAAGTCCCAACTCTGGAGTCACTCAGAGAGCTGGCCTGGGTACTACTATTGATGACTGAAGGCCACCATGGGGGAAGGCTATTGGATTGGATGGGTGTAAGCAGATAGGACAAGAAATTAAAGATCCTGGAAATTACAAACCAGCTGCAGACAAGGGCTGGGTTCCTGGGGGAAGAAGCCAGGCTTGGGGTATAGGGTGTTGCAGAGGATCTAGGGACAGGGCAAGTGCTGTCAGTGGGTTTAGTGCTAACTAAGCTGTTAGCTACTGCAGGTATTAGAGGAGCCATATTGTCCCCATTGTACAGACTGGAAACCGGGGGTAAGGGAAGGGAAAGAAACTTGCTGGCGGTCACAGGGCAAGAATAGAAACCAGGTGCCCTGGTTTCCACTGTGGGGCGATGCCCAATTCCCTTGGACTGCAGAGTGTCCTAGCTTTCAAGAAGGTAACAGCTTTCCTTTGTGTCCTTTTACCCTAGAGTAGTAGCCAGGACTGGAGCTTACAATTTAGGGCATGGTTTGCGTGTAGCCCTTCTAATAGCAGGAAAGCAGAGAAAGGGCTGGGAGCCATTACCAGCTGATTAGGAACCCCTCCCTTCAGGGGAAACTAGAATAGCCTAGAGAATCAGCCTATGGCTGTTGTGGCACTAAGGGCAGGAGCTCAAGCAGCCAGGACTACGGGGTGAGGGAATATGGTGTGGTGCAGAACAGTGGTTGTAGTTGGGCTTGGATGATCTTCCATCCAGTTTAGCCTGCTGCTGTTGGGAAGGCTGGCACTCCCCTGGGAAAACCTCTGGCCATCCCTGAAGGTAGCCTGTTTTGGGAGGACTGCGTTTGTGCAAACTTCAGACCAAAGGGCCCCTTGGCCCTGCTGTCTGGTGGGGGACAGATGCCTGCTTCCTGCACAGAGCTGGACTCCAGGAGCAGCATGTCCTAGGAGAGCCTCTAGTTGTCTCCAGAGGCATTTCTTCTGCCCTATGAGCGCCTCCCACAACAGGCAGGGTGCCAGACCTACCTCTGGCCACTGTGATCCCAGCTGCTTTGCAGGCTGGGCATGGGTGGGGGGGCAGAAGGCAGCAGGGAAAGTCTGTGCTGGACTTTGTGCGCCACCTTGTGCCCTGTCTCTGCCATTGCTAGTGGTGGTTGTGCAGTTGTGAACCAGCCACACCTTGTGATGCTTTTTGACACATGAATGCTAGTGGGGGGGGGAAGCAACAGCCACATGGGCTGCTTTGCAGCCCCTTACTCAGCTGAGTGGCTGCTAGCAAAGGGCAGCTGTGGGGCTGGTGCATTGATGGTTTGGGGAGCCATACTGGGTGTGGGGAGGGGGTGAAAGCCCCACGTCTAATGCTTCTGCCCTTGTTGCAACCTCTATGGGCTGCAAAGCGGGGCAGAGGATGTAGGGCCTGGCGCTTTTGAAGCAGCAGTCCTGTACTACATCAGTGCAGCTGCTGCTGCAAATTTGACTGACCTGTCCCTATGGGCAGTTGGGCTAAGTCTTAGTGCAGGGCCTTGCATCCCACTGCCTTGGGCCACAATGTTACTCACCTGGGATGGCAGGATAGCCTAGCCCAGAGCTGCAGTGACATGGTGTTTGGGCCCCTGTAGATTGCAAACGTCAGGCAGGTGCAGAAATTCCTCACCTGCAGTTTCACTGGCCTGGTTGGAGCTGTCCCTCCAACATATACCCATCAAACCAGTGGTTCCCAATCTTCTTCAGCCTAGGGACCCCTTTCCAACAAATCTTTTGCAGCCCCCTGGCTGATCATGTAATCTGGCATATGCAGGCAGACTCTAGCCTGTACCGCTCTGGCAGCACTGCTGGGACAGCCAGAGAGTGGCACTGCTACCCTTATGGCCCATATGGCTGGGGAGCCACTGTGGCCTCACCCCCCTGTTGGGATCCAGCCATGGGCAAGGAAGGAGAGGCAGCCCTGGAGGGGAGCATTGGGGCTGTAGCTGAATTCCAGCCTCAGTAGGGAGAGGCTCCATGGACCCCCTACAACATGGCTGTGGACCCCCAGGGCTCCCTGGACCCCAGGTTAGGAACCACTGCATCAAACTCTCTTTGGCATAGGGAGCTCCTGAGCCTCTCAAGGACTTGTCTTCTGATGGCACTTGTATGCTGAGTGGGATAGGGTGAGGGGAGGCTGCCTGTAGAGGGAAACCTGGGTCCCTGGGGAAGAGATGAGTGGGGTCTGGAATGGGCACTGTTGATGGAGAGGGGGAAGGAGGGGGTACATACAAGTGTCCTTAGACAGGTCCCTACAGGGCCAACCAGCAACCTACCAGAGGGCATTGGCTCTTCCAGCCTGTGGTGATGTCTAAGGGGGAAGCCCTCTACTGTTGGTAGCACCGTTATCTTCTGCACAAGCACTGATCCAGCAAGAGGAGCTGGGTGCAAGAGCCAGTGTGAGCACTGGGAGTCTGGGGCCAAGGAGTCTGGGTTCCAAGTTGGAGCTGGCTTATAGCAGAGCCACCCCAGCAGACATGGGCCCTGATGGAGAGGTGAGTGGGTGGACCCTGCTTCTCCTTTCAATAAACTAGGCCTAGGATTTGGGGGCGGAGCTGGGGGCCACAATCCCATTGACCTGTGGAAGTTGGAAAGCTCAGCCCCTTGAGGCCCTTTGGGAAATCCCAGCTCATAGCTAACCCCCAAACCAGCCCACTGGCAGCCAGCCTTGCTCCAAGTGTGGCCCCTGACAGAGCTGGACCTGCGGTTCTGTCTCCCAGTGTTTGTCTTATTTTTTGCTTATTTAGTAATTTGGGTAGGGATACAGGCTTATCAGTGGTTTTAATCATAAGTCAATGAGGCTTTAGTCCCTGAATCAGGCCAGTAAGGTTTTCACAAGGATCCCTGTGGTGCATGACATGATTATTCATACCAGTGACCAAATATGTATTGTTTTATGGATCTGGTTAAGATAACATTAAATGATAGACAAGTAATTAAAGACAAATGACTAAATCAAATTAAATGGGTAAGCAGATACCTCAATGGATAAAGATTACGGACTTATTTTAAGATATATTTCCTATTATATACTTTGAATTAATATACTCTCTCCCTTTCCTGCTGACCCACAGGAGAAAGATTCACTCTGGTGTAGATAGAGCTAAAGCTAAGATCTCTAAAGCTAAGGAAGGCTAAGACAGCTGATAATACATAAATATCTTAAAAGATCCTACCAAACAAAAGAAGAAGCTGCTCAAATAAAGATTAGTTGATACACACACCCTGGCAACACTGTTTGCCCTTTTTACACCATCAGCAATATGGCTCCTCCTTCCAAGTCTAAACTTGATTCCTTTACTGGCAAAATTTGGGGAGTACACTTCTGTTGGCTGGCAGGCTCATGGACATTAATGACCTGTTACTGACATACCCACTTCCTTTCCAGAGGGTGCCAGGTAGGATGTTCTTCACACCTATTGTTATTTCTGGTCCTTTTTGTTGTAACTTGTGAAGTTTGTCTGGGCATGAACTAGGCAGCCCTCCTATTTTGATACCTCCTGACTGTCTGTCTGAGGTGTTAAAAGTCATAACCACATCTTATTCTTGCTTTGTGCCAATGGCTTCTCAACCTGGGTCAGCTTAACTTTCATGCAATGTGTGGCCTGCAGGGTCTTGTATTTTAGCATTACTAATTATATATCAGTCTATGATTTTATCATAAAACAAGTACTTAAACTTATAAGGAAACTTAATTCTATTCTTAAACTACATGAGGAAAAGTACATGTGCAAGCATGCAGGTTAGAGGTGTAGGCTGCAAGTGCCTTGACCCCTGGGTGAAGTCAGAAGGCTGAGATTCTGCCTCCCCAGCTTGGCTTCTGCTTCACCCTTTACACACCTCTATAACAAGGATTTCCCAGCATTACATCTCTCCTTCCACCCACCCCCCTTCTGCTTTGCCTCTGGCTGCCCTGACCTTCTCTTGGCACTGAGCAGCTACTCCAGCTGCAGCTAGAGTGGTTGGCTCCTATGTGGAGTGAGAGTTGTAGCCAGAAAATTGCTCCTGTCCCTGGGGCCTGCAGGCCACCTCCGCAGCATCCTAAAGGCACCCTCTCATCCTCAGAGTCCTGGGCATTGCCTCAGCTCCTTACTCCAGTGCAGTTTTAGCACCGAGCTGTTCCCTGCCCCCATCAGTACTCAGAGGCGCCTTGGCACCTGCCTTTGAACACTTGGGCGTTTGGCACATCAAAGCTGGTGAGTGACAGAATGGGGCTGAGCACTGTCGGCTGATGAGAAGAATCCAGATCCCCTGGCATCTGCCAGTAATGAGGTGGGGGAGGCTGGCAAGAACCACCACTCTTCCTTTGCAGTTGAGCTCCTTCCCTGTTCATTTTAGCACACACACGTGTCCTAGCTGAATCCAGTGCCCTGTGATGGATGGGTGAGCAGCCTAGGCTGTGGCAAAAAGGAGATCAGAACCCTTTATCCCCAGCTCTCAAAGCTCCTTCCTCTGGTCAGGCAAAACTGCTGTCTCTGTGTCACTGCTGGGAGCCTATGGCACAGAGAATGGGGGCAGGGCTTGGCCAAAGTCAGTCTGGCCCTTAGCAGAGCTGGGAAGAGACATGAGGGTCATCCAGCCACGCCCCTGCCACAAAAGGGTAGGTTTTTACTGTTCTGGTTTTGCCTTGTGGTTGAGTGTGCTGGCACACAGGTGTGAAGTGAGCACAGCCACTGGTCATGGGCCAGTGCCATACGCACCCAGAAGAAAAAGGCAACCACCCCTACGCCATAGCCCTTGTTAGTCTCTGCCCTGGCAGCTATCTTTTGCAAGCAGCTGCCCTGGCAGAAGCAGTTGTCTGATGAGGCTCTTGTTAGCTTTGGGTCACCCAACACAGCTGAGGAGTTGATGTGAGGGAGCCAGGAGGCTTAGCTGCCTGCTTTTTGTTTGGTGACCCTTGGGACCAGGGCTGCTGGGAGATCACTGGTGCAGGCACTCCAGCAGGATTGGGGCCACTGGCAGGAGGTCTCTGGGCCTGCAAGGGGTGATAGGAGCTGTTTGCATCTCTTTGTAGTGTCCCTGATCTCCCAGCTCTGGTGAGGGCTAGGCTGTGAGTAACTATTGCCCCTGATTTGAACCAGCCTTGCTGCTTTGCTGGAACAAGGGAGGCTGCAGCTGAATCAGTAGGAAACTGTCCCCCTGCCATCTGGAGCAATGGGTTCTTAGCCTGGGCACCAAAAAGCACCATGGGATCAGGAGCCTCCTGCCCTTGCTAAGTGGGAGAAGAAACCCTCCTCTAGGAAAAACTTGGGAGCCCTTGGTCTGCAGTCACATGCAGTCTGTGCTGGGTCCCTTTAGAGCAGAGGGGGGAGGCCCAGGGACTGTAGTAGAGGCATATAGCAATCCCAGTGCAGGAGCAGCTATGGACTGGATCCACAGCTGGCACCACTCCACCCACCCATTTGCACCATCTAAGGAGCTAGCCCTCATTGCTAGCTGCAGCCTACTGCTGCTTCACTAGGGGTCGAGGAAGGCACAAATTGAATGCAGCAGCAACATTCAGTGGGATTGGAGCCCAGGACCCCTTAGGGTACCCAGGCCTGTCCTCAAACTGCTAGGCCACCCTGCAGCAGCAGTTTGGCTCTCAGCACCCTTCTTCTGGCAGTGCCTAGGACTCTGTTTTGTTGTCACTGAGGCTGGTCTCATAAGAGCCCCCTTGGCCAGGCATTGTCTAGGGAACAAAGGGCCCCATTGACAGTTCTGCTAGACAGTGGCTCCTAGGCTGTGACCTTTGTAGCCTGCGGTTTTATTTATTGCTCTCAGCCTGCAGTACAGGGCTGGAGCTGGGATTTCACTAGCCTCAACTCCCCTGCCCCCAGTGTGTGTGTGTTGGAGAGCGACCCTCCAGTCACAGGGGCAGAGGAAGAGTAGGAAACTCTGCCAGCTGGTATGTGAAGTAGGAGGTGAAGCATGAGGAGGTTGGCTCCAGCCATGAACCTAGAAGGCATGGGTGGATTTGCTCCTCTCCCTTAGCAAGGCTGGTGCTATCCCTCATCAGGGCCTACAGGATGCAGTGTGAGCCCAGCACAGGCACAGGCAGCCCTAAGTTCTTCACCCATGCTTGATGGGCCACTGCCCCCCTATCCTCTGTCTCACCCACCCCCTGCTCTCCAGTGGTTGCTAAGGGGTCTCCCTGCACCAGAGTATTGCACTGTACACTTGGCCAGCTGCCCCCTTTCAGTCAATGATGTGAGTAGCAAAATATGACATCTGTGCCACCTTTTGGTAGGATGTTGCCCTGGGGCAGTAGGAGAGCCTCTAAAGATGGCCAGCAAAGGAGAGTGACAGATTTGCCCTGTTCCCCTTTTGGTGCTGTTTTATCATGCCAAAAGATAAGAGTGGATCCCTCCCCAACTCCAAGATAAGGCTTTTTTTCTCCACTTAATTTTTACACTAGGAATTCCGACCCTGTCTAGCTGGGAAGCTGGCCAGAGCCAATGCAAAGTGCAGCCAAGAGGACCCGTCTGCAGCAAATTTGATTGGCCCACAAAAGACAAGAATGGTGGTATGTATCCCCCAGCCCCACCTCTTGGTCACACCTTATGTGTCTATCCAGCCAGGCACAGGCAGCTCTGTAGCCCGCTGGAGAATGCATGTGATAAAGACATTGCAAGAGACTGAAGGTTGAGCTGCAAAGGGAAGGGATTTTTCTGCCAGGCTCACTCAACTCCAAAGCCTAATGGACATTTTGCAGAAAAGATACTGTGGTTAAAGAACAAGGAGTCTTGTGGCACTTTAAAAGACTTTGAAGTGGTATTTTCTCCCATGGAAGCTCATGCAATAAATAAAAGTTGTTAGTCCTTAAAAGTGCTACAGGACTCCTTATTTGTTTTGCTGACCTAGACTAATACAGCTGCCCCTCTGGAACTTGATAAAGTGTCACTGCCACTCACCTTTCAGCACCGGCAAAGGAGTGCCTGTAATGCCTGTTCTGGGACCCACAAGGGAGGGCCAGAGCTGGAGGCCAGAAAATAAGAAACAAAAACACCTTCCCCATTAGTCACCCTGGTAAAGCCAAATGAGATAGCCATGTAGCTCTTGCTCTCTCCTGATGACTCCAGTGCTCCATTGTGGATCCAGCGAATGGTCCACAGGTACCTTTGCCATAGCTAGAATAGATGACAGCTGACACCCAGGGGACTCTCTTCTCAGAGGGCTTGCCAGCAATCCTTGTGCTCTTATTATTTCCTAGTTGAGTTGTGGCAGCACTGAGGAGCCCTCATGATGAACCATGACCCCATTGCGCTAGGTGCTGTACAAACACAGCAAAAAGATGGCCTCTGCCCTGAGGAGTTCACAATCTATATTTCTGTGCTGTGTAAACTAGGACAGGCTGTAATCCATAGGAAGCAGTGTGTTTTAAAACTAATGGCACTTTGCTTCAGCCGGCTGAGCCCCACAAGGTGCTTTGCAAGCTGTCACAGACTGAGCCATCCAGGATTCGATCACTGTTTTTATCCCCCGTGGGAGGTCTAGAGAGCTAGTTGTGCTCCTGGGGCCCATCATGCAGGCCAGGGAGCATGACAGGTCCTGGTCCCCCCCTGAGCAGGAGGTTGGACTAGATGACTTTCTGAGCTTCCTGCCAACTCTGATCTTCCATTATTCTATCTCCTCAGCCTCTCAAGGGGAGGCGGCCTGTCTGGACGGCTTTCCAAAAGGCTGTGAAATCTTCTCCTTGGATACAGCTTTGCTCGTCACCTCTATACCCAAGGCTACCTAACCCCCACCTGTGCAGCACCCAGAATGCAAAAGTCCATCTAGGAGCATGGCTGTTAGCAATGTGAAAAAGATACCCCAGTGATAGGTGGCAGATCAGACCCCTAATAGAACAACTGAGGCCAAAGGTGGCTTGAGAAGGCAGCTGCTGTGATCTGAGTGTGGAGATTGGTTGGGTTCCTTAGCACAGGCAGAGACAGGGTGACCCTCAGCTGCTATAAATGGAGCTAGCCCCAGTGGATGTTGCCTCACCAGTTCTTACACTTGTGCATGTTGGGGCATGGAGACCCAGTCTGCTGGGGAGGTGATGCTGAGGGGCTGGAGGTGGCATTGGGAAGGCTCTACCACCCCCTGGGAGTCTCCCAAGTCCCAACAGGTGTCTTCTAATATCATGCAGGCACCGGTGGCTAGGCAGACAGAGTGTGAATTAGTGCGCAGGTGCTACTGCTAACCCAGCCCTCGCTGATGTCAGGAGACAAGGAACAACCATGCCGCTCCCCAAGGAAGGAGAAAAGGCAGAATGTGGTGTTGTTTTGTCTGGCCGGGTGGGCAAGGTTCAAGAAAGAAGAAAGCAGCCCGCCCACCCTGAAGTGCAGCCACCTGGGTTGCCCTGGATTCCAGCCCCCTGCTTCCTCCCCACCCACACACACTATAAAGCTCTCTTTATCAGAGGCGGGGCCCAGCCTTTCTCCTCCCTCCCCATATAGAAGTGCCAACATGGCTGCCTGGCTCCCATCTTATTTTTAATCTCTCATTAGCATCAAAAAGCAGCAGCGTGCCCCATTTCCTGGAGAGGTTCAAAGCCCGGAGACAAAAGCTGCATTCTTCCAGCCAGCTTCTAATAGGCTTCTCCTTGCGCTGCGTTATCAGCCACACATGCATGCTAGATAATAGCCTCCCTGTTGCACTGCGTAGCCCAGTCACCAATCCACAGATTGCCCTCAAGCATCCCCCCTTCTACTCACACACGCCTGCTCCACTGGCAAAAGCTGCCTTGGAGGCGTCTACTCTGGAACCTGCATGGTCTCTCTGCCTGCTCCTAGCACAGCCTGTGTCTAGGCTGGGATTTTAGGTGCTGCTCTGCTGTGACTACCCAGTGCCTGGCCTGGTTTATCCCCATGCAACTGAGCCTAGCCTAGATTTTCCAAAAGTAGGGTTACCAGAAGCCAGGCAAAAGGAGGACATGTCCTCCTTTTTACCTTCACATCCTCTGTCTGGCAGGTATTTTAAAAACATATGATTTGGTCTGGCTTTTTATTTACAGGGGTTAAAATATGCAGGAACATCCTATTTTTAGTGGGAAGCATTTCAGGGCCCTCTAAAAACAGAAGAATATTACATTAATACTACATTTTCTCCATGTGTCCTCCAATATCTTCCTTTTCATACTTCCCTGATCTCCTTTCCATGCTTTGGTATCTGGCAACCCTATCCAAAAGAAGCCACTGGCTCTGGATGGCCAAGCTGAAGGGGCTGATCTTGCAGAGTGGGGTGGGTCTCCAGGGTTTGCTCAGCTCTGTGGCCATGGGGCATGCCTGAAGATCAGAGACAAGGCGGCTCAGGCTGGACTCCTTCAAAACTTGAGCCCTCCTCCTGGATCAGTGGCCGCTCTTGAAAATGATCAGCCTGTGTGACTTGGGCAAGGCCACGTTGTGAGTCATTCCAGCTCCTGCATCTCAGCCACCAGCCTAGCTTTGCAATCTGCCCCCATCTGGCTGCTGTGGTGTAGGGTGGATTTGGCCCCAGTGAACAGAATTTTGTCAAGGCAAAGTTAGAACTCACTTGGCTGGTGATGTTCTACTCCCCAGGCTCTGTCAAGGAGGCGCTTGCTGTGTCCATTCCCTGGTTCTGCCCACCAATTGCACCCACCCTGCTCCCTGACTACAGAGACAGATGATCTGCCAAACAAGCCCTTAGAATAGCTTCGGGAGACAGCCAAATAAATGAGCATAGGAGACCAGCATGGGCAATGCTTCTGAACCACGCATTGGTGCTTGGGCCTTTCAGCCAGCAGCAAAATATTGGCACTGTAGTCATCCTCCTTGCTGCTCTCTCCCATCCCCTGTCTTTTTTCGTAGGGGTATGTGTTTAGAAACAAGTCCTCCTGGCAAAGAGCAGAATCCAAGCTGGGCTTCCACAAGTGTTGGGAGTGTTTGGATCTGTTCTTCCGGTCTGGTCTCACTTCATAGGAAGAGTGCATGAATGCGTGTGTGTGTGTGAGAGAGAGAGAGAGAGATTGTGTGAGAGGGACACCCAGTGTGTGAGGTTGTAGGTAGGGATTGTCACTCCCTTTCTCTGTCACACAAAGGCTCAGCATTCCTCCCTCCCTCCCTCCTGACCCTGCAATGGGTATCGCACCCACCCTGGTGCCTGGAGTCCACCCTGGAGCAAGGAAAGACTGGCAAAGCAATGGTTCCCTCAGGAGAGAACTGCCTCTCACGTGGTTCCCTATGTGGGGCTTGGTGATTCCATTTCCTGGCAGGAATGCACTGGGGACAGGAGCATGTCTGCCCCCCTAGCCCAATGTGTGCAGAGGAAATCAGTAGACCCCGCTCATTGATTCTGCATTGCCATCATGCTGCGGCTGCTCCCTTGCAAGCAGTAGGGAGCGTGGCAGGCGGCTTTGATTCAAAGGGCTCATCATTGCTGATGCATTTGGCAGCTACTCGACTGGCACTGATTGCATCTAGAGACAACGCCAAACAGTACAGAATTCAGAGTCCATTCCAGGTAGGCACTGAATCCAGACCTGGTTCCTATCCCACAGTCATGCCCAGAGTCCATTCAGATGGAAAAAGGACTCCAGTACTGGTTCCTCTCCCTTGGCCATGCCCAGAGTCCACTCCAGATGGGCAAAGAACCCAGTACTGGTTCTACTACCCTGTGTTCCAGGCCAGTGTGAATTCCCCCTTGTCTTGCCCCTCAATCTAGTATGGACTTTGTGTGAAGAGGCTTTGCCAGGGACAGTCAGAGTTAAAGCCTGGAATGGATTTCTAGTGGGTGTTTGGCACAAATTCAGAGCAGCAGCTCCACGCAGAGGTTGATCTCTCAGTGCCCTGGCTAGTCATTAACGCACCACCAGCCATCACCCCAGACCCTCTTTGATGACTGAAAAATCTTCTGACTGACTCTGAAAGGCATTTGCCTCATCCTGACCTCACCACACTCTGTAGCTCTGGGCCCATCACCAACCCCTTTTCAAACATTCCTCCATTCAGTCTCTGCACCACCTGCAAGGTGGGTAGATATAATTTTCCAAGGAGCAACCACTTGCTAATGTTCCACACCAAGCCAGCAATAAGAACCCAGGCATACTGCTTCCTGGTCTGTGTCCTCACCACTCAATCACACTTCCTTCCAGAGATGGGAAGAGAGCCTGTGCATTGGTTCCCCCTGCTCTAACCACTAGACAGTAGAACCCAGCAGTCCTACCTCCCCATCCCCAGCTCTAACCAATCAATAACCCTGTTCCAGGGACCGGAGGAGTATGCAGAATTTCAGACTCTCACCCTCTACTTTCTAACCACTAGGATACCCTAGACACCAAAAAAAGGGAGTAGACTCAGAAGATTTGCCTCCCAGGCCCTTTATGTCTAACCACGTGGCAGCACCTCTGGATGGGCGCCCTGTGTAAAGATACAACACCCAGGCTGATGGTGGCAGAATTCATCATGGCACTGCCCTTCACCCTAACCTCACCATTGTTTGGAGCCTCACCAGGTTGGGGGCTTCCCCAACACACAACACATACACTTTCTGGCTTCCCTTTCAGAGGCTGTATTTGTATTATCTGAAGGCCCCAGCTGAGATCAGGGCCCTGTAGTGCTTGGTGCTGTAGAAACAGTTAAGACACAATTACTGCTCTGGTGAGCTTGCAGTCTTACGAGACACAAAGGATGGGAAAAGGAAACTGAGGCAAGGAGGAGGGATGGGATGTGTCCAAGGTCACACAGTAAGGCAGCAGCAGACCCAGGGACTGAGCCCTGGGCGCTTGAGTCCTCGTCCACTGGCCGTGCTTGCTGAAGCCAAGTTTTTGCGGCTTTCAGGAGTTTCCAAATAACACGACTGTTTCTGGCACTGGTGCTGCTACCAAGCAAATATTTATGACTGCTCAGCAAGGGGGTTGATGACTTCCATGCCATGGACCACAAACAAATTACTCATGGAGGATAATTACTAGTGTTGCAGACAATCGGCATGAAACCAAGTTCATGCTGCCCCCCACCCCGACCCACGTGATTCATGTAAGGACAGCAGGCTCAACAGGGAACCAGGGATTCTTGAGATTGGAGTGGGAGGGGAGCTGGCATTCTTGGCTTTTGTTCCCAGCTCAGTCACTGACTCAGTCCCTGAGGCTAGTTGTGGGCCTTTGTGCCTCACTTTCCCTGCCTGAAAAATGAAGATTGTGACACTGCCCCACAGCACCCATTGGAGATGGTGTTTCATATCTGAGGTGCATCTGTCCATCCTCAGCTGGACAGAGAAAGATGCTGTCTGCCCCTTTTTCCTTTGTCATGAATCAAGATCTTCTTTCTACCCTCTGGCACCTCCCACTGGCCCAGGCAGGGTAGGTTTCTTGCTACCAAGACCCTGGAGCTCAGCTCCCCTCCCCGTTCCTGTCATTCCTCCCCATCCTCTCGAAGATGCTGCCTGTACTTTGAAGAAGCTCTGATCTGTATCACGCCCAGCCTCCCAGGAGTGCAACCCTTCTACTGCTTGGGGAGAGGAGGGGCTCGCAGACAGATGTGCGCTCCTATCCCCAGAGAGGGTTAAATCCGTGTCTCCCTTGATGCTTTTGTAGCTCCAGCTCATGGACTTGGCACAGCTCTGGGAATTCCGCCCTGGGGAGTGTCACACGAGGACAAGTCACAGCAGCCAACGAGCTGGATGGCCTGCCGGCCGGCCCTCCCCAGGCCAGGAGAACCAGGGGCCTGGAAATAATGGTAACCTGGGAGGGAGGGGACAGGCAGAATCTGTTGCTAGGGGGGTGAAGCATTTTGGCCATGGGGCAGCTGAGTAGCAGCATAGAGAGAGGAATGGGTGGGTCATGGTTCTCCCAGCCAGATGTGGGGCTGGGCATCTGGAAGGCATGGACAAGGGGCAATGCCACAGAGGAGGGGTTGAGGGGAGCCCAGCTGTGGGGCTGGGG
>ML681990.1:15348678-15370398 GCA_007922195.1 Podocnemis expansa
GTGGGGCTGGGGGTCCGGAGGGCATGGACAGGGGGCAGTGCCCCAGAAGAGGGGTAGGGGGAGCCCAGCTGTGGGGCTGGGGGTCCGGAGGGCATGGACGGGGGTAGGGGGAGCCCAGCCGGGGTGACAGGCGGGGCAGTGCCGCAGGAGGGCCTGGGGGCAGGGACCCGCAGTGGGGTGGGGTCGGAGCTCCCCGGTGAGCGGCGGCGGGTAGCGGGGTGAGCCGGGGCGGGGCGGAGAGAGGCTGCGGGCTGGGCCTGGGAGGGGGCCAGACAGACAGACGGACGGACAGGCTCGGGCAGACACGCGGGGCCGGGGGCTGCGCTCGCACCAGAGGCGGCGGCGGTGCCGGTGCCGGTGCCGGTGCCGGTGCCGGTGCCGGCGGGGGGCTGGATCGGGGGCAGCCACATGGATCGCCCCGGGGGGCTGCCCCCCCTCCTCCCGCCTCCTCGGGCCGGCCGGGGGGCGCGCTGAGGGCCCGGCATGGAGCAGGTACGGGGGGATCGTGCCCACGGCGGGGGTCCGGGTGTGTCTCTGCACAGGGCGGGGCTCCGTTCGTGGGGGCCGCATAGGGTGGGTGTCCTGGGCTCCGGGGGCAGGGCGGGGGTCCGGGGTCTGTACGTGTAGCAGGTTAGGGGTCTGGGCTCAGTACACAGGGCGGGGCTCTGTGCATGGGGTCTGCACGGGGTGTTCTGGGCTCCGGGGGCAGGGTTGAGATGTGGGGTCTGTATGTAGGGTGGGGTATGGGTCTGGGCTCAATTCCCAGGTTGGGGCTGTGTGAAAGGGGGTCTGGGCTCTGCACAGGGTGTGGTGGGGGTATTGCGTATGTGGGGCAGGCTCAGAACCATGCTGGGGCAGTGCTGAGTTGTGTACAAGCAGCCAGGTGGGGTGCAGCACACCACATGGGGGGACGCCCCACAGGGGGACAGTGATCTGTAGCTCGCATATACTATCCAGACTGGCTGTCATCATCCTGGCCCTGTTCCCCCTTGCCCCCGGAGGCTGGTGCTTGGTTCAGTCCCCTCTCCTGGTGGGAGAACACAGCAGGTGGGTGGCAGAGGGAGAATATTTCGACAATAATAAGAAAGATCAAGAGCTAAAAAAAAGGGGAGGGTGTTGTACAAAGAGATGGGTGGGTGTAGAGAGGGAAGTATTGATGGGGTATGCTAGGGCCTTGTATAGGAAGCTGGGAAGTGGTAGGATATGGAGGGGGGTGTTTGGAGGGTGACAGGAGGGAGGGATGGGTTTGGAGGGGGCTGTAGGGTGGAATGGGTTCACTTGGGAGTAAATGCTTGGCTGTCCAGGGGCAAATAACATCTCCTCACCGCCGCCCCAGTTTTTGCGTCCAGCAGCGAAATCCCATCCTCATAGAGGAGGAAGCTGAGCCTCTTGCCCCTGCCTGTCCCTGGGTGGAGCCAGCCCTTAATGGCAGGCAGAAGCCAGTGTACGCCCCAGCCTGGCACCTCACTGGGTCAAACAGAAGGGTGGTGCACAGTGCTGCTTAGCTGGGCTGGGGTGGTTGCCATAGCGCTGACCAGGGACACCTCAGAGGGCCACTGCTTGTCTCCCCCACCCTGAAGAGGCCTGGGAGGGCTGCAGGGAGCAGAGCAAAGCAGACTTCAGAGATATTTTTGGAGTGACCCCATCTGATGTCACCTAGTGAGGGGCAGCCTGACCATGGACTGCCTGGTACCTGGGGAACATCCTCTCAGCATGCCCCAGTATCAGAGAGGCTTCAGCAGGGGATGACTTTTGGGAATCTCAGTCTGCTGGACAGAGACCCACACCATCAACACATATAGACACACACTCATTCACAAGAGTCAGAGACCGTCCTCACCTCCAGCCCTCCCTGGCAACGGTAAGACAGAGACCCATGTTACCTACAGACCGGGACCACTTAGACAAAAGATTCTTTTTGCAGATAGAGACAGGACGGTCACACCCACTAGAGAGGAGGCCATCACAAGACACAAACAAACACAGTCAGATGTTCTTGGACAGTGAGGAGCACTGTGATCATCTAGTCCGACCTCCTGCGTAACACAGACCACAGGGCTCTGAGAGTGAACTCCTACAAATTCTCCAAGCAGCTGAATGGGGCAAGAGTTCCTGCTCCCTGCCCCAAGCTGGGTCTGGCAAGTGCTCCCCATCTGCGCTTTCTCCAAGGGGTGCTCTGGGGTGACATAACAGGCTCTGGAGATTGGGAGCTTTCTGCAGGCAGGGGTTGAGGGATCAGCTGTCACAACGTTTTGTGGCAGTGGTGAGAGATGGTGGGGAGGGATGTGGGAAGGGAGAAGTGACTGTGGCAGGATCTCTGCCACAAAAGAGTCTCTCTTTGCCTCTCAACCTGGGAGTTGTGGGGCATTGGTGTGTCTCAGTGTTGGGAGTGAGGTGGAATGGGATCTCTGTCTCTGGGTTTCTGGTGGTGGTGGGGGGGGGTTCAGGAAAGTGTGCCCGTGTGAGGGAGAGAAGCATGTGAGTGTAACAGCTCTACTCTCTTCTCACAATATGTCACTGTGCTGAATTAATCCTGAAAACCTTCCCCTCAGCTGGAACACACTGTGATGGGGGAATCAGGGATTGGACGCTCAGCAGGGTCCTGCCTAACAGTGGACAAAGGGGCTGGCCCATGATGGACAATCAGGAGCTCCTTGTAAATTGGGAAGTTGGTGGCTTGCTCCAGATTTATGCCAGGGTAACTGAGAGCAGCACCCAGCCCATAAGCAGAATGGCTTGGCTGAACTGTGACCAGGCCCGATATCCTCTTCAGCTCTTCTCCAGCAAAATGATGATACCTGGGACTCCTGGCATCCCCAGCTAGGGATCTCACAGTGCTATTGATTTAAGCTGGGCTTCAAAAAGAGGACTAAGAGAGTCCCAGCTCCTCTGAATTGGGAGCCTAACCCACTTAGCTGCCCTTGGACATCTCAGTGCCAAGCCACAGAGCACCCTAGTGTGGTAGATCATCTTTTTCATGTGACATGCCAAAACCAAGACACAGAGAGAGGAAGCGACTTGCACATAGGCACAGTAGCTGTGTGGTAATTAGAACCCAGGGTTTCACCGTTCCAGGGTTGGGCTTTTCTCACCCCACCGCCCTGGCAAGGCCCCCTGTTGTGGAGAAGTGCTCTCTGGGTGCCTGGAACTGGGAGAAGCAAGAGGCAAGTTAGAAAAGGGAAATTCTGATTGTAGCCTCTTTGAGGAAGGGACCATTTGTCTGTTCTGTGACTGTGCCTAACACAGTGGAGTCCTCCTGTGCTAGGACTGGGGCTGCTAGATGTTATCACAGTGCAAATGATAAAATAATAATCAGGCTGAATATCACAAAAATGACCTGCCAGTGAGGTGGATGAGTCAACGACAGCCACATAAGCCTCTAGGATATAGGCTGAATATACTAAAGGAAGGGGAGCAAAATCAGTATCAGCAGCAATGTTCAAGCTAGGTGCAGAGGGTAGACTATAGATAGGCTTGTGGTGTTGTTCTAGCCATGATGGTCCCAGTATATTAGAGAGACAAGGTGACTAAGGTGATAGCTTTTATTGGACCAACTTCAGTTGGGGAAAGAGAGACATTTTCAAGCTACACAGAGCTTGTCAGTTTGGTTGGCTTGGCAGGATTTGATTTAATAATTTTGACCACTAATATTGATGCTTATCTTCAAGCATTTTTAAAATTTGTATGGATTGGAGTATCCACATTTTCAAGAAATGATGGGCGGGGTCAGTCAGTGGAGGAAGGTTCATCAACAATGATTAATCACTGCAGATGTTGAGATTAAAAAATGTAAAGCTTGGTAACAGTTGAAATACTAATTGCTAACATCATGTGCCAACATAGGTGAAGCAAATATCCTTAAGTCAGACTGGAGCTCTTGACCAGTATTTTTCTCACCGTGCCTGTTTGGAAATGTCAGTTATTATTGATGGAAATATTTATTTGTTGGTTAGCATGTGTATGGTGAAGTAAAATTCAGTTATTCCAAGAGCAATTGAAGAGGCTGAATGTGGCTAGATGGGGCCAAGCAGGTAGAGCTGACTGGAAACTTTCAGACAAAAATTTTCTGTCAGAAAACGCCAGGTTGTCAAAACTGAAACACACAAAACCATCTCAATTTCAGCCAAAATTCACTTGAAAATGAAATTTTGATATTCTTCTCTGTAAATGGTGTTTGAGTCATTTTTGTTGGGCTTCTTGTGAAATGTTAAACAAACAAGGAGCTCTGTGGCATCTTTAAAGCCTAACAGATTTATTTATCACATGAGCTTTTGTGGCTGAAAATCACACTTTGAAGAACATCTTCAAAGCATCTGATGAAGCGGGATTTTTCTCCTATGAAAGCTCATGAGATAACTACATTTGTTAGTCTCTAAGTGCCACAGAGCTCCTTGTTTGTTTTGCTAAACTAGACTAAGATGGCTACCCCTTTGGAACTTGTCAGGAAATACTGAAATTGTCCATTTCCATTCTGATTCGGAACGAAACCAGAGTCAGAATTTCCCCAGAAATGGAGAGTCCGAATCCTAGGCTGCTGTGCCTGTGTGGCCTTGGTGTTGCTAATGCCCCTGGCTGGGGGGGATTGTTTTGTCCTGAGCTTTGCATCGTGCCTGTAGCAGCAAGCCTCATCCTTACCAAAGCCAATCAGCCGGTTCTTGAATTATTGTTAGCAAGTTTTCATATTGACAGAAGGGAGTTATGCGTCTGAATGATGAGAACAGTAAGAACGGGCACGGACCTAGTGCATGTCAGGCAAAGTGCGCCAGGCTGTCTCTTGTTGTGATCCTGGTTCAACTATTACACGGCTGCAGAGCCTAAAGCGGAAACCAGATTAAAATCTCAGTGTGCTGGGTGCTGTCCAAACATATCTTAACAAAATTAGATTCCCTCTAGTTCTATCTCACTTTTCTGACAAATTGCCCCCCCCCAGCGTATGTATTATATGCTAGATTGATCAGTGGAGTCTATTGGCACCAGTTCTGTCCTCACCTCCCACTGAAATGCATTTACCTCTGGGGTGGATTGTGGCATCTATGTGACACTAACACCAAAAAAATATTGTTCAGACCTGACAGGTAAGGCTTCCTATCTGGAGAGCCCCATGTATTCCAGGGCACATCTGGCCCTGAGCCTACACAGCCACGTTTAATTTACTGTATCCTGGTGATATCCCCTTGATTTTCCTCTCTCTCACAGCCCAACACTCGTACTGAGCTGGCACCGGGCGGCAGACGCTTGATGGAGAACAATTCATTGAGGATTTGATGATTTTTTTTTCCTGTATTCTCTCAATAGCCTGTTCTATGGGCTGCGATAGTTATGAGGCAGTCAGGATGGCTGGCTTAGACTCTTCTTCCCTCACCCTGGAGGGAGGTGTATATTTTCAGCTTCTCAGTTCCCACAGTCTTGTCATATCTGTTCTGTACCGATCCTGCCCCAGCCTCTCTGGCAGTAAACTGGACTCTGCCTCTCTCTGGCCATCATAGCCTCTGGATGCGTATTTATCCTCCCAATACTTCTGTGAGGCAGGGTAGTGCTAACATTCTAATTTTACATATGGGGAAACTGAGGCACAGAGCAGCTAAGTGACATGCCCAAGAGTCAGCTAGGAAATCTGTGGTGGAGCAGGGAATTAAACCCAAATAAGCTTTGTGTCCCCAGTCTGTGTTTAGCGTTCGTGTTAGGGTTTACAAGATAAAATCACCACTTGCCTTGTGTACATTGGTGTTTTAACATGTTAACTTTCCCGTGTTTAAAAAATACACCTCTTTCCCCAGTGAAAACTAAGCCTTAGACAGGGAGTGTGCGTGAGAAGGGCTGTGCATATGTGTGTGTGCATGAGCTAGTGCATGTGTGTGAGCAGAGAGAGAACACTCGTGTGCGGCACTGGCACGTGTCTCTGTTGAGGCCCTTTGTGAATATGTGTGCATGGGATACTGGATGTGGGCCAAACCTATGAATACGGGGTGAAATCCTTTGTGTAGCCCACTCGTATCAAAGGAGGCGGCCCAGTATGTTGTGCTCTAGGAAGGTGTGTGTTCGTGTGAGTGTGCGGTTAGGAACACGTGTCCCGTCCATAGGGGACAGTGCATGCACATGAATGTGTGTGGTTACAAATCAGGGTCAGGGCTGAGAGAGTTGGTCCTTGGCTTTGGCCACTCCCCTTTACCCCCTTTGCTTAGAGTCTTCTCCCCAGCTCCCGTGCTGGTGTTTGAAGCTGTCCCAGAGCCTGCTTTAAATAACTTCCTCACCACCCAGCGGCATTGCAGGACAGCTTCCAGTCGGGCTGTCCTGGCGCCTTCCCTTTGTGCTGATTGGCTGGGGGTCTCCTGGAGCAGACCATGTTAATTTTAGGCTGTGATATAAAGCAGGTTGGCATGTGGCTCTCTCTTTGATTGGACGGATTGGGGGTGCGTTATCCAGTGATATAACCCTGGCAAGCTGGGGATAGCTTTGGACTGAGGCCATGCCTGCTTGTTGTCTCTCACTAATAATTGAAATGGCTGATGGCAGCCGTGGCAGGGCTTCAGGGTTGTCAGGGAGTGAACAGACGTCCCAAGGGCTCTGTCCTCCTTGTGGCTCTGTGCAGCATCCCCTGCTTACCCCTGAGTTCATAGGAAAGTGGCGCCAGTTTAGCACTCAGAAGCTGCCTTCTCAGTTCAGGAATACCCCCATCCATGATCAAATCCTGCCCCTCCAGCAAGCAGCAGGGTTTGGTCTTCATTCCCCAGTTGTCTGTAGCTGTGCTGGGGTGGGGATGAAATGCTAGAAGTCCCCTGCACCACTGAGTTTATTGATTTTTCATATTAGGACCGTTGCTCATGGTTTCTTTAAGAAGCTTCCATTTGGCTCCCAGCCTCCTCCACTCCCGCAGGTTTGCTAGCCAGGCTTTCTCTTGTTTATCCGTTTCCCATAGCCACCAATGTGGGCTGAGCTTGTAGTGACAGGCACGGGAGCTGTGGTAACCCTTTCCTTGCTGCACAGCTGTGTCAAAATGACTGGGCATTTTTAGGGCCGCCCCCGTGTCTCCTGTTTTGGGGTAAAATGGGATTTTTTTCTGGGAAGGTTCTGCCAGCAAGGTACTGAGCACTCTGAAGCACACACTTAACTGTTAGCACAGGAACAGTCCCTTTGATTTAAATGCTTGGCAGGATCAGGATTTGAGCACATTGACAGAGCACCACCTGCTAAGGACTTGGTTCTGATCTCAGTCACACTACTATAAACCAGCCCCATTAACATCAACATGACATATTCTGCACTGGCATAAATCAATGTCGCCGATTTGACACCAGTGAAGAGGCTGACTCAGGCATCAAATAGTATGAAATTGGGGTGAAATCAGAATTTGCACTTGAATGTCTATAGAGAAACTGTCTGGCTCCAATATGGCCCCAAATGTAGGGTTTGTGATACCTGCTGTCTCTCTCCCCCACCTCCACGAGTTTTTCAGATCAGTATATTCAGGAAGTTCTTTAAATGCTTTTCATTTATTGAATTGGTGTCTTAATCCCGGACAGCAATGTATTGACTAATCATTGTGTTCATACACAGAAGATTTTTAAATGTACCTGTGTTCCAGTCACATCACAAGGAACTGGGTTCTGATCACCTTTTTCTAAAAGAAAGGCTTTAATTTATCTAGGAATTATTTCAGGGAAGTTGTCTGGCCTGTGTTATAAAGGAGGGTAGACTAGCTGGTCACAGTGGTCTCTTCTAGCTTTGGAAACTAAGAATAAATCCCGAGGCAGTTTTGAAATATGCCTCCATGATCCTGATTGTCCATTGCCTTTCGCTGCGTGTCACTATTTAAATCACTGCAAGGTGAAGATTACCGTTCTAATCTAGTCCCATTTTACACCTTTGCAAGGTGTAAATAACTGCATAGAGGACCTGGAACTTTCTTTTCACTGTTAAAAAGGTGTGAATTTTTACATCAACATAACTATCTCCATGCAAAATCCTAGTGGAGATGAGGCACAGGTAGGGTTTATCAATCCACCTTGTATACCTCCCCCACCTGGGATTGACCTTGGCTAGCTCACCTTGGGGGGCTGCATATAGCAGTGCAAAGTAGATTCAGGAGATTATTAATGGTGTAAATGATTGTCCAAGAAGCAAGGCAATGGACATTGTGATTTCAGAGCCTGATTTCCCACTTTTTTTTTTTGCTCCACATTTAGGCTACATCTACACATCTATCTCAATCAGATCAATCGTTCCAGATCAACTTAGAGGTCATAAAGACCCACTAAGTTGATCTGGAAATTGTCTTAATAAAAACATCCAAAAGTAGCATAGCATTGGGTCGACAGGAATGCATTCCCTGTTGGCGCAGGACAGTGAAGACACTGTGCTGAAGAGGAATTAGGAAGTCAACAGGAGTTACTCTGTTGCTTGTGTAACTCCTGTTGTATGCCACTGAATTTCACAGTCAGTATACTCCTGGCCCTGGTTTTTGTATGGATTTAAAGGTGGTAAGGGGGAGCGATTTTTCTACTGAAATACCTAAGTTGTAATTGCCCCTAGTGTGAACACTTATGGGTTTCAAATGTCAATGTCACCATGGGCTGTGTGTTTTGTTTTTTTTAAATTTTAAACAACATTCCTTAAAATAGCAAAACCTCCAGAGCAAACAGTTTGTCTTTTACTCTGAGCAAGTAAATATGCCCCCACAGAGTCTGCGGCGCAAGTAAGCTGGTTGGTGTCATTATTGCTTCTAGTCCATTTCCTTTCCTGGTTCTCAGGATTTATTGACTAGAAACAAAAGTGAAGCCTACCTTTTGCCATTTGCCTACTTTCTGTGACTGAACCCAGGCTCACATGACAAAAGTTTTGTTGGCATAGCTATGTCAATTAGAAGTGTGAAAAAAACCACACCCCAGCCAGGGTGGCTCTACTGACAAAAACCCCAGTGCAGATGCTGTAAGAAGAGTTCTTCTGTCAGGATGGCTAGTGTCCTTCAGGGAGGTTGTGTTGTTCTACAGACAGAAGAAACTTCTTCTGGTTCGGATAATCTACATTTACACTAGGGAGTGCTGATGGTGTAGCTATGCCATAATGCTGGCAAAATGTCTGTAGCCTAGGCAAGGCCTGAGATACTATATAATTCTTTCATGGGCTAGAACCTTCAAAAGTGCTTAGTACCCACTTAGACTCTTAAATAAGTGGACAGATTTTTTTCTTCCTGTTGCAAATCTTGGGTGCCTAAATGGGAGCTGAACTCTTTAGAAAATCTGCCTTTAATCTCTCTGTCTTCTGTCCCCATGTGTAAAATGATGACGATAATTCTTCTTTTATATGTTTTATCTGTTTAGATTGTAAGTGCTATGGGGCAGAGACCATCAATTCCTGTGCAGAGTTTCCAACACAACAGGAGCTTCTGATCTTGACTGGTCATAAATCTTTGCTGTGGGAGCAGAGCTGGGAGAGGGCTGCAGGCTTCCCAGCCCCTTTGGACCTGTTGTTTTGTATTAACTATTTGCCTGTTTTCCCTAGGGCCTGGGAAATCCTAGGAACCAGAGATCAGAGCCCCATTGTGCTAGATCCTGAGCAGAGGAAGGCCATATGCTACAGACTTCTGCCAGCATAGTTATGTGGGTCAGGGGGGGTGAAGAGGTCTGATTCCTGGCTGGCTATCCGTGCTGGCAAACGGCATCAGTGTGGATGGAGCTGTATTGACCTGTGCTTTTTCTAGTATATCACGTTTTGCACAAGGGGACTCAGTATGGCTGGTGTAAGCTGTCTCCACATCAGGAGCATTTGGCTGGCATAGTGTACTGGTGGAACTAGGCTTATTTAGTCTGCAGAAGAGAAGACTGAGGGGGGATTTGATAGCAACCTTCAGCTTTTTGAAGGGGTGCTCCAAAGAGGAGGGAGCTAGGCTGTTTTCAGTAGTAACAGAGGACAGAACAAGGAGCAATGGTTTCAAGTTGCAGCTGGGGAGGTCTAGGTTGGATTTTAGGAGAAACTTGCTCACTAGGAGGGTGGTGAAGCACTGGAATAGGTTGCCTAGGGAGGTGGTGGAGTCTCCATCTTTGGAAACTTTAAGACCTGGTTGACAAAACACTGGCTGAGATGATTTAGTGCGAATAGTCCTGCTTTTGGCAGGGGCTGCTCTTGATGACCTCAGGAGGTCCCTTCAGCCCTAATATTCTGTGATTCTAACTCCACAAGCAAGGCCTTACTAGTGTAGACACTGTCTGAGAGGCAGTCCCAGCCCCAGAAGGCTTACAATTTAAATGGACAATGATGACCCAGGGCTTGGGGAACAGGATATAATATACAACTAAGGGAAAGAATGTAAGGGGCTGCATTGTATTGCTCACTTGTTTCTCTTCAATTGGTGAGTGAGGTTCGTGGCATGAGAATTTGGGGGGGGGGCAGATGAGAAATGAGGGCCAGGGTGCAAGGGTGGGGGCAAGAAGGGGAGCAAAGGGGGTCAGAGAGGAGTGAGTCAGAAGCAGACAGCCTATAGGAGTGAGTGACAGCAGTAAAAAGTCCTGATGGGCATCCCTGCACTGGGTGCACCATCTCCACCATACAAGTAGTGGTAGTGGTGGTGGGGGCACTGTGGCAAATAGCTCGCTCCCAGTCCGCAAGGAGTCCTCGTTGAGACAACAGACACTGCCCTGGTGGTGGGAACTCTGGTTTTAAGCCCCCCTCCCATTCAGTCTTATGCTGGCCCCACATTTAAAATAACTAAAATTAAAGGGAGGAGGGAGAGGGAGAGGGGGAGGGAAATGGGATTTGGAAGAAAACCAACATATCACCCTGCTGGGACCAAATGCAACTCTGGTAGAAAGGCATTGATGAGAGATGGCCTTACACCAGGCTGAGTGGGTCCAGTCCTCTAGTGGTGATGAGGAGCCCATGAAGTATGGAAAGGCTGGGATCCGCTCCCTTCCCAGTCCCCACTTGCCCACTGGTGGTGGTTTACCCAAGCTCTCGCTAGAGGGTGCCCTTGCGCTTTCTCTCACTACAGACTGCAAGAGTCAACTGTTCCCACCCCTTCTTCCCCTGGCATTCTGGCAACACCTGGCACCAGGGTCTCTGACTCCATCCCTTGCTGCCTGCAGCGTCCCTGCCAAGGAGGAACCACCCTAGCTTTCAACTCCCTCCTTTCTGTGGGAAAGACAGGCCTTGTGTGATTCCATTCCAGGAGTTCCCAGCACCTGCGCACTGTGCCCAGTCCCATCATGTCTCTAACGGGACTGCTGAAGCATTTGGATCTTGATTTGGATACAAACTGTGGCGGTGGGTATATCTTGTATTTCTGCTCTGGGGGTTTGCTGCCACCCACCTGAAAGGGGCCAGACTGAGAAGGGGTGTTCATAGGTGGTTTAGGGAGTGGCTCTGAGGTGGAATGATGGGCCCTGGAGTCTGCTGCCTTCCTGTGCTGAGATGGCAGCTCTGGGGAACAGGGGCCACTGAGTCACTGATGCCTGGTCCTGTGCTAGCTCATTTCTGCATGGAGCCGAGCACTGGAGGGCTAATGTTTGCAGGTGCCTGAGAGTTCCAGGAACCCCACACCTTGCAGAAGCAGGCCCAGCTGACACAGATCTATTGGGAGTACAAGGCCATCTGCTGCCAGATGGGAACGTGTACCCGGTCTGTCTGCCATGATAGGTATTTGCTGGTAAAGGTATTTTGAGCAGCAAGAAACTTTCTGGAGTGGCAGTTGCATTGTGACAACATCTCCCAACCTAGCTCCTTGCAGAGATTTCCAGGCCAGTTACAGTGACTGTGTTTCCTATGTTCATACTGGGGCTTTATGGCTGGATAATTCAATGGGATGCCCCTTTGAAGCCCAACGTGCCTACACTACATGCTGCAAAGCCGCTTCTGTCTCTGCACAACATGGCAATCTGGGAGATGGGATGAGGGGCTGGTGTCCTCCCCCTTCCTCTGAGTTTGAAATGGTTCTGGGTGTATTGCCCACAGAGCACAGCCTGGACCTCAAGATCATGTTGAGGGGGAAAGGCCCAGCCCAGCCTGAACCCATCAGAAGTCTGAGAGCCATGCAGATGACTAACAATCAAATCACCTTGGACTTAGAGTCTAAGGCCAGGGGAGAGTCTTTGCTGGATTCTAAGGCCAGGAGGGATGCTGTGGTCATCTAGTCTGATTTACAAAGCTGGGGATTACAAAGTGTTTTTATAAGGGGGAGGGAGCCTCGCTTTAAGAGATGAGGAAACTGAGGCACAAAGAAGGAACAGGATTTCCCCAAGATCACATAGTGCGTCAGTGACAGAGTCTGGAATAAAACCCGGGAGTCTTGTCCTCAGCCTGCTACTCTGGTTATTAGATCACTCTTCCTGACACAGTTTGGGCAAGAATTTAAGAGTTCTGATTCCCAGCCCCTACCCTGCCATTCACTAGGCAAGTGGTTTTCAGACTTAGGGTAGGGACCCAGTACTGGGTCGCAGACCCTCAGGCACTGGGTTGCAGCACCTCCTGCTGCCACCACCAAAAGGCTGGAGTGCATTGCTCAAAGATGTAACTGTTGGGTTGTGGGCATAAATGATTTTTTTTCAACTGGGTCCTGAGGAAAAAAGTTTGACAACCACTGCACTAGGCCACACGTTACAGCACTGCGAATAGACCACCAGATTTCTAATTCTGAGGCTCTTGTTCTAATTACTAGGCAATGCTGCTTCTCCACAGACATAACTATGGACCCTGTGCTTCACAGGGAAGTGGGCTTTTGTATCACGATCACAGTATGGGACTAGTAGAGAAAAGGGATTACCCAGCAGGCAGGACGCCTCCCACCATGTGTTTGTGGCTCTGTGTCTAGAGATCCCAGGCAGGTAGGATTAATATGTAGCAGGGAATGTGTTGGGAGGAGGGAAACATGAGTTGGCTGTGTGTTGGGGAGTGGGGGAGGAGACGGGGGAGTTTGTCTATTGTGGGATTAGACTGATAATTGGGAGTCAGGATGTGATCTCATTTCCCTTCTTGCAGAAGGACAGGAGGAGGGGGCACTGGGGCTGGCATTCACATATGGAAAATGTGAGCAGGTGGCATTTGGGTAAAGTCCCTGCTCTCACTTTCACATGGTCCAAGGCTGTCCCCATTGACTGGGGTCTGGGAATGTCTCAAGATCAGATTGAATTGTTCCCCTTGTTTGAAATACAGTGCTGTGGTTTCCTGAAAAGAGTCTCCAGGGAGGATGGTGTCAGGGCTGACTGGGCTGGCGTTTTCCTCCGCCTTTCCCAGACTAGTGCATCTGGTATTGTGGGGAAAGAGAGTAAAATAAGACACCAGAGACAGGCCCCTGTATGTGAGTGTGGTGGAGGGATCGTTATATGATTGCAAGATGAAGGTCCTGGGTTCAATTCCTAGGGGGTTGGACTCGATGATCTCACGAGGTCCCTTCCAGCCCTATGATTTGATTGATTGATTGATTGGAGTAGACTGTGGCATAAGTCATTCACAATGAAAGGCCCTACTTGTGTTGGTCTTCCTGACTCTGCATAACTGGATTGTCTCCCATGCTTGGGGAGTGGGAGGGTCTGGCTCAAAGCAGGAAGTGATGTCAGTGATTCTCATGTTGCCATCACAGTAGCTCCTAGAGGCCCCGGCTGAGATCAGGGCCCCCATTGTGCTAGGTGCTGCAAATAGAGGCACCTGCCCCAGTGAATTCACAGTGTAAACAGAGAAGACTGACTTCAGACATGAGGGGAAACAGGCATGTGCCAGGGAAGTGACTTGCCCAAGGTCACCCGGTAGGCCAGTGGGATAGAACTCACATCTCCAAATAGTGGCCTATCCACTGACACTTACATTTGTAATCCAGCTGGGTCGATATGTCCTGCCTCCCTTAGATCACCTTGCAGTTTCAGCAGGACGTTGTTGTTACTTTGGGATGTTTGGCAACTGGTATGTTTTACCCCAGAAGTGGCTGCATTTCAGTAATGGATAGGGTTACCAGATGTCAGGCAAAAGGAGGACATGTCCTCCTTTATGCCTTCATGTCCTCCATCTGGCAGGCATTTTAAAATGCATGATTTTGTCTGGCTTTTTACTTACAGGGGTTAAAGTATGCTGGAACGCCCTGGAACACCCTATTTTTAGGGGGAAGCATTCCAGGGCCCCCTAAAAACAGAAGACTATTACATTAATACTGTATTTTCTCTATGTGTCCTCCAATGTCCTCCTTTTCATACCTCCCTGTCCTCCTTTCCAGGCTTTGGTATCTGGTAACCCTCGTAATGGATGAAGGGATCCTGTGTCCATTCCTAGCATATAAGGCACTTTGGGAAACCATGAAGATGAATGGAGCTATGGAATCATGGATTTTAATATCACTGGTGTGCACAGATGTCTACCACCTGGGTAGAGGTTCTCTATATGGTGCAGGCAGTACATGGCCAATGACACACAATTTAGCATCTCTGATTCTGTCCAGAATTGGGCAGTGGTAGCTCATACATACCATCCAGGGTGCCATTACTTCCATTTTACTGCTGGAAAAAATATGCACATTGACACAAAGTGACTTCCCCCTGTGGTCAATGAGTGTCAGCACAAAGCTGGGGATGGAACCTAGGTGTCCTATGTCTGAACCACATGTTCTTGTGGGAAAGTGCTGAGTGTGCTAAGGTGAACCACTGGGCCTTAGGCTCTTAGTGATGCTTTTAGTAACATCATTTGCATTACCACAACCCATTGCTAGGTCATACCCACCCTACACACCCATACAGTACGGCTAGTAATACCTGCTCCCACCAGTGACAGGTTTTGCTGGATCCTTTCCCCATCCCACCTGCAGTGGTCAGTAATGTTTGCTAGGGAGAGAACAATCCAGCTAGGGGATTGATCTTGTAGCTCTTGAAACATCATGTACCTCCAGTAGCCGAGTGGGTGGGTGTATAGGTGTGTGTGGGGTCATCTGTAGCATCCAGCCAGGGCTGTGGAACAGGGGCAGTTTATGGCACACCTATGAGTGGCAAAACAATATTGGTGAGGTGGGGGGCATGAGGTGTGAAAGAGGACAGAGAAACAGTGATCAAAGGGCTGGGGGGTGCACTGCTATGAATGGCAGGTGTCTGGCTATCTCTGCCTATCCATCCATCTACCATTGTATGTATCCCACTGTCTGTCTTCTAGGTTCTCACGCTGGTGCCTGTCACCTTAGTATCTGTCTCAAGTGGGGGTGTGTAGCTCCCCCTCTCCTTTCCATACCTGCCCTTCCTCACTCCCTTTCTCCTGCCCTGTGCCACCTGCAGTTCCGATGGTGGGGTGAAAAGGGAGTCGTAAGGTGCTTCTGTCTGTGACATCTGGTTCTGAGCCCCCTGGGAGGGGGAGCAAAAGCAGAAGATGGGGTGAAAATGGGGTGGGAGGGCTGAGGAGCCTGAAAGACGAGAGGGGTGACAAGGACGTGGGAAGAGAGACAGATGATGATGAGGGCAGTCAGGCAGACAAAGGGGAAATTTGAAATGTGGCACAGACATAAAACTGGGTGAGGGGAGATAGATGATGACAATGGAACTTGCTAAGTGCCCCCCAGTCATAGGACACCTCTGTGCTCTGGGAGTGGCTGGCACCTTCACGTTCTGGAGGGAGTATATGGCAGCCCTGCCCCTTCCATTGTGTTCCGGGTGAGCATGTGTGTCTGGAGAGGGGGTGTTTTCCATCTAGTTACACACGGGTGGGGCGGAAGTGAACCCGTCACTTGTATCCGACTGTTTATTCCCCACACAGCTGCCAGCTGCAGGGAGGGGAGAGGTTCCTGATGCCAAAGCCGGTGGCTGGAGGGAGTTTTCTGGCAGGGTTGGCTAAAGAGATTGTTTGCTGGGCCAACGATGGTCAATAAAAATCCTTCAGCATCCCAAGGGCAAAGGCAGCTGCCACGCACAGCAGCTGTCCCAGTTCCCTATCTCAATGGACCCTCTGCAATCCACTGTCTGGCTGCTGCCACACTGGTGACTTTCAGGAACTCTCCTGTTGTCTCTGTTGTTCCTGTGGTTGAGCGCAGCACATCTGAATGACCGAGGACTAGATTATGCAAAGAGCTCAGGCCCAAAGCCTTAAAGGCATTTATGTGCTTTAGTGGTAATTAGGTGCCTAAATCCCTTTGAGGATCTGGGTCTCAGCTCCCATTTGGGCACCTAAATAAGGACTAGAATTTTCAAATGCTCAGTGCCCAGCAGCTGCTGTTGTGACGCTGACAGCCAGGTTTCAAACAGATGTCTCCCAATACGCCCAGGTCTTTGAAGAATCCACCCACGTACAGTGATGCCTAAAGTTGAGCCATTTCCCAAATCTGGCCTTTGGTTGTGGATGCTGACCTCATGAACATCTGGCCTGCCTTCTCCCCATCCTCCCCCCCCCATCTCTTCATGAAGCTTTCTGCATCCTTGTTGTTTCTCAGCCTGGGAGGGTCTTTCCCAGGTTCCCATCCTGGCAGTGCTGACTCACCCTTTCTGAGCCAGATAGCATCAGACGCTGTGTGTGTGGGATCTTCAAAATCTGCATCCTGTTTTTCCCCCATGGAAATTAAAGATCCCAAGACACATGCCCTCAGAGCATTTGTGCTCCTCGATGCCCATTTGCCCCTCTTTCTGTGCAGTGAATTGTTGTTGGCTGCCATCCTCCACACCAGATTAGACTGCATTTGCACATTGCTGGATACAGATAACACACTGTGGTTCTTATTTTGGGATGTATGGTGGTAGGCACTGAACAAACACATGGTAACTGGTGGATTTTACTCTCAAAGTAGACAAGGCAGACAGAAGGCATGATGAGAAACAGAGATACAGGGAGAAATGACTTACCCAAGGTCACACAACAGGTCAGTGAAATATAAGCAAGACTCCAGATTTCCAGTCCACACTACCTCTCTCTCATTTCTGGTCTCCATGCAGAGTTTTGAAGGTGATCTGCACCAAGGCTGTCTCAGCAGAACCTTGTTTTGATTCTCCTATTTTCCCATATGACTGTGAATTCATTCAGGATATAAGCAGCTAAAAATCCTTGTAAAGTGGAGCCCTGTTTGCTAATTGAAGTTTCCATTTCAGTGGGTTTTTGTTGTTTTATTATTATTTTTGCAAGAGCCCGAGAGGAAATAGTTGTTGATATGAGTTTTCTTAATTGTGTTGTGGAAAATTTATATTAGAGATGTCTGTGTTTATGCTGTGTGTGTGTATGTGTGTGTGGGAGTGAGGCAAAGATTAAAATCTTTGACCGTTTATGAGATGGTCCAGTGTAAAGTTTAGTTAAGGAAGAAAACAAGCGGCTACATGAAAGCTTCTCCTTGCGTGGTCTAAAGAGCTGTGAAGCTTGAATCCATTTGCTCTGCCTCTTTTCATCTGCACCTTATTAATACTTAATATGTAGCACTATTGTAATGTATTTTCATTCACTAATCGCAAAGAGCCTTATAAGCATTAATTAATTAAGTTTAGAACCCTTCCTTCCTCATGAGGTGGGTCTGTAATTTCCCATCTGCAGGTGGGAAACTGAGGCACAGAAGGCCAGCTCCTCAGCTGGTGTATATAAATTAATGCAGTTTCATTGTACTGTGTAGTGCTATGCTGATTTATGTCAGCTGAGGTTCCGTGAGCTCTAGTGACTTGTCCAAGGTCACCCAGTGAATCAGTCGCAGTACTGGGAAAAGAACCCAGTTTTCCTGCCCTGCTCTAGCTATAAATATACTGAAGGACAGCATGGTCTGTTGGTTAGAGGAGTAAGTCAGCTCTCCTGGCTTGTGTTCCTAACTGCCACTCATTTGCTGTTATCACCTTGAGCAAGTCACTTGCCTGCTCTGTGCCTCAGTTTCCCCAACTGTTAAATCAGGATGAGAAGCCCTCATGGTCTGTTGTGTGTCATAGGTCAGTATCCTAACTAGTTAACATTTGTGAATTACCTAAGATCCCTGCTGCTGCATGAAGTTTTACTAGATATCATGGTTTGCGCTTTTGTATCTGCATTGGACCAGGCTGTTAGACAGACAAGGTGAGTGAGGTTGGATCTTTTATTCGACCAACTTCTGTTGAGGAAAGGCAAGTTTCAGGTAGCTGTTGTGGGTCAGACTCAGCTGATGTGAGTCTGTAGATCTGGATGAATAGATATGATGAGCTCAGCATGTGCACGACAGCTCTGAATAGTCTTTTGGGCTTTTTATGCAGCACAGGAGAAAAATTGGAAGCTCTCAGCATCCTCCCTCCTTCTCTTAGATGCTTTGCTCATTTACATGTTTGAATGTCGAGTTTCCATGGCGATGCCCCCCAGCCTTCTGCTTTTAGACCCTTGATCCCCCCTGGGGTGGGGAAGGTGATGTAATGATGGAAGGGGTGTCTGCAGACACTGTTGTGTAATACTTTGGGTTAATAGTGAGTGGGAGTTGGTCACAAGACAGGCCTGCCAGGTTCTACTCCTTTACCTGTGTCTACACTGCTTCTGAGAATGAATGAACCTTCCAGCCCAGGCAGATGGAGGTGTAGCCGTGTGAATGTCATGACACCTTGGTTCCAAAGGGGTAGCTGCGTCAGACTAGTTCAGCAAAACAAACAAGAGTCCTGTGGCACTTAGAGACTAACAAATTTATTTATTACATGAGTTTTTGTGGGAGAAAATCTCCCTTGGAGATCCCAGCTAATGATGCTGAGAACTTGAACTTCTCAAGCACCTTGCATCTGAGAATCTCAAAGCTCTTTGCCACCACCAGCTATTGAACTGAGCTACACCCTGCTCCCCACTGCAGCTGAGTCAGTGTTATAAACCCCATTTTACCCCAGGATTCTCCCCATAGCCATGCAATGGGACAGTGGCAGAACCAAGATCAGAACTCACTGCTCTCAGTTCCTGGCCTTTGGTACAAGGACACTATTTTCTAGTGTGAAGAAGAGAGCCAAGAAGTGCTCACCAGCCAGGACCCAGCTGGATGCACGAAGGCCAGACTTTAGCCTGTAAGGATTAAGAGCAGAACCCAGGAGTCCTGAGTGCCACTTCCACGTTCTAGGCCCCAGACCCAGCTCCCTCAGGAACTGGGAGCAGAAGCCAGGAGTCCTGATTCTCCTTCGGCTCGCATGTGGAGGCAATACTGCCCTTAGCTCCAGCTTTATGCGATCATGTGGCTTTAGGTGTCCCATCCCCCCAACCCAATCTGGATCTCTCCATCCAGACAGGTATGGGCAGTGGGCACATTTCCTCCCTCTTTTCCAGTGCCTTGTTTTGCTCTTCCTGTCACATGCCTTTCCATTTCCTCTTGGCTGGGTTATTTCTCCTGCCCTCCACCCAAGCCGCCTTCCCCTCTTAGCCACCCAGAGTGAGTGATGATGGTCTGGAGAAGAAGGGGGTCTAACTGGCTCAGCTGAATCTGGCTCTGGCAGGAAGCTTGATATTTTGGAAGACTCAGCCTGGGACCCTGATTCTCAAGTTTAGAGCTGGTATCTGCTAGTTAGGACCCTTGGGTTTTGTTCCTGATACTCCAGTGACGCTCATGTGAATAGCTAAATTAAAGTGACTGGTGTTACCCTGGTGTGGGCGGAGGAGTGGGCTCTGGGAATTCCACTATTCACTGATGTCATGTGAAGGAGAAGTTGGGTGAATGAATAGCTTGATTCAAGTTCTGCTAAATGGAGTAAGTCTGGTGGAGGGTGCTGGCGCATACCTCATGGTTAGCATTGCCCCATACCTTGCACAGACATTTACTCTAGCAGCATATCAGGCCAGAGCAGCCTAGGGGATTGGGAATCCTAGAGGAAAATACTGAGCTGTTTAGTCTTTTAAGTTTCTATGTAAGCATCACTTTCCAGTGGTACTGCTCACTCTTCGTTCTGTTGTTAATTTCCTTTCCTGGGGTTGGGGTCTGTTTTGGTGAGGGAGGAGATATGTTATTTCTATCATCAGATAGTGGTGGTGGGATTTGGTGAAGAGGCCTGATAAATGAAATAAAACAAGAATAAAACCTCTGGTGGTGTTATGCACCCACAATTGGGGCTAAATGTTTAGAATGCCACCTAAAGGAGTTTGCCTCAACTGTTCTTGGTGTCACTTATATGGCCTCCCTAATACCTCATGGTGCCGGTGTGAGGTAGAATATCCTCGTTTTGCACATGGGGAACTGAGATGCAGAGAGAGTAAGTGACTTGGGCACATAGCAAGTGTGTGGCAGAGTAGGGAAATAAGCCAAGTTTTTCCCAAAGCTAGGTGAGCAAGTCGAACCACTGGGCCATCCTTCCTTTGGCTGAGCCATGCACATCTTGAGGAGATAGGTCTTTGCGCTTCTTAGTTTGTTTTTGTTTGATGCTTAAAAGTTGTTTTGATGTTGAGATGCAAATAGGACATTTCCAGGGAAGGAGCAGAGGAGAAACTACTGGGCACCCGGGCAAAGAGCAGAAGCCTTTGTGAGGCCCAGTGTTTTCATGCACACCCTGCCTCTCTGTTTCATTTCAGCATCTGTGGGCTGTATTGTCTGCCACGGGCAACGTTGCAGCTGGCAGGGCAGTGCAGAAAGGGTTAATGGTGCCCATCACCCCACTGTCCACCCTTTCTTTGCTGCTTGATGTAGGGTTCTGTGTGGGGAAATGACGCCGGGAGCTGCTTTTGGTCCCATGACCCCAGGCCTCCCTCGATGCGTCTGCCCCGTCCTCTTGCTGTGTGACTACTGTGCTCTACTCATCCGTATGTCTGTCCATCTGCTAATCCCAGTGCCTGCGCCAGCCTGTACTTTGCCTGTCCCAAGCTCCATCCTCATGTCTCTCTGTCCATGCCAGTCCCTGTCCATCACCCCTGTGTTTGTCTGTCCTGCTGTCATTCTGACCCTGTGTCTGGCCATTCCAGTTCTTGTCCTTCTGTCTGTTCATTCATGCTTGTCCCTCTGGTTGTCAGTCTGTCCATCCCAGTCCCTAAATCTAATCTGGTGACTGTGTGTCCTGGGATGGTCTTTTCTCTCTGTCCATGCCTGTTTGTAGCCTTCTCTCCCGGGGTCTGTCTCTGTGCCCGTCAATGCCTGTCCTGATGTCTGTCTGTGCCTGTGCCAGTCACTCTGTCCTGGGGTCTGTCCTTGTGTCCGTCAGTGCCTGTCCTGATGTCTGTCTGTGCCTGTGCCAGTCACTCTGTCCCGGGGTCTGTCCCTGTGCCCATCAGTGCCTGTCCTGATGTCTGTCTGTGCCTGTCGCAGTCACCCTGTCCTGCGGTCCATCCTTATCCCCGGCGCCCTCAGTGCCCGCCCCTGGCCGTGCCAGCCGCCTGTCAGTCTGTCTGTCAGTCAGTCAGTCAGCCCCTGGCCGTGCCAGCCCCGCCCCTCGGCCGGCCCGGCGTACCGCGCTCGCTGGCCCCGCGCCTGGGGCCGGGCTGGGGGCGGCGCGGCGCGGGAGCGCGGAGGAGGCGGAGCCGAGGCAGCCCAGCCCGGCCCGGCCGCCCGCCCGCTCGGTGCCCCGCGCCGCCGGCTCCCCGATGAATGGAGTCGCCTTCTGCCTGGTCGGGATCCCGCCGCCCCCCAGCCCCGAGGTGAGCGCGGCCGGGCCGGGCCGCCCTGGGTGTACGTTGGGGGCAGGGGAGTAAACGGGCACTGGGGGCTGGGACAGTGGGGGGCTGGGACTGGGGGGATGTGGGGCTGGCAGTGGAGATATTTGGGGGCTGGGGCTGGCAGAGTAGATTTTGGGGGGGGCTGAGACTGGGGGGATATGGGACTGGAAGTGTAGATATTGGGGGGCCAGGACTGGGGGGATGTGGGGCTGTCTGTAGATACTGGGGGGCCAGGGCTGG
>ML681990.1:15370408-15482860 GCA_007922195.1 Podocnemis expansa
GATACTGGGGGGCCAGGGCTGGGGGGATGTGGGGCTGTCTGTAGATATTGGGGGGCTGGGACTGGGGGGATGTGCGCTGACAGGAAACCAAACTGGTTTTCGGCATGAGCTGGCCCAGCTCCTGTCAGTTTCAGTGAAGGCTGTGCCTCCTTGCCCCAGGGTTGAATTTGGTCTGTGTTCCTTTGTTTGTGAGTTGTTAAACTTGCCTTCTCTGCCCACAGAATGGGTCTAATAGAACCAGATTTCCAGGGTCAATTAACATGTGCACAATGGTCTGGAAATGAGGGCACTGTCCAGTATCAGTGTGACATATTAACCACAGTTTGTGTTTTATCACTTGGAAGTTTCCTCTCTATTGTTGTATGTTGGGGTGATATTTTCCAGAGAGCCTGGTGGATTTAGGAGCCAAAATCCCATAGGCCTTTTAAAATCCCTGTTTTTGCCTTTATTCCACTATTTCTGATTTTGGTGCCGTTGTCTATGGGTGAAGAATGCCCTTTCCCACCAAGGGAGGCAGTATAGCCTAGAAGAGAGAACTGTACACTAGGAGGCTTTGAGTCTTTTTCTAATTCTGCTACTGATAAGCTGCGTGACCATGGGTTCAGCCATTAAACCTCTCTTTGCCTTAGGTTCCCCATGTGTAAAAAGAAGATGCTGATGCTTGCCTGCCTTCTCAAAAGTGCTTTGAAATCTTCAGATGAAAAGTGCTCTGTCAGTATTTATCATTGCTGCTATATCAAAGATCTTCACAAGATTGCCCTAAAAGTGCCACAAAAATTAAAGCAGCGGGAGCCAGCTCTCTGGTTCTTGTGCACCTGCCTTCTTTTTTCCCCATTTATAATAGCTACTCTGTAGATGCGGAGTGTCTGTTGTCAACTTGAAATGCCAGCAGCGCTTTTACCAGACCCTGCTGTAGCAATCTTGGGCAGCGAGTTTGAAACTGGACTGGGGCCCTGCTGTGCAGTTCACAGGTGCTGTGCCCAGGTAACTTAAATGCCATACATTAAGATGTTCTTAGAGGCTCAGCCTTGCCTTGTAAATGCCTCTCTGAGAAAACCCCACTGTTTACTATTTGTTTAACTTCGAGAGCAAATTGTGTCTTGGCACTTGGGTCCAGCTGTGAGTTTGAATTACGGTGTTTCAACATTGCTTGGAGTTTGAATCCAGTGGCATATAGCTCTTATGGGTGGCAGCTTGCAGATGCTTCAAGAGTTTGGTGCAGCGTGATGATTTTGAACATACTTCTATGTTCCGGTTATGAGTTGGAACTAGGGCCGTGCCTCTGCCCAGAAGCCCCTATGCATGCCAGAAGTTTTTTTTACAAAAGCTTTTGGATGAGTTTTAGTGTCTTCAGAACTGAGGGGAAAATAATAGGTCGCAAAGCACTTTACAAAGGAGGCTAGTATCATTAACCCCATTTTACAGATTGGAGAACTGAGGCATGAGGACGTGATGCGACTTGCCCAAAGTCACTCAACAGTCACTCAGTGACAGAGCTGCGACTGTCTCCTGAGTCCTAATCTGGTGTGCTTATCCTCTGGGCCACAGTTTCCCTTATCATAGAGACAGCTGAAAACAAATTTAGTTGAGTCAAATGTATGAAGAACAAATTATTTACCATGAGACTAAGAACAGGCCTTGGCAAAAGACTACAGATGTGTGGGCTATGTGTATGTTTGAGTTCATATATGTAAAAGGACAACTGATGCTGTTTAGAATAGATTCTCAGCTGTAATTGTGCCCCAGCACCTAACCTGGCTGAGTGAGGCTATCAATGTGTGGTGGTTTTGCTGTACATGAATATTTGCTATGGTTTGGTAGCCTGGAACTAGGAGCTAGTCTGGAAACTACCAATACATCCTTCTGGAGTGGAGTCATATGCTCCACTTTGTCATTCATGAGAGCATTGGGGCAGGGGGAATGGAAGAGGAAAGAGACAGCATACAGCCTCTCTTCTCCATTCCTTTGGTGCACTCACATGGCAGCTGAACAGGATTCCATCTGAGTGATTCCTAGTCTGGTAGTCAAGCCTGTTAAACATGCTTTTTTGTGTGCCGTTTGGGTGTGGCCTGCCAGTCTGGGCCATGGGCACATCTCTAGAATCGCTGTACATATGCTGCCTCCAGCAGCAAGTGGTGTAGAGCAGTGGTTCCCAACCTTTTTCAGTCTGGGGACCCCTTTTTAACAAAATTCTTTGCAGCTCCCTGACTTATTATGTAATCTGGCCTGCGCAGGCAAACTCTGGCCTGCATCACTCTGGCAGCGCTGCTGGGACAGCCAGCGAGTGGCACCGCCACCAACATGGCCTGTGCTGTTGGGGAGCTGCGCTGTGGCCCCCTGCCCTTGCCTCTGCCAGGGAGCTGCCATGGCCCCATCCCCCAGCCGGGATCCGGCCATGGGCAGGGGGAGGCAACCCTGGTGGGGAGCATCGGGGCTGCAGCTGGACTCTGGCCCCAGTAGGGAGAGGCTCCGCGGACCCCCTGAAACATGTCTGCAGACCCCAGGTTGGGAATCACTGGTATAGGGCATGCCTTCAGGCAGAGGCATATGGACAGCTGAAAGCAGGGGACCCTTGAGAAAGGGAAGTGAAACTTACTAGAAATAACCCTGAAACTAACCCCTTTATTTTCCCCTCATAATTCAGGCTGAGTGAAATTTTAGAAAAAGAAACAAACAGCAAATATAGAGCAAAAGGGATTAGACTTTAAACATCCTTTTGCTGGAAATGTTTTAGCTGCTATTGCTACAGATAATACCTGTGTGGACTGCTCTGGGCCTCTGGACTCCTGTGCCTATGTGGAACCACCTTGAAATCTGTGGGACTCTGCTTCGGTTCATGGAGCAGTTTACAGGATGGGAGCCTGAGGCTATCAGTGAAAGAGATTAGATTAGAACAAGCATTTCAAACTCAAATCACAATGGCCACATGAGGACTAGTACGTTAGCCTGAGGGCCACACCACTGAAACCTTTTCATACAACAGTACAAAGTATAGTCAAAAAAAGAGTAATGTATATATGCCAAAAGTAAGAATGACTTCTGTTCAAGATGGAGGTGTCATCAGGAAGACAAAGAGTAAAGTAAGTAAATGCACTGTAAATTTTGCATTATCAATTATTTGAGAAATTCTAAGTGTCCTTTCCTGCCTTAGGAAATAATTTTAGGGGCAGTGAGTTTGAGACCCCTGGATTAGAGAATATTTCTTGTGTGTCGCTCCTCCCTCACCTGAGCATTTAATTAGTTTCACTTTGTCTCCCAGGTAGCCAGGTAGCTGGTCAGGCTTTCACACAGTGAGAGGAGAGAAGTTTGAAAATGAAACATGAGAGGCGATTATAAAAGCACACATATCAACGAGGAGACAGGAGTAGGCGTACTATGTAAAATTTGCTTTTTTTACACTGTTTTCAAAAAATGATTTTATTTTGTGTTTATTTTGCCCCATTAATAAACAAAAAGGTCTCATGTAACAGGTAGCGATCCAAGTTGAAGAGAAAGATATGTCAGCTAAGGTTTTCAAAGTTGTGTGCTTAAAATTGGGCACCTGACTCAATCTTTAACATCACCTAAATAAGGGCCTGAAGTCACTGGCTTGTAGAAACTGAATGACATCTTAAAATCAAGATCCAAAGGGGTAGCCATGTTAGTCTAGGTCAGTAAAACAACCAAACAAGGAGTCACTTAAAGACTAACATTTATTTTTTGCATTAGCTTGCATGGGAGAATATCCCACTTTGTCAGACACTTTGAAGATGGAGGAACTTAAAATCAGGCCACTTGCTTATGTGTCCAAGGATGCGTTTAGGTGTCTTACGCTAAGTTCACCAGTTCAAAAATATTGACCATCTTTTTAACCTGACAGTGTGTTCTTTCAGAAACCTGGATTGTTTCCCAAATGGCTCTTTTTGTTTTGTGACAGACATCAGAAGTGAGTCCAAACAAACAAGGATTCCTGTGGCGCTTTTAAAGACTAACAAATTTATTTATCTCATGAGCTTTCATGGGAGAAAATTCCACTTCATCAGATGCTTTGGGAAAAAAAAAAAGCATCCAACGAAGTGGGTTTTTCTCCCACAAAAGCTCATTGGATAAATAAGTTTGTTAGTCTTTTAAAAGTGCCACAGGACTCCTTGGTTGTTTTGCTGAACTAGACTAACACGGGTATCCTTCTGGAACTGGAGGTGAGTCAGTCCATTATAGAGACTGGTTACTTGCAAAATTTGTATATAAATTCCTCTAGTTTTCCTCTTTGACAGCTCAGAAACAAACATACCTCTGAGGAGGTTCTGTAAGTTCTCCCATCTTCGAAGTGCCTGACGAAGTGGGATTTTCACCTGTGAAAGCCCATATGATAGAAAAATGTGTTGGTCTTTAGAAGTGCCACCAGACTCCTAGTTTGTTTTACCTCTGGCATGTAGTGCTGCTTCTTAGAGCATTGCATAGGTGGGGACAGAACAGGAGAGGGGTTAGTGGTTTTTCAGTCTAGTGGACTGTTTGGAGGAAGGGGGATATCAAAGGAAGCAAAGTCTCTGTGAATGAATGGGGGTCTTCTGAGGAAAGTCGCTGCCTGTGTAGAGCAGTGTAATTGATCTGGGTCTGTGGGTGAACGCTTTGATAGTATTTGCCTTTGAAATGAGAAGTCTCTGTCTCTCTTCCTGCCTGGACAACATGTCTTTGATGAAGGAATTTTCTTTGCGATGTGACATTTGGGTCAGTGGTTCCCAGCCTTTCTGGGCACCAGTATGTGCTAAATAGACAAAGTCTGTGTTGAGAATTTTCCCTCTAAATAGACATCAGTGGCTGGGCCCTAATACAGCTGTGATGTTGCAAAATGTAGACCATCCAAAATGCAGCTTATCCTGGTAATGATCATGGCTTGGCTTTTCACATCTGTGGTTTGGGCTGGTCATTGTTGGAAGCTACTGCCAAGATTTTTTTTTTTTTTTCTATACCTACTGGTTCCCACCTGCTTCGCATTGGAATTGCATGTTCTTGCTCATGGTGGAGCCTGGGTACACAGGAGGTGAAGGGTTGGAACAGCACTTTCTGAGTATGTCTATACTGTAGTTAGATGTCCGTGGCTGGCATGGGCTAAGGGGCTATTTAATTGTGATGTTGACATTTAGGCTCAAGTTGGAGCCTGAGGCCCTAGAACAGGGGTGGCCAAATTTATGGAACTCAAGAGTCACACAAATTGATTATTAAACCTTTGAGAGCCGCACTGAGGTATATAGCCACATACTTTTACCTACTCCAAAATTACTAAGTTTAAAATTCATTGCACACTTTAATTTTATCATAAAAAGAGGACAAATATTGATCCTACTAATGTCAGATTCTAATAATTACTTAAGGTTACCATGAAAATTAGGCCTATACAGTAAAAACTTTGCTGCTGCTTGATGTAGAAGATTGCAGGTTGGGCTGTTAGTTATTTAAAATCCCGACCATGCTGCAGTTCTCCCCGCCATCCCTGACCATGCCGCGCTTCTCCCCACTGTCCCGACCCCCTCCTGAACTCCTGTGCTGGGGCTGCTTTCCTAAATTGATTTGCTGACATTCTTCCAGGAGCCACAATTTTTCATTCAAGAGCTGCATGTGGCTCCTGAGCCGCAGTTTGGCCGCGCCAGCCCTAGAACCTTGTGTGGTGAGTGAGTCCCAGAGCATACATCTACTCAGCCATTAGCCTGAGCCTCCCACCCCTGCCCTGAGTCAGCTGAAATGGGCATCTAATTGCAGTGTAGAGACACCTTCAATGGGAGGGGTGTACCAGGGCCCAACCCAAAGGCTCATCATTGAGGTGGTGAGTGGGTTCTTGTTAGAAAAGCCAGCAGTACTTGTATTGGTTCATGTGTGATGTCTGTCATCTTGGACAACACTCCAGGGATTGAAAAGGGTCGCTCTGCAGAGCTGGGGCTCTACCTATTGTTTCCTCTGTGGATCTGGCACTTGTAAGACCTATGCCCACCATGTTATCTGTGTGCCACCGTTTCAGAAGTAGCTACTGCAGATCTTGTGCAGGGACTGGTCTCCTTGTCCCAGCTCAATGGGGCTGTGATAATGGCCTGAGCAAGACCCATCTGAGCAGCAGGGGGGCTGACACCTGAGCAATGAGAAAATGTGAGCTGGGAGTTATGAAAAGCTTCCTGACAGTCAGGCTGTGAATTCATCTCCCAAACCCTGGGGTTTGAGTCATTTAGACCTACCTGTGATGAAACTCCAGTATCTGTGTTGTTAAGCACAATCCTGCACCAGTCCTGAGGGACTGAGTGTGGGTCTTCCACGATGTTTCACATCTGGCACGCCCAGGGCGAGGATATTTTGGCTCCGGAGAAGGGGCTTATGAGCGTGCAGAGGCGACTGCTAGACCTGCATTATAACTGCAGCAGCTGTAAGAGCAGGGAGGAGCTTTCCTGTTGTCAGTGCTTGGGGTCTCCTAGCCCTACCGAGGTTTGTACAGGGCACTAATCCCCCCAGAATCCTGCTGCTCAGTGGAGTTTTAAACTGGGCCCCCTCCTCCAGCCTTACGTCATTTGATACCCCAGGCTTGCTTTGAGGCAGGATCTTGTTTGGCTTCAAGGGTTCCCCATCCGGTATACCTGCTCCAGCAGACTAGCCCCACCCCCACCCCCTTCATTAATATATTTAAAACTGAGGATCAGCCCAAAGCTGTTTGCAGTGAGTTCCCACAGCAGCACCTGTCATGGTTGGGTGGTGGTGGGGAAACATACCCAAGAGGCATGGGCTGGCTTAGGTGGAACTGGTCATGTGGTGTGGAGCTGTTGGCTGTGTCTGATGTGGGGCGTTCCCTGGGTCTGAGAGTCAGAGGAGCATGTGGTAGTGTGAGCAGCTTGTGGTGGTGGTGGGGGGGGGGGAGGCGTAACAGTGGTGCTCTTCATAGGCCTCTGTGTGAGGGGGCATGTGGGAGGCGGGACAGGGAAGAGCAGCCTTGTTGTGACAATTGCTCTGTTGTAGTTGAACACATTTTCTTGCAGTGAGGCCGGGCAGTAAAGAGTCACCACAGCCCTGGTGACGGCCAGATCCCTATCTCATGAACATAAACATCGCTCCAATGACTTCACTGGACCAATGCTGCTTTACACCAACTAGGAATCTAGCAGCCAAGAGTGCCAAGATTATTTTTAGAGTCCGGAGTCATACTGAAAATTGAAACAATGAGTGAGTTCAATACAGGCCTCAAGTTTTTGATTATAAATGTGTGTGGGCTGAAGAAAAATGTTAGCCACTTGTAATCTATGGAAAACATGTGGTGGGCACCATCTGCATGGGAGATTCTCCGCCTAGTGCCACAGATCTGCCCTCCCGCTGGCCCCAGGCCATAGCTCAAGAAAAGAGTAGCTTTTCTGATCTGCCTTGGTTAAAGCAGACCAGGATGGGGCTTGGAATTTCCTATTGCATCAGCGTGAGCTATGGGAGTGTGTCTGCTTCTAATGCAGTTCATGATTCCACCCGCTCCTGGCTTCTGTGCTGCAGCAAAGACTGGAGTGAGACCTTGGAAATCACACTCCACTCTGTGTTTCTAGTGGGTGGAGAGCTGGGCCTCCTCCTATGTGAGATGCTTTGTGCCCTCTGAGTTATAATCCTGCAGGGAAATCCTGCTCCAGAGGCTAGCTTTGAGTAGGGCAATGGCAAGCAACAGCCCAGTGGTGTGAAAGCCATTAATCTCTCAGTGAACTGTGGGATAGAGTCACAAAGTTGCAGCTGTAACCTTCATTCAGCTACATAGAGTTTCATTGTGAAACTACAGCCTTGATATCTCGCAGCCTGGAATCCTGGTCACCAGCTGTTTTCAGCCCTTCCTTGCTGCATGGCCAAGCCTTGAACCTGATCTTGGAACCTTTACTTATCTAAGTACTCCCGATGGAGTCAATGGGCCCCTTTGAGCAAATGAGAACGGCTGGTTAATTCTCCTGCAGCAAGCTGGAGAGGGTGGTGCCCCCCTTCTCCTCCCCCGTCCTTGAGAGGGGCAGGGAGTGGAGGTCAGCCTTCCCCTGACCTTGCTGGTTAGGATTTCCCGCCTGCAATGCTGGGGACAAACGCAAGCAGAGCATGAGGTGCCTGTCCAGGCTGTCAGAGGAAATGGCTCATTGTTAGCCTTGTTTCACCAAAAAACAACAACCACCAAAAATGAGGCCAGCTTCTATTTGAGGGTTTTCATGGGAAAAACAGGAAACGGAATCCTGTTACCCTTCTAGGGCCTGCTGCTGATAATGCTGTTTTTAGGACAGCTCGGAGGAGGAGGAGTCTGAGGAAGAGTGCAGCCAAGGCAGCAGGCCTCCTTCCTCCATTTCTCGAAGGCACTGTCCTGCTTTCTCTCATGTTGAGAGAGAACTCCCTGTTGGGCTCTTTGTATCTCAGGGCCTCACCATTTCTGAGATCTGGATGGAGAAAGAGAGAAGAATCTTTTCTGGATGAGAAAGAGAGAAGGCCATGCTTATGCCAGGGGTGTCGCTGCCCCAGAGAATGACCTGGGGCACGGGCCCAGGCCCTGCCCCCAGCCAGGGCCAGGGCCAGGAGCGGCAGCCGTGGCCATGGGCGGCTGGGCCCCGGATCTCCGGCCCAGTCCAGCCAGAGACTGGGAGAGGTGGGGCCCCGCCAGGACCTGGGGCACTGGAGCCGGCATTCGGGGCATGGGGCCTGTGTGCCAGGCACCAGCGACGCCCCTGGCGTCTGCCCTGTGAGCAGAGACTTACTTTGTCAAAAGCGAGCTGTTGATTTAGAGTGCCTGACTTGAGGCCCAGATTTTAAGGATGGATTTTTTTTTTTAAACAAATGATCTGCTTTTACATGTAGAACCATGCTTTTCCAGCATATTTTCTCCTGCCAGCTGCCAATGTGCTTCACCAACTACCTCTGCTGAAACGCAGCTGCTTCTGGAGTGGAGTCATGCAGATGGCACATGAGCCAGGGTGGGGAGCTTTGGCCAGAGGCACTGAGAGACATATCTCTCCTTAGGATAAAGCGATCAGGACAGCAGCTGTGCCTGGAACTGAAGTGCCTCCCAGGTGCTTTGCTGAAGCCTCTGGTTGTTGCTTTCTTGGAGGGATGAACACAGAGCTTAATATGTGCTGGGCCTGAGCTCTGGCACTTTAGAGCTTGGCTGTTCATGGGCCCAGCACCTCTGGGCTTGCTGCCTCTGTTAAAAAAAAAAAAAAATGGCTTGAGCTCTGGCACCTCTCCCATTAAATTAGGCACCGAAAGAGGGCCACCTGCTGAATCACCTGTGTCACTTCCTGCTGCATCCCACTGTAGTGCTGGAGACTCTCCTTCCTGTACTGTCCTGGTTTATGCTGGAAGATCTGACCAGGTCACAGCCCAGGGGAGCATGCGGCAAGAACCATTATCCCCCTCTCTAAGCCTTTCCACTCTTGGTGCCATTATATTTGAGATATGTTGCATAGACCAGGTTGCAATTACTGATTCTCTTGGTTCCTGGGAACCCGGAGGGTCCCCACAGCAAGGGCTGTTGAAGGGGAGACCGAGGCTTGTTCAGTCTGCAGCCATCTGTGTTCCCTGCGATGTTTCCCATAGAGCAGAGTAGCTCCTCTGTGGGGCCTGATCCAGAGGCCTCTTGGAAACCATGGGTGCTATTGGCTCCCGTGGGGTTTCAGAGAACATTCAGCACTCCTGGTCCTGTGTGTGGAATAGAGCAACCAGTTAAAGGGATGCAGGCAGTCTGCATTCACACCTGTGCCCAAAATCACTGCCCTGTTACAAGAGACCCTAAAATGGTTCTCCCAGCGAGAGATTCTTTTGGTCCATTTTTTGGCTTTTTACTCAGAGCACTTGACAGCCCTTTGTCTGTTGGAATAACAAATACAGGCTAGCTGAAGTAAGTGCCAGCTATTGCCATCTGCCTCTCAGCTCTGCCAGGGAGGCTGGCCTGGGACTTCAGATACACATGTTCAATTCCCAGTTGTGCTACAGACTTCCATCCCTTCCTGGGATGAGTGCAGGGGAACGTGGAACATATACACGTTAGCTTTAATTTACCTAGCTGAGATAACAAAAATAATGTAGCAGTGGCAGTACAAGCTTTCGCATGGACTCTCAACTGGAGTACATACTCATAGTCCTCTGTGGGCTTGTGTTCTGGTAGCGAGACCAGTCACATCTACTGCTGGCAAGAGCTGCACTAGTTAGAGCTAGCACGTCTCTGCCTATTCCTTCTACAGTCACACCTTGCTGTGCAGATATACCCTGTGTATTTGTACAGCACCTAGCATGATGGTACTTTGATCTCAGTGGACACCTCTAAAGATGTTGCTGTGATACCCCTAGTTGCTTCTTTGTGAATTGGCTGATTTCACACAGGCCTCTTGCAAGGTTTGTGTCACCTGGCACGTGAGGGTTGTCCCTGGTTGGGGCAGAGAGGTACATTAGAGAGGAGCCGCATGGCCTAGCGTTCTCTTCCCCCAAGCACAGGCTCTCATGGTTGCTGCTGCAGAGGTGGGGTTGTGCTCCCAACCAGCTGCAGTTTCTACTCCTCAAGGTCCCCATTCTCCACTGTGAGTCACCCCCACCTTCCTCTTGTGGAGCCTGATGAGGAATGGCAGGCGGGCCGCGTTGTAAATTAACACATTGTATTCACGGGTCAGAGAGCTCAGCACTGAAGAATGTGTGAGTGACATGTGCAAGTCCATTATTAGTACTAAACAATCAGTCAGCAGCCCCACGGCTGCCCCATGCTTCATTAATTAGCAGGAAGATGGCTGTTTAAAATAGTGTTGCTGCTTTGCCTTGCTGGGGGGGGGGTGTGCAGAGGAAAAAACGTTGCTTCCTTGCTTTTCCACTAAAGAGACAGGGTGGCTAGGTCAGAAACCTCAGCCCCAGACGTGGGGCAATCTACCAGCCCCCAGGATTCTGGGGAGGAGATCTGCAGTTGGATGCAACAGTCAGGTATCATGTGTCATTATTTTCCCCTTCTCCTTGTGGTTGAATCCTTGGACGCAGGTGGAAGAGCTGAGTCCAGTGAGAAGCCAGGACTGTTAGCTTATCAGCCAGGGCAGAGGTTAAGTGCAGTGTTCTGGGGTTAGGAGCACACTGCTTCTGTTAGCATGAGCCTGGCTGTGCTGGCTGGTTCTGCTCCATTTCAGGGAAGGTGGATGGAAGCCGTGGGTTAGTTACCTGTAGAAATTTGTTTTGGAATTTGGTATGTTTTATTAAAAAAAATGGAAGTCAGCTCTGGAAATTAATGGGGTCCAGCTTGGGTGCACCTCCATAGATTCTTCCTCCTGCCCGACACTGGGGAGAACAATGCAGTAGCTGCAGGCAAGGACTGCACACACAGGGGCTGCATGACTCTGTGCTTCTCTAGAAACATGTCCCAGTGGAACATCAATATGGTTACATAAGTGCAAAGCCACACAATAGCCTTACTGCGTCTGTGTGACATGGGGCTTAGTCAGATATCACTCATCCTGGCAACTTACAGAGGAGGTCCTGCTGTTGTCTGCCGTAGGGCACGTCTGCCTTCTGGGCAGTAGGCTGGTACAGTTGCTGTCTTGCCACTGTGGTGCTCTTGGAGATGCTGCTTACGTTGATGGAAGGGGCTGTGAAGGAATTGTTTCATCAACTTTACAGTATCCACACCAAGGTCAGTTTGATGATGGTGGATATTTCACACAGCTGAGCAACATCACTAATCAATCTAAATTTTAAGGGTAGACCAGGGGAGCCTAGATGGATTGCTGTTGTGTTAGTGATGTAGTTCTCCACCCCATTTTTGACAGTGCCATATTCCCTCCATATGTGGCAGAACCTGGGATGGTTCTGTGAGCTGGCATTTCAGGTCCCAGGGTTGGTGAGATGCAGCAAGCTGTCCCCTGATTGGAGAAGGTTTAATGGTCACTGGGATGGCTGTGGTGGAGCAGTGGCATTTTCAGGAAAGGTCACGAAATGGGACAACACTCAGCTCAGCTTCTCAGTTTCTCTTGATGCTCTGCCAATGGAGCTTGGCGCTCAGGACGAGCTCCGGGTGAGCCTCTGGTGAGCTGGGAGCTGTTGCTCTTAAACATGAAAGGAACACAAGCAGAGCTGAACTGAAGTTGACATTCAAAGTGTTGAGGCTGCCAGGAGAGATGCTAGTTTGGTCATGATGCAAATGAACAGGAAGCGTAGCCAAATTGTAGTGCAGCATTGGCTGACTGAGGAGCATTAAATGAGTCACTGTCAAGAGAAAAGTTTTGTCTTTTAAAAGAGCAGATCAACTTCCTTGTCTGCAGTAACACCCCAATTGGAGCTGAAAGAGTGTCAGAAATTCAGCACGCTGCTCCTTTTTGCTGCTTTGTTTGCCTTTGGCTTCTGACTGAATGTGGGCTGGTCAGTTTCATGTATTGTTTTTCAGTACTACCAATCTAGCCTGGTCAATTTCAGCTTCAGGATGTCCTGGTCTAGAACAGTATTTCTCAACTTTTGGTGGATCAGAGAGCTTTAGGTGGAACACCTGATTAAAGCTTGCTAGAAAAAGGTGGTATACACTGACTGTGTAATACGCATTCCCACAAAAATGATTCAGGAAACCAAATTAAATACAATTTACAAATATAACATGTTTCTTTCTAAAAATAGATACATAATGATTATGCACATAACCTAAAAATGAAAATATTACTCAGGTTTTAATGGGAATTTTGGGTCTGTACAATTGAACAAAACTCATCTAAGTAATGTTTGTCAAAGAAAGTCTTATTATGAAAGTTATGTCCAAGCAAAATTGATAGCAGCGGTAACAGCAGTGTGAAATTTAAAATGCCGCAGGCACAGAAAAAAAGCAATATGCTGGTGGATGCTGACTTGGGCCTGGAAGCTTTGGTGTGGCTGGGGCATTTTAAATCTCCGAGGCATGCGTGGGCTTGCCGTGTTGCTCCTTGCCCACTCAGCCCTCCTCCTCCCCCCATCCCCACCAGGAGGCTTTGGGATTGGTCTGGAATATCTTCGCTAAGTCTGTGGAGCATAGAACACCAATTGAGAGACACTGGTCTAGAGCAGTGGTTCCCAACCTTTTCTCTGCTGTGGCACATCTTGATACCTTCAAATTTTTCGAGGCACAGCACAATTAAAAACTCATCAATATTCAAATTAGCTCAAAATAACATGAATATTTATGAACCATGGCACAGTGGTTCGGAAATGCTGCTGTGTGGGGTAGTAGGGGTAGCAGATCAGGGATGGCAAGACAGGAGAGGTCAGAAGTTATTTGCAGTGGCAGGAGTGAGTGTGGGGAGCAGAGCAGGGCAGGGGCAGGGCCAGCATAACCCAGTAAGCCTGGTAAGCATTACAGGCGGGTGCGGGCACCAGAAATGGTAGCACCGTTCCTGGGCAGGGGTGGCCAAAGAGGACAAGGGCAGCCTTGTGGGGAACAACACAAGGGTGCCAAGAGAGGAGAGGGGAAGGGAGAACAGGAGTGGCTTTGTGGGGGGGGGCAGGAGGGAACCTGGGGAGTGGGAAGGTAGGGCAGGGGAGCACAGCGCATCACCCACTTCCCCCTTGCTCCACAGTGGCTCCCTGCCACCCAGGGCAAATCCTCACTTCACTGCTCCTCCCTCCCACCCCAGTGGGTCCCGTTCCCCCTCCCCCAGCTGCCTGTGATGGACCCTCTCATCACTGCAGGGGCCAGAACTATCCCTCCAGCCCCCACCTCAACCCCCCCAGCTACACACACCCCCAACCAGTCACCCCACAACCTCAGCTACACACCCTCTGCTACACATACCCCCTGCCCCCCATAACCCCCAGCAGCCCACCTCAAAGCCCTTACCTTGGCTGTTTGCAGGCTGGCTGACAGGCTGGGAGCTGCTTCCCTGCCACAAACTACTTTGTGGGGCCCCCTAAACAGCTCACTATTGGCCCCCACTTCTACCTTCCCTGTGGCCCCAGTCCCCCCCCCCCTGCAGCCCTAACCACCCCACGTGACCCCCCAGGACTCCTTTTATGTTTTGCTGAACTGACCTAACATGACTATCCCTCTGGAACTCGTAAATTATTCTTATGTATGATATTTTTAAAGATCTTCCCATCATGAAGCTTGTAAGTTGGTCATCTTTCACTTAACATAAATGAGCTAATGCTGAACTACAAAGTTAAAATGAACATTTAAAAAAAATTTCAAAAGTATGAGCATTAGTTAATAAATAAAAAGTGGTAACATTAATGATGGCTCAAAAATAACAAATACCACATTTAAAATTTTGGCAGTCAAATCTTACAAATGTTTCATATAGGCTTGGGTTTATGTGCACTAGACATTTAATACAAATAATTATAATAAATAAAAATAAGTAAAAAAAAAAGGTTCCTAGTGTGTAGCTATAAATGAAAAACACCAAATTTCAGTGAAATTCTCTGAAGTACTCAAGTTTGTAAGGCTCTTGCCCCCTCACAAATATTAAATAGTAAGTACAGAAGAAGCTAAAAAATTACTTACCCCCCCCCCCAAAAAAGATACGGCACAGACATCACACACAGCTGTAATGATTGTTTAAGAGGGCAACACTGTATTTATATGTAGCAGCCTGTATGGACCTACCTGGTAAACTGATCTAACCAAAGCCAAACTAAAAATTGTCACAAAGTCAAAGGAAAAGGCAAAAGAACAGGTAAAAAAAGAAAAGGAAAAGGGAATATTTCACAAAATTAAAAAATGGCATAATAAAAGGCCACAATGAGGAACTAAAAACTGAGCCCAAGGGAAAAGTTCCTACTATTATGCTGTCTGTTGCTTGCTCCTGCTTTTTTAGCATGTCAGTGTGAAGGTAATGGGCAGATAATGGTGAAATCTGCAATTCAGATGAAGCACAGATCCTAATGATAGTTTGCCTTGGTGAGCCAAAAGTGAAAAGTGCTTAAGCTTACAGCCCTCCTAGCTCTGCTAGATGGGAACAATTTCTATATTTTTCTATTTTTTCATTTCTGTCCACCAAATTGAGGACGGGACCCCTAATTGCTTGGTGCCCTAGGGCAGCTGCCTGCTTTGCCTGCGCCAAAAGCCGCCACTGCTTTTTGCCACCCCTGTACAGCCCATGTGGCTGGGCTGAGCAGGGGAGGGAGCTCTAACTCTAGCTGTCCCAGATGCTCACAACACACTTCGGATGTTGCTGCGGCACACTGGTTGGGAACCACTGGTCTAGAGTGTGTTGCTTTCTGAACTAGGGTTTCTCTCATATAAGAGAAAAATTGCCTAAAGAAAGTGGATGCAGCCCAAGTTGCCCTAGGTAGGCATCCACATCCTCTATCACCAATCGACCTCTCTTCTGAACTAGTCTCAATGACAGGTAAAAGATTTTAATGGATGATGGAGACTCAGCTTCCCTCTTACTTAAAAAAGTAGTTCCACGTGGTCTGTGCTGAGGCAAGTTGTGCAAGGCATGGAAGGGAAGCGTCAGCTTGTTGAGAACACTGGATTGGAACTCAGGCTACCTGCCTTCAATTCCCATAATTGCCAACTGACTTCTTGTGTGCCTTGGGCAAGCCGCTTGGTTCCTTTGTGCCTCAGCTCTCTGTCTGTACAATGAGTAGATTTATCTTTCCCTTTTGCCAAGTTCCAAGGGGGCAGCTGTGTTAGTCTAGCTCAGTAAAAGCAGCAAGGGGTCCTATGGCACTTAAAGACTAACAGATTTATTTATCACATGAGCTTTCGTGGGAGAAAATCCCACTTCATCAGACACTTTGAAGATAAATAAATCTGTTAGTTGTTAAGTGTCATAGGACTCCTTTCTTCTTTTATCTTCCCTTTGTCTCTTACAATTGTAAACTCTTTGGGGCAGGAACTGTCTCTTATTGTGTGCAGTGCCGAGCTGAAACGGGGTACTGATCTCTGACTTGCGGGTTCTAACCCATGAAATCTCATGCCCAAATTAATGTGTTGATCTTTAAGGTGCCACAGGATCCTTGTTTGTTTGAAACAGACTACCATGGCTACCCCTCTGGATCTGGTCATAGTGTAATTCAGTTAACATTAGAGTGGCTTCCTGTACTTATGATAAACAAATGAGGAATCCTGTGGCATGTACTCATGATAAAGATTTTTATCTTTAGAGCTGTCAACTCAGCATCTTCCAGCAGTACCCAAATTGTTTTTTCTTTCTTTAATCTCCCTTCCTTAACCAGGATTAGAATTTTGGATTTCCTGTTTTCCAGCTCTGGGCTTTTTACCGCAGCGCTTCGTTCCCAGGTCTCCCTGTTTCTGGGATAGATTGGGGAAGAGGACTGAGTTTAGGAGTATTTGACTGCACTTGTTAATTGGGTGTTTATGGCCAGTGAGCTGACAGATTCAGACTTCCCCTGTTGAGGAAGCTGACAAGCAAAAGAGGCAAACCTGCAGGTTCCATTCATGTCAGGCTAATTAGCAGAGCATTTAGGGCTGATAAATAGCCACTCCATTGTCACTTAACTTTATTCATAGTCTGGAAAGGGACCCACCTGCTGAGCCGCCAATCCTAGTGCCAGTTCATTTGCTTGAGGACCTCTTGTCTGACTATTGATCCTACTTTGCTCTTGTGGACTGACAGGTGGTTAGGCCCAATCCTCAAAGGGCTTTAGGGGTATATTTTCCATGGATTTCATAAGACAGGAGCAGTATTCTCCCCAGGACTTGAAATTGGGGTGGTAGGGGGTGTATTGGGGGTGTTCAGTAAATTGGTATAACACTATTAGTAGCTGACAACTGGGGGGGGGGGGGTTGGGAAATCCCTGGACAGGAGCCTAAAGGAGAGAGATTCCCATGGCTCTGGGAAGAGTGGTACTGTTTTAGGAGATGTTGGGTAGTGCTGAGTTACGGAGAGGCATTTTGGGCCCATTTCTTGTCTCACACTGGTGCAGCTAGAGAGAGAGAGTAGAATGAAATCCACTGTTTCTGGCACGGCCTGTGCCCGGAAGGAATTTTGGGGTACCTCCATCTCCCAGTCTCAGATCTGGGCATATGGGACTCAGTGTTTCCAAATCCATGCTTGTGTGCATACTGCTGTGTAGACCTGGGCTTACCAGCTTCTGGACCCAGGTCTCACAGCTGGCTCCCACGTCCACGCTGCAGTATTCAGATCTTTGAAGTCAGGTCTGTGGCTTGACTTGTGTCAACAATGAAGAGTGACAGGGCGTGGACCCAAGTCACAGCAGGACTCGGCTCTGACCCACTGCAATAGAAGGGTCCTGGGACCAAGGTGTTCATGCTCGCTTGGTGACCTGAGTCAGTCTGATTTGTGTGTGGACGTGGCTTGGGCTCAAGTATGAGTCAGGGTTAGTGCACAGTGTGGATGGACCTTGAAAGGTCTTGCTCCATCGATTGTACGCTGGTTAGAAAGAAGATCTTGCCTTTCCCTCTGGTGCTTTAGTCACCTACCTGCTGGCTTCATTGTTCTCTCAGCGACTAGCAGGGGCAGGTGGGGTAAATGTCTGTAAAGCAGCACTGGAGAGGTGGGGGCTCAGCTGGACATCAAGAATTATGGAGGGGTCGAGGGAGTGTGAAATGGTTGATTTGACCCAGTGAGTGCTACTCCAGGCTGGAGGTGGCTGGCTAGGGCATGTGGGCTGCTTTGACCCAGACAGTGCACTGTACATGGAGCTGGTGTGTTTGTCAGGCCAGGGCCGCATATTTGGAAAGTCTCCTCTGTCAGCAATCCAGGCTCTCATCTTTCAGACAGCTGGTCCTGGGAGACCTCCTGCATCCCCACCTTTCCTTGCCTTTTTCTTGGCCACATCCATGTGCAGACTTTGCGCCCATGTGATTCGCTTGGTCACAAGGAGCCTCCTAAACTGACTGAAGAGGATCCATGCTAGGGGACTGCACTGCCCTGACTGACTAGGGGTCTAAGCCCACATTGTAAACTTCAAGGCATCTGATGAAGTGGGGTTTTCTCCTTTGAAAGCTCATGTGATAATAAATTTGTTAATCTTTAAAAGTGCCACGGGATTCCTTGTTTGTTCTGCTGAGCTAGACTAACACAGCTGCCCCTCTGAAAAATTGTGAACTTGGTGTGTCTAGACAGGGATGGGAACCATGGCTGTGGCTTCACTGCTATTTCTAGCCACCCTTGTTTCATCAAAGCTAGCTTAGGTGTGTTTACAAGTGCTGTAATCACACCTCTGACTGCAGGGTGGACAGACCTTCCAATGGGGACGTGGTTTCACCTCTTGTCTAATTGATGCTGTGGGCTTAAATCCTGATTAGGTGGGATGAAAGCCCTGTCATTGGTTTCACTGGGGCCAGGTCATCTTGGGTCTCCTTTACCCAGGGCTGCTTTTCTCTCTTCCTTCCATCACTCCCCTGTGGTTCTCTGGTTTCTTCTATAGTCAATACTTTCTGGATGTGTGTAAATGCATCTCTAAGGTGTTAGCAAACTAAACTTCCTTCTATTATGCAGTGTGTTCTGTCCCTGTCCCTGCCCTGTCTCTTAGTTTGCCGTGCCAATCTCCCCTCCTGCCTATCCGCCCTCTGGTTTAGAGCAGTACCCTCCTCCCTGCCCCTTTCAGTGTAACTCCCTCGCAGCTTACCAGCTGTGTTTTCCCTGAGTCTGCGACGTGGGAGTCGGGAGGCACTCCAGGAGTTGCTGATCTGCTGTGCAGTGATATAATTGGGGGGAACCAGCACCTAGTTTTTAACAAATAAATCATTTCCCCAATCCCTGCTGAGCTGCAAAGCTCTTTAACTGTGTTTTTGGTTAAAGAGAATTAAGATGTTTTCTTGCACTTGGGTGCTGATCTCTCTGTCTGAGCTGCCGCCAAGCGTTCTCTCTTTACATGACTTTCGCCTGTTGCCAGGTTCATACTCCCCATTTGTTTTGCCTCATCCTTGATTGGTGCAAGAGCCTTCCCCATGGCAGCTTATGCTTGCCGCAGCCTTTCCATCTCTTCTATTCTTTTGTCATTTCAAATCTAATCCAAAGGCCTCTTTTTTTCACTGCCCCTTCCACTGGTGTCTGGTTTCTCTGTCTCTGAGCAATTTGTGACATAGTCCCCATAACACCATTTAACTCATTCAAATGTGTCAGCATGGGATGAAGTTTCTACAGTTGGGGAGGGGGGGACATAGTCAGGCCAGGTCACTTTCACACCTCATCGCTGGAGCGTTGGTGTCTCCAGATAAGATCCTGAAACCACCTCTGTCCCCTACCTCAAACTGGCCTCTCTCTCTCATGTGGGACCCTCCTTCTTTATTGCTTTCTTCTAGAGCAGCTGCTGTTGGCTTATGAATGTATCTTGCATGTTATATACCCTGGCCAAAGCCATCTCCAGTCACCTTAGTTCACTTGGCGAGTGACCTGTCTTGGGAGCACTAGATTTGAAGCCTGAGGAATGTGGTTGTGGAGAACTGTCTGTGGCAGCACGTGTGCATGGGAAAATGTTACCCTGTAATTTTTTGGTGCTCTGTGTCCTCTGGAGTGGGAAAACTTTCCTCTGTGTTTGTCTGCGTCTTAAGTAGCTGTGTCGTCTAGTGGATTGTGTGGATTTTGCTCTTCTCTTTGCTGGGGCATCTCTCAACCATACAGGTCTCTTCTGGCCTTAAATGTCTGACTGTGCCTGTGAGCCGTTCCTAACTCCTGCAGAGGCCCGCTGCCGCAGATACAGGTGCATTGGAAAGCATAGGAGGAACTTTGATAGCTTCCCTTAAAACTTTGACTAGGATGAATCACAGGTGCAGTTCCTGCATGCTAGGAAGGTAGGGTGTTTTCTTTTAATTCAGGTCCGTGAAGCTCCACTTATTTTTAGCTGACTGGCCCAATCCCTGCTTCTTTCTCTCCTGGAGCCTCTGTGAAAGGTCATGAGGCTTGATCTGAATGCAGGGTCTCCAGTGACTCTGTCACTGCTATAAAAATATCCACAAGACCTGTTGCTATCTGTGGCTGTATCTGACAGTAGTGGATTTGACCTAGTTATACCATCCTTCCAAAAAGAGACGGAGCTTGGGGGTTGATGGCACATAGCACCTCCTATTGGATGGGTGCAGCTGACTGCTGTGAAATGCAACCTGCGGACATGCTGCCACCTCCCAGCAGAAGTGATTGGCTAGGTAATTTCCAGTGCTGTCGGTGAGCAATTTCCATTTGTCTTGTCATGGGAAAATTCACTCCCAAGTAACAGCAATGGAGCATGAATGCATGGTGTGTTAGGATTAGAAGTGGAGGAAAGTCTTCTGCTGGCAGAGTTTTCCTTGGAAAATGACTATTTGTCAAAACTGAAACATTTTGTGGGAACATATCAAGGTCACTGGCATTTTTGCAGGAAGTTACTAGTTTGTTACATTTCTCCTTGAATGTTGCGTTATGGGCAGGTGAAATGGTGAAGTGGAAATGAAATGCTTGCACGGTTGTTGCAGCGGAATGTTCTCAGGGTGTTTCATTTTGTGATAAATCCTGGGGTTTTGACTTCCCCACTTCATTTTGAAATCTTGGATTTCCTGCTGGACAGAAATACCTTATTTTCACCATCTCTAGTTAGAACTTTTTGCTTAAATGGTTCTGCAGTTGGGGCCAGCCACACCCTGAATGTCAGCCATGCATAGTGCCAGTCATACCCTGGGTGTCACAGAAATCTGGCATCTTTTCTTTCCAGGCTGTTAGATCTTTCTCTCCACCTGGGCACCAGCGGACTGGTGATGTGCTGGTGACCGTTACCAGTCCAGGTTCACCTGTAGCTCATGTGACAGAGGACTAGTTTTGGAGCTGACTGTTCTCTCCTAAGGCAGGAGGTGTGAGGGGGAGAGTTTTTCCTGACAGCTGTGTCTGTGCTGCAGAGTGCATAGGCTCATTATGCTGAGCTTTGTGGCTCCAGGCATGGTTTGTTTTCTTGTCTTCTGTGTCCTTGTTATGGCCCTGTTTATCTACACAGGCTTTTCTGCCACTCCATCCACAAAGGTCCATATGTGGACTTTTCTTCTATTTCAAAGGTCTATGGTCAGGGGCGTTGCTGACCCGGGGCACCGGCCCAGGCCACTCCCCCTGCCAGGAGGCCAGGCACCTGCCGGGGCTGGGGCTGGGAGCGGCCACGCCCTGGATCTGCGGCCAGGGCCAGGAGCAGCCTCTGCGGCCACAGGTGGCTGAGCCCTGGATCCCCAGCCGGGGACGAGGCTGCCGCAGCCACGGGTGGTTGGGGCCCGGATCTCCAGCCCAATTGGGCTGGAGACCAGGAGAGGTGGGCCTCGCCAGACCCGGGGCACTGGCGCCGGGATTTGGGGCACGTGCCGCATGTGCCCGGCACCAGCGACACCCCCGTTTATGGTCCAGGCCAGAGTGGGAAACGTCCTGTCTGCTGGTCCGCATCGCTTCCACTCCTCTCCGGGTGCTCTTCTGCTAGCACAGGTCCAGTCCTTCTCCAAGTGTCTCCAGCCTCCTTCCCCTTTCTAGGTACTGGGGCCAGGGCTCCCATATTCAGAGCCCCACACCTCTGCCCCTACCTCCCCATCTGCCAGGCCTTCCCCTTGCTTGGCCCCTGGAATAGTTCTTGCTCTGAGAATAATGCTGATAGGCTTTCCTAGAACTAGATGCCAGGAGGGGACGTCATCAGGCTGACGGCTGGTTTTAAATGGATTAATCCTCAGGAGTCACCTATGGGAGGGATTTGATCCTGGCAAGAGAAAAGGTAAAGCCATCCATGTGCCGGGGCTGAGGGAGTCCCCGACCCCGAGCGATGCTGACTGACTCCTCCCTATCAGGCCTCAGCTGTCAGCCAGGCAGCACCAAGTCTGATTGCCTGGCACCCAAGGCTATGGTCGTGAGGCTTCTTTACCCTGGTGCTCAACTCCCCAGATTCTTAGAGCCTGTTCCCTTAGCTGCCAGGAGCCTTCTGGTTTGGGGGTGCATGGAGGGATGGTGAATGATTGGGCTTAACCCACGCAGGAGGCAAGATCCAAACTCCACTGGATCCCACCCCCCGCTGTTTTCTGTGCAGGGACAAACACTGTGAAATGCCCTAAAACTGACGTAGGTCAGTTCACTCCCCTCCCAACTCCCTGTACAAACTACTCCCTTACCTCCAGGAGAAATAGGAGCTGTGAGGAGCCGGGCATTATACATGAGAACCTTGCCTGGTGTCTGAATGTGTCCTGGCCCTGTAGGAGGCTATGGATGGAGCCCTTCTCCCCTCCCCCCATCTCGGCTCCCACATGTCCAGGTGGGGAAGACTTTTTCCCATATAAGGTCTGAAATTCAGTTATTGTTTCAACATGGGCTTTATCTCCCCCTGAAAATCCTATTAAGATCTCATTTTTCTGACCCTGATCTCAGCTTGCTGTTTGGGAGGGATTAGTGTTTGGCCATCTCTCCCCACCACCCCCGTTTCTGTTGCTGTCTTTTCTTTCCCAGATCTCTCCATCCTTTGCCAGCATGTTCTATTTAGAGAAATTGTGGATCTGGAAGGGACCTCCTGGGGTCATCTAGTCCTGTCTCCAGCACTTATGGCAAGACTAAGTGTTATCTTCTTTCCGCCATTCACTTTTTCCATTTCTTCTTCCCTTGGTTGTTTTTTTCCTCCCTTTCCAGGGAAGTAAGATTTTCTTTTTCTCAGAATTGAAGCTAGGAAGGATTACTAGTTCTGACATCAGATGGGTTGGTTCCTACTGCATGCAGGATATGAGGCTTTGAAGTCACACTATTCTGATGTTGATCGTAAGTTAGCAGCTGGTGTCACTAACTGCTGCAGGATAGGAACTGTGCACCGGATGTGACCTCTGACCCACCCCACCAGTGTCCTGTCTCTCCTGGACGTTGTCGGGGTGATTCAGAGGAAGGTGTTGGGACCCACATATGGTGAAATAACCTACCCTCCTGGGAAGCTTCTGGACAATGCTTGGGATACGCCCTGGAGGACACACAATGTTATTCTAGACATTGTTTTTTATGTGATTTAATGTGTGCAATCTTATTTTCCATGTCAATGTCTAACCTTCTCTTGAAATCCATTGAGTTCTTGGTACTGAAAAATATCCAGTGGCAGAGTCCAATGAGCTAATTATGCCCATGGTCTTTAAAAAAAAAAAAAAAAAAAAAAAAAGTATTTCCTTGTCTGTTTAGTTGCCTTCCAATTTCATTGATTTCTTTTTCCTGCTTATTTTTGGATTATGGGAAAGGATAAATAGGAGCATCCAATCCATTATTTTGATGCTATTCAGAACTGTGTGATAACTCCACAATGCCTGTGCACCCCCTTATTTGCCCATCTTTATAGGCCTAATGCTTAGAGATTGTTGCTTGCATGGGGTTCCAAGATCCGTGTGTCTAATGCTTTGAGACAGAAGTGACCAAAGTCTTTCTTCAGTGGAAGTGGCAGGTAGGGGAAAGGTACTTGAGGACCAGAGCTCAGCTTCTGAATAGCACCAGATGCGCCTTTCCCTGTTGAAAGCCTAGGTGCCAGACCTTGATGACCACTGGTCTGTTGGAGTGGACTGCTTGTAGCAAAAGGGGTGAAACATCCATACTCTGCTCTTTTCTCCCTTCCTCTCTCTTTTCTTTCCCAGAGTGTGATGTTATCTGTGCTCTGGTGCTACGAGTTAGCAATAGGTAGTCATTCTGACAGTGACCAGTCCTGCTGCAGATATCCAGGGAGCAGGATGTGTCCCAGAGGGTGTTGTGATATGACTTGCTGATAGCCCAGCCAGGCCTGTTCCACAGAGCTTTTGGGAGTGGGGCGGGGGGGAGGCATGTGGCAAGGAAGGAGAGAACCGTTTTGAATGCTACTGGAAGTGACAATAACTTGGGCCCTGCAGGCTCCTGAGAGGAAGCTCCAGTGAATGGGCTTCCTGGTGTGTGTGTTTAGCAAGCAGTTTATGGGGACTGCTCTGTCGTGGAGTCCTCACGACCCATCAGGAGCGCAGCTCCTGGGGTGCAGGCCTCTGTCATTGGACACAGCAGGACCTGAGCTCAGCACTGAAAGTTAGGACTCCTGGCTTGAATTCCTGATTCTGGTGCTGGGTCTCTGGGCATCCTTGGGTGACTTGTTGTTGTCGGTATCACAGGGGCACCTACAGGCTTCTGAAGAAGAATGATTCAGTGGTAGGAAGAACTGCCTAATGGTTAGGGCATCAGCTTGGGATGTGGGAGTCTTGGGTTCAGTTTTCTACGCTGCCACAGACTTACCTTGGGCAAGTCACTTAGCGTCTCTGTGGCTCGATGCTCCATCTGTACCCCTGCCCTCTATCTCAGGGTCTTGGGAGGAGAAATGTAGTAAAGATTGTGAGCTGTTCAGATACTTTGATGATGGAGGCTGAATAAGTGCCTTAGAGAGAGAGAGTCTGGCACCAGGGCCCCATTGTGCTAGGGGCTGTACACTCAAAATGACAAGATGACTTCTGCCTCCAAGAACTTACTGTCTCAGGAGGATCTAAGAAACAGAGGGGGAAAGGGCACTGAGAGGGTTTGGAGGCAGTGTGCAGTAAACAACAGCCCCAGCACACCAGCTGCCTGGCTGTTACTGGTTTGGAGAGTCTGTGTGGAAAGGGGCGGAGTGATGTGGCCTGAGACAGAGATTGCAGAAGGAATGGGGTCGAAGTGTTTCCTCGCCATCTTTTGTTACTGGGAAGCTCTCCCACTTTGGATCATTCCGTGCTTCGGTTTCCCCATCTGTAAAAAGGGCTGAATACCTCCTTGCGGGTTGCAGATAGGAAATAAATGTTTTCATCTTCAGATCTTTTTATGAGCAACATATAACTCAGGAAGGCCTTGGAGCATGATTGGGGTGCCTAGATGTAGCCTCGACACTCAGTGACTAATAAAAGAAGTGCTAAAATATTGTTACTTGTCAGCAAATTACAGGAGCCATAGCAGTAGCCTGGTAGGTGTTGGGAATAGATAGGCCAGTAGAGGGCAGTAGTCAGAGGCAAGGTTCTCCTTTCCAGCATGCACTGAACTCAGTAGCTTGATTGCACAAGAGGGGTAACATCTGGAGACTTTGGGGAGAATCCTTTGTTGTTTATGCCAAAAGGAACTTCCCAGATGGGTCCCTGTTTGTCAGGCAAAGATGGGGAGAATGGGATGCTTTAGGACAGTGATTTTTCAACTGGTGCTCCTTGGACATAGTGAAGGTATTCCATGACTGACCCCTCCCTGTTGGGGCAGAGCAGAGAAGGAAGAAGGAGCAAGCCCCAAAACTGAGCTGTGCCTGGGAGATTCAAAATGCCACACCTGCAGCAGACCTTTTAAGTGCTTCTTTCCTGTGGCTGATGCATTTTAAATTTCCCACTGCATCAGTATTGCTTGGACATAAATTCACAGTAAAACTTCCTTTTGAACCTTACTCCAAGAATCGTAGGTTTGGAAGGGACCTCGTGAGGTCATCTAGTCCAACCCCCTGCTAAAAGCAGGACCATTCCCACTGAATCATCCCAGCCAGGGTTTTGTCTAACCAGGCCATAAATGTTCCCAAAGATGGAGGTTCCACCACCTCCCTAGGTAACCCATTCCAATCCTTCACCACCCTTCTAGTGAGAAAGTGTTTCCTAATATCCAACCTCAACCACCCCAGCTGCAATTTGAAACCATTGCTCCTTGTTCTGTCCTCTGTTACTACTGAGAACATCCTAGCTCCCACCTCTTTGGAGCACCCCTTCAAGTTATCGAAGGTTGCTACCAAATCCCCCCTCTGTCTTCTTATCTGCAGGCTAAATAAGCCTCATTCCTTCAAGTCTCTCCTTGTAAGTGAAATGGATGATCTTTGTTCAAACATGCAGGCCCAAAATTCCCATTAAAACTCGAGTAATTTTCAGTTTTAAGTTCTGTGTATAATCATTATGTACCTGGGTTTTTTTTGTTTTTTTTTAGAAATAAATGTGTTATATTCATAAACTTGTATTTAATACACTTTACTGCATCATTTTTGCAGGACTGTTTAGTACCCAGATATTATTAATATTATAGCTGGTGTATACTGACTTTTTTGAGAGAGGTTTCATCAGAGGTTCCACATAAAGTAGTTAATACTTTTTAGGTATTCTCTGGTCCAATGAAGGTGGAGACACAATGCTTTAGGATAAAGGTACAAGACTAGTTCATTTCTAGAAAGCTATCAGTTCTCTCTCTCTCTCTGCTCATTGCATCTAGGCATTCACAGCCAGGCTGACAAGAAATCCCTGTTTTGCTTCACATTTGGAACCTGGAATGCTAGGGGGTTAGAAATGCAGCATGGGGCCTGGCTCTGGTAGGCCTAGTGGCTCATCTCTGACTGGTAGCACCTCTGAAGAATGAATGCCCAGTCAGGCCAAGGTCAGGGCATTGGTGGGAAAAGGCGATGTGGATGAGTGAGCTTGTCTGAGCTTACACCTGTTCTGTTGATAAAGGAGAATAATCGGTGATGGGAAACCAAAAAAACTTTTGAAAATAAATTGCAGGGACTTTCAGGCTGTCCACCTGCCCTGGCTCCCTTTTCTCATTTCCATGGTTTCACCCAAACATTTTCCTGTTGATGATAAATTTTTCCTTCTCTGTTTCTCTGCAGGAGACCCACACAACACAATGGGGGAGGGGGGTAGATTGTGCAATTGACTAGATTGGGGTAAGCAAAATATGACCCATGAGCCAGATCTGACCAGCCTGAGGTCTCTGTCTGGCCTGCCACCCCCCCCCAGCTTTCTCATGCCCCCTCCACCCCACCCCAGCTGGCTCTGTGCTGCTCCAGGGCCAGCACCCTGTCACCCCGGCCCCAAACTAGCTCTGCCTGCTTCAGGGCTGGCTCTCTGCCACTGCTGTGGTTAGCTCTCTCTCTCCTCCCAGCCCGGCTCTGTGCCATCCCTCAGTTGGTTCTCCCCTGACACTCCTAGGGCCAGTTATGCACCGCACCACCCCACCCCACCCCACCTGCTGGGGCCAGGCTTCTGCCTCCTCCTGCTCTTTGCCTCCCCAGCCCACCTGTGAATATTGTTGCCTACCCTTGGACTAGATGTAAAGTGCTGTCTGTGTGCAATGTAAATAGGATACTAAAACCAGAGGACAAATCTATATTTCTGTGATCACAATCTGTTCTGTTTGCCTTAGCTCTCAATCCTGCAAATGCTTATCCACACACCTAACTTTACTCTAATGGGGCTTGTCCTGTGTGTAAAGTAAGGTGTGTATGAATTTTTGTGGGGTTGAGGCCCGGTTTACAACTTGTTACAGGGGTAGGTAAACATAGAATCATAGAGTTGGAAGGGACCCCACGAGGTCATCTAGTCCAACCCCCTGCCAAAAAAAGCAGGACCACTCCCATTAGATCATCCCAGTCAGGGTTTTGTCCAGCTGGACCTTGAACACCTCCAGGGATGGAGATTCCACCACCTCCCTAGGCAGCTTATTCCAATGCTTCACCACTCGCCTAGTAAGGAAGTTTCTCCTAATATCCAGCCTGGACCGCCCCAGCTGTAACTTGAAACCATTGCTTCTTGTTCTGCCCTCTGTTACTACCGAGAACAGTCAAGCTCCCTCCTCCTTGGAGCAACCCTTCAAGTAGTTGAAGGCTGCTATCAAATCCCCCCTCCATCTTCTCTTCTGCAGGCTAAATAAGCCTAGTTCCTTCAGTCTTTCTTCATAGGGCTTGTGCTCCAGCCCTTTGATCATTTTGGTTGCCCTCCTCTGGACTCTCTCTAATTTGTCCATGTCCTTTTTGTAGTGGGGAGCCCACAACTGGACACAGTATTCCAGATGTGGCCTCACTAGTGCAGAATAGAGGGGAATGATCACATCCCTCGATCTGCTCGCAACACTTCTTCTGATACAGCCCAGTATGCCATTGGCCTTTCTGGCAGCAAGCGCACACTGCTGACTCATATCCAGCTTCCCATCCACCATGACTCCCAGGTCCTTTTCTCCAGTGCTGCTATTTAGCTGATCACTCCCCAGCCTGTAGCAGTACATGGGGTTTTTTCATCCCAAGTGCAGGATTTTACACTTGTCCTTGTTGAACCTCATGAGATTCCTCTTGGCCCACTGCTCCAATTTGTCTAGGTCTCCCTGAATCCTGTCCCTGCCCTCCAGGGTGTCTACCGTTCCCCCCAGTTTGGTATCATCTGCAAACTTACTAAGTGTGCAATCTATCCCATCATCCAGATCATTAATGAAAACATTGAACAGAACTGGCCCCAGGACCGACCCCTGGGGCACGCCACTCGTTACTGCTTGCCAACTTAACATGGAGCCATTGATTCCTACACGCTGAAACAGTTGATCTAGCCAGTTTTCTATCCACCTTACAGTCCACGCATCTAACCCATACTTCCTTAATTTGCCAATGAGAATGCTGTGGGAAACTGTATCAAAAGCCTTGCTAAAGTCAAGGTATATCACATCAACGGCTCTTCCCGCATCCACAAATCCAGTCATCTCATCATAGAAGGCGATGAGGTTGGTCAGGCATGATTTACCCTTGGTGAATCCATGCTGACTGTTCCTGATTACTCTATTTTCCTCCAAGTGTTTCAGGATGGATTCTTTGAGAAGCTGCTCCATGATTTTTCCAGGGATTGAGGTGAGGCTGACAGGTCTGTAATTCCCTGGATCCTCCTTTTTCCCTTTCTTGAAGATAGGTACTATATTTGCTTTTTTCCAGTCCTCTAGCACCTCCCCTGTTCGCCATGAGTTTTCAAAGATAATGGCCAACGGTACTGCTATCTCATCAGGCAGCTCCCTCAGCACCCTCGGATGCAGTTCATCCGGCCCCATGGACTTGTGCACATCTAGTTTCTTTAAGTAGTCCCTAACCTGACCTTCTGTCACCAAGGGCCTCTCTTCTTCTCCCCAGTCCCCCGTACCTAGTGTAGTGGGCTGGGAGCTGACCCTGCTTGTGAAAACTGAAGTAAAAAAAGCATTGAGCACTTCAGCTTTTTCCTCATCCTCTGTCATGAGGATGCCTGCCCCATTCAGTAAGGGACCTACACCATCCCTGATCCTCTTCTTGTTATTGACATACTTGTAGAACCCCTTCCTGTTATCCTTCATATCCCTTGCTAGTCGCAACTCCATTTGTCCTTTGGCCTTTCTGATTTTATCCCTGCAGTCCCGAGCAATGTCTTTATATGCCTCCTTAGTCATCTGTCCTAGCTTCCACTTTCTGTAAGCGTCCTTTTAATGCTTCAGCTCAGTGCAGAGCTCTCTGTTAAGCCACAGTGGGCGCCTTCCACATTTGCTGTGCTTTCTCCTTATCGGAATTGTATCTTCCTGTGCCCTTAGCAGGGTTTCTTTAAAATGCACCCAACTCTCTTGGACACCTTTCCTCTTCAGATCAGCCTCCCAAGGGATCCTGCCCATCAGTTCCCTGAGGGAGACAAAATCTGCTTTTCTGAAGTCCAGGGTCTGCGTTTTGCTTCTTTCCTTCTTTCCTTTAATCATCAACTTGAACTCAATCATTTCATGGTCACTGCTACCCAGGCTGCCATTGACCTCTACTTCCCTGATAAATTCTTCTCTATTTGTGAGCAGCAGATCGAGAGGTGCAAGGCCCCTAGTTGGTTGCTCCAGCATTTGTACCAGGAAGTTGTCCTCAACACTCTCCAGAAACTTCCTGGATTGCCTGTGCACTGCTGTATTGGCGTCCCAGCAGATGTCAGGGTAATTGAAGTCCCCCATGAGAACCAGGGTCTGTGCTCTAGAAACTTCTGTCAGTTGTCCACAGAACGCCTCATCCACCTCCTCCTTCTGATCTGGTGGTCTGTAGCAGACACCTACCACAACATCCCCCTTGTTGCTCTCCCCTCTAAACTTAACCCACAGACTTTCAACTGGCTTGTTTCCACTTTCATAATGAAGCTCTGAGCAGTCATAGAGCTCCTTTACATATAGTGCTACTCCTCCCCCTTTCCTTCCCTGCCTCTCCTTCCTAAACAGTTTATACCCATCTATTGCAGAGCTCCAGACATGCAAACTATCCCACCACGTCTCTGTTATCCCAATCATGTCATAGTTCTTTGTCTGCGCCAGTACTACCAATTCCTCCTGCTTGTTTCCCAGGCTCCTTGCATTTGTGTATAGGCACCTAAGATACCCAGCTGATTGCCCTACTTTCCCATTTTGATTTTCAATTCTATTGTATCTACCTCCCTGGATTTTCTTTTGGTGTTGACCTCCCCCACCTGCCTCAGGCATTAGAGCTTCATTAGAGCATCTAAGAAGGTTATTTGATTCCCCCCGCATGTTCCAACTACCCTCTCTTCTATCCCTGGAGTTACAGTCCCGGCACCCCCCAAGTTCCATCCCTTCCCCCTGGTCTCCCACATTGTCACTTACCTTACTTACGTTCCAAAAAGAAGGGCGGTTTAGTCTGGTGGTTGGAAAACTATCCAAAGATTTGGTAGACTTGGGTAGCCTTGCCCAAGTCACAAAATTTCTCTGTGCATCAGTGTTCCCACCTGCCCAATGGGGATAGTTTCTCTGCTCTGTCTGACAGGAATGTCCTGAGGATAAATGCATTAAAGACTGTGAGATGCCCAGAGATGGGCAACAGGGGCTGGGTAAGTAGCAGAGCTGGGTTTGTGTGTTCATGATATTACTTTTCATCCCTTAATGATCTGAGGCTTGAGGTGGACTGTGCTGGACAGTGGCAGAGGAGGTTGAAAGCAAAGCTTTGTTTATAAGTGATTGGGTGATAAATACTCAGTCACTTTTCATTTTTCCGTTCCAGACTCAAAGGGGACAGATGCTGGTTGTGAGCCAGCAGAGGGCTCTGCAGTCCACAGGGAGTCAGTTAAGGGAAAAAGTGATAGAGAGAGAGAGAGTGTGTGTGTGTGTGTGTGTGTTGCATTCTGGGAGCCTGCTGTGTTCTTCCATTGCCCCTGCTTGGCTGTATATTTAGGATGCTCCTGTGTGAAACTGTAAAATATGTTGGCAGGAGTCCAGCTGCTCTCGCATTCCAACGTGTAGAATCTGCCCTGCTGAACACCACCTGACCTTTCCAAGTTTGGGCTGTAAGCACAATCCCAGAGCCTGAACCTGGCACTCTTCGTCCTGCAAATGTCTCTTACTCCTGTGTACAAACCCTCAATTGCTATGCTTAAGAGGGGGCTCTGGTATTGCTCCAGGTGAGCACATGAGGCAATGCATAGAGGCAAATAAATGGGAGTAAAGATCACAGAGTCAGCTATTTGGTCTGCCAGTCCCCACCTGGGACATCTGCAAGACTGACTCTGCTCAATTCTGCTAATGGAAGTTGGAGAAAGGGACATTCTCCCTATGTATGGTTGCAGAGAGCCAGCCTAGCTTTACGTGACTCTGTGTTCTGTTTGGAGCTTGCTGCTGCAGTTGCAGGTGTTTCTAAGGGGTCTGTCAGCACTATATCTAAGGGGACTTTGCACTGGTTTACAATAACCATTGGTGGGTGAGTTTCAGCCACCATTGCCTGGGGTGGGGTCTGAGTTGGTTGCTGGCTCTCTAGCCTTTGAACAGCTGCCTGAGCCCTTTGGCCTTCCTGGCTTCCAGAGCAGAGCTGCTAGTGTCTTGAGTGCAGAGCAGGTCTGCAAAGAGCTGATCATGCCTGAACTGAGAGGATAGGAACAGATTGTGGCGTGGTGCCACCTGAGCTCACCTGCTCCTAGAGCAGTGGTTCCCAACCAGTGTGCCAGGGCAACCCCCAAACTGTGCTGTGAGCATCCCCGAGAGCTGGAGTTAAAGTTCCCTCCCTGCCCAGCCCAGCCACGTGGGCTGTGCAGGGGCTGGGAAAAGGCAAGGGTTAAAGTAAGGGGGAAGGCACTGGAACACAGTTCTGGGGCCCCCTATTTTTAGACAGGCAGCTTTCTGGCCCCCTAAAAATAGAGGAAGGCACTGGTAGGTGGAGTTACAGGGGTCCCCCTAAAAATAGCAGGAGCAGCCGGAACGCAGCATTCTGGTGACTCCACCTTAAGCCCAGCCAGCAGAGAGCTGCGGGAGGCCAGGAGTGTGTGAATCTGCCCCTGCAGGGGGGAGCAGCTTGTGTCAGCGAGCCTGCAAACAGCCCAGGTAAGGGTTTTGGGGAGGAGGGCTACTGGGGGTTGTGTAGGGCAGATGTGTGTGTTTAGCAGAGGTGGGTGGGAGTGGATGTGTAGCAGGGGGTGTGTAGCTGGGGTTGTGGGTGGCTGTTTCTTTGGGGGGGGGTGTAGCTGGGGTGTGGGGTGGCTGTGTGTGTGTGGGGTGTAGCTGGGGGCCTAGTTCTGGGCGCTGCAGTGATGGGAGGGTCCATCACAGGCAGCAGGGTCCTGGGGGAGATGTGAGGATGGGACCCACTGGGGTGCGAGAGAGCAGCAGTGGAGTGAGGACTTGCCCTGGGAGGCAGGGAGCCAATGTGGAGGAGAAGGGGGAAGTGGATACTGTGCCATGCTCCCCTGCCCTACCTTGCCACTCCCCAGGTTCCCTCTGTTAACACCCCCCGACAAAACCACCCTTGTTCTCCCTTCTTCTCTCACCACCCTTATGCTGTTCCCCATATGGCTCCCCTTGTCCTTTTTTGCCACCCCTGCCCTGCTCCCCACACTCACTCCTGCCACTCCACACAACTTCTGACTTCCCTTGTTTTGCCACTCCTGCTCTGCTACCCCTACTACCACACAAAAGAGCATTTCCAAAACACTGTGCCATGGTTCATGAATATTCATAGGTAATTTGTTAATTTGAATATTCATGAGTTTTTAAATGGTGGTGTGCCTCGAAAAATTTGAAGGTATCAAGGTGCGCAACGGCAGAGAAAAGGTTGGGAACCACTGTCCTAGAGGGCAGGAGGAAGCCAGCTCCACTCACAGGCCAGTCATTTGTGCTTTTTAAATAGTTTTATTGGGCAGCTGGAAATGAAAGACCTCCTCCCAGCCAGCCGTTTGGATCGGGGCTGACAGCTGCACAGTGGCCTGTCTTGTTTCTCAGGCTCAGCAGCTCAGCGTGTTGGGACATGTTGGGGAGGTGTGGAACAGGACAAAGTAGCAAACCCCATCCCACCTTGGAGCACAGCAGCCCGTGGCAGTGACTGTGAGCTGAGAAGTGTTTTGGGAGTGGAGGGGCTGACTCAATGCACATAGGGCTGGTGGGGGGGGTGAGGGCAGCCGCGTGGAACCTTGTGAGCTGGAATTAAGAAAATCTTATTCAGGCTGAAGCTCCCATGAGATGCCCACCTCTCAGCCAACTCTGTCAGGTTAGCTTAGCCTGTGTGTCTGACACAGGCCCCGAGCAGGGGGAAAGGGGGGCCATGGAGAGGGAGAGAGTTGAAGGAAAAGGGAGGGCACAGCCTGCTGAAGCTGAATGAGCTGAGAGATCAGGATATTCTCTCATGCACTTCCTGCTCAGCACGCTTCGCCTGCAGCTGCCCCGGATAAAGCCAGAGGGGTGGATACCTACGGTGATGGATAGGGCCCCTGAGTCTGGAGAAGAAGTTCTCAGAGCTAGAACCTTTGGGAGCTTTGCCTCATGACAAATCTGTGTGACAAGGCAGTGAGCAGTGCTGTTTCTGCCCTTCTGCTACGGCTCACCTCCGTGAAGAGCTCTTGGTTGGGGTCCAAATGGTGACCACATCCGTGAGCCCATGCGAAAAGGCCCCCTTTCTGTCCATCTTGAAGGAGAGGCCAAAGGGTTGCACACGGATGATAAATAGAAGTTTCCAGGGCTCTAACTCTCTGCCATGGAATACATGGACTAGTAAATATACTGCATGTGTTTCCTATGAAGTCGTCATCTCAGTCCTTTGACGATGCGCTCTCCCTTGGTGACTCTTATTTCTCCAACGTGCTCTTGTGTGCTCTGCCTATCAGTCATGCTTATTCATACCTGTGTTTTGTAATGTATCGCTTAACTTGGTCTCCGTACCAGATGACTGGAGGGTAGTTAATATAACTCCAACTTTTAAAAAAGGCTCTAGAGATGATCCGGGCAATTACAAGCCAGTAAGCTTGAAGTCTGTACCAGCAAAATGGTTAAAACTGTAGTAAAAAACAGAGTTGTCAGACACAGTTGCATCACTAATCTATTAGGATTCTTTGAGGGGGTCCACAAACATGTCTACAAGGGTGATCCAGTGCTATGTTCCCTCTAAGCTGTGCATGTGCACGTGTGTGCGTGCACACAGGTTTTGAAACCTGCGCGTGCAACAAAATAGAGTGCGCACAAAAAAAATTCAACAGAGCTAATATCTTTATGCCACTTTGAAGAAGGCAATTTCAAGTAGCATGTTTCAAATAAGATTTTCTAATTTATAAAATCATTTCTATCACCATATCAAAATAAAACTAGACATTATTTGCATCATACACAGTTACTTCATTGCACTAACAAGTTTGACCACGCTCACTGGAGTGCACACAAATTTGGACGCTGGTTCCAAAAATTTGCACAAAAGAAATTTTTTGTGCACACAGCCTATGAAATATTAGAGGGAACACTGATCCAGTGTATATAGTGCACTGAGACTTTCAGTAAGCCTTTGTCAAGATACCTCACCAAAAGCTGTTAAGCAAGTTAAGTGGTCATGGGATAAGAGGAAAGGTCCTCTCACAGATCAGTGACTGACTAAAAGATAATAAACAAACTCAGTGTATAATGACAGTTAAAAAGGCTAACAGAATGGTAAGAACCATTAGGAAAGGGATAGATAATAAGATGGTAAATATCCTTTTCCATGATATAAATCCATGGTACGCCCACACTTTCAATACTTCATGCTTTTTTGGTCACCCCATCTCAAAAAAAGATGTATTAGAACTGGAAAAAGTACAGAGAAGGACAACAGAAATGACGTGGGGTATTGAACAGCTTCCACACGAGGAAAGCTCAACAAGACTGGGACTGTCAGCTTGGAAAAGAGGTGACTAAGTGGGGATACAGTAGAGGCCTGTAAGATCATGAATGGCATGAAGAAAATGATTTAATTACTTGTTATTTATCTTCTTCCCATAGCACAAAAACCAGGGGTCACCCAATGAGATTAGCAGGCAATAGATTTGAAACAAACAAAGGGAAGTACTTCTTCACACTTTTCCTGTGGACTTGTGGCCAGGGGATGTTATGAAGGTCAAAAGTGTAACTGGGTTCAGAAAAGAATTAGAGAAGTTCCTGGAGGACAGGCCCATCAATGGCTTCTAGCCAAAATGTGCTGGGATGGAACACCATGCTCTGGGTGTCTCTAAGCAGTCGACTGCCAGAAGCTGGGGGTGGACTTTAGGGGAAGGTTCACTTGATAACTGCCCTGTTCTGCTCATTCCCTCTGACACACCTGCCACTGGCCACTGCTGGGAGACCGGATGCTGGGCTAGCTGGGCCATTAATCAGACTGACTGTTCGTTGCTTTAGTTCCTGGTAGGCTGATACTCCAGCAGCTGGGGCAGTTAACGGGCTGGTGCAGGGACCTGATTTCTTCCTTGCCAGCATGTCTAACCTGAGGAGGGGTCTTGCTGCTCTGGCTGGAGTGGCTCTGATGAGGCTGAGGAGAATTGAGTGAGTGCTGAGGGGACAATGCCTGCTGCCAGTCGAGTCCCTGGCCCCTTGAGGATGAGGACTGCAATCTGAACAATGATTGGCATTTCCCTGGATTGGCGGTGCATGCTTGTCCTCAGACACTAGAATTGCAAGAATGCTCTGTGGGACTTGCTCGTGTGGGGCCTGGTCACAGGCAAGGGGACGCGTCCTGGAGGGTGCCGTCTCATGGGAGGGCAGGGCCCCCAGCACCAAAGCCTGCCTGTGCCTCAGCCCCTTTGCAAGTCTGCTCAGCCTTCTCTTTCCCTTGGAGGTGGGGTGCTCACTGCTGAGTCCCCTCTTCTACTTTTGCTTGCGAGGCAGACTCCAGAACAGGAATGAAGTGTCTCGTGACAATATTCCCCCTACTTTTAGCCACCTGAGGCATGGCTCCACCTCTCTCTTCCTATAGACCCAATCTGCCCTGCACTGGTAGGGGGCTGGCTCCATCTTGGTCACCTCTATCCCCACACTGGGTGTGCCATCCACCTTTCACTGCTGGAGCCCTCTCTGCCTCACAGTTGCTGGGTTTGTCTCTGACCCCACAGCTGCCCTCCTTTGCCTCTATGCTGCCCTCTCTCTCTCTGGGATCCTTGGCCCATTATGGCCCATGTCTCTGCCCTGGGATGAGCGTTGCGCTCCCTCCCTTCTGCCTGGCAGCCTTGGCCTGTGTTTGAGTGTCAGCCTTGCTCAGACCCCAGTTGGCTCCCTTCCTCGCTCTCTGGCCTCATCCAGCTTCTGCCAAGGGAAAGTGCAGGGAAAACAGGCAAACAGGAAATGAAAGGAACAAATGTCGCCCTGGAAACAGCCTGGGCTTCTGTTGCGTCCTCCCTGCAATGTCCTCTCCCTGCACCATTGTGACTGTAACTGGGTCCTAGCTCTGCTGGGGACCAAGGGTTGGTGGGTGGGTGGGGGAGCACCTAGCACATCAGCCCCTGGCAGAGCAGGCCTGGGCCACAGTCAGGCTGTGTCCACTTGTCCCTTGACAGCATGAAGTGGTGTACAGTAGATAGGGTCGTAAGCCCCATCAGCTAGCAATGAGCAGGGTTTCAAGTCCTGTCATAGATGGTCTATACTCTTGCTGTGTCTCTTGCACACCTGCTCATCCCTTCAAATCTGTCTCTTCAGCCTCTCCTTCATCCCAGGTTTTCCCCTGCCTCTAATCTGTCCTTGATCCCATGGCTTCACACTAGGCCCATTCTCTGTGCGTTCCTCTCCTCTGGGTTGACCTCCATCCTTCACTGCAACAGGAACTGACTAACTTTCTTTACATAATCACCTGCAGTGGGAGAGGCAAGCCCAGCCACTAAGAGTTTACAGGTTAAAGGGACCATAGAGGTGCAGGGTAACAGGGGAGACTGAGGCACAAGCATGGTGTGCCCAAGGTCAGCGGTGAGTTGGGAGTAGAACCCAGGGTCCTGAGTACCAGCCTCTAGCTACCTGTCCACATGACCTGCTTTCTGGAGTTTGATCTCTACTCCAATGTTATCTCCTCCTCTCAAAGCATCATTGTACTACAGACAGCCTGATCTCCTATGCTCAACCTATCTTCCCCCCTCTCCCTCTAGCCATGGTGTTCAGTTTCCATCACTTGTCTCAGTTTTTTGGGCAGTGACCATGACCAAGAAGCACTGACCACACCCACAAAGTGCTATACAAACACTGACCAGTGGTGGCCTGGGGAGGCTCCCCTCCTCTGCTCGCGCATCTCCCCAGAAGTGACTGCGTGTCATGGTTCCAACATTGTGTAGCACAGCCATGTGAGTCCAGACAATTGAACTGTCTGGCAGGGGACGGTGTGGGGTGATTGAACTGGGTTCTTAATACATTGTTCCACCAAGGGATTTTACCCAGGCCTGATCTGGAGGGCCTGATATTAATTAGCACCTACCTGTCCATCTCCAAAGCTTCATTTTCGCATTATGCTGAGAGGCAAAGTGACTTACCAAAGGTTACCCAGTTGCTCAGTGGCAGAACCAGGGATAGAACCTAGGCGGAGTTGTGCCTGGTTCTGTGCCTGTAGTCTCTGGCCTACCCTCTTTCCTCTCTGGGGAGTTCAATGTTGAGCTCCCGACACAACCAAGATCCCAGCAACCTCCTAGAGAAAGAGGGTCCCTATGCTCCTTGCACTCTTGCACTCTCCCTCACACTGCATCAGGGTGAAAGATCTCAGCAGTGAGCTGGGGGGAGTGAGAGCCCTCTTTGGGACTGATGGGGGAATGGCATTCACATCCATGGGCTGCAAACCTGGCCTGAGGAAGAGACAGCTTCCAGTTCTCATCTACCCTTTCAGTCCCTGGCTTCTCCCCTCTTTGCCTTACAGTCCTACTCCTGTGAAGTACAGGTACCAAAATAAACTCAGCATGGGGCACCATTGGCTCTCTATTCCTCTTGCACTATGAAAGCCTGGTCTCCTGATGGCTCCATCATGAAGGGGATGCAGATGCTCAGGGGGATGAGTTCTGTTGCCTGCCATTTGAGGAGTGTGATAGGCTGCTCCCAGAATCTGGCCCAGTGTGTCACTGTGACCCCTGTTTTCCACTCCTGAACCCAACTTACCCTGCAAGTGCTAGGTGACCTCTCACTTCTAAGTCAGTCCACACCAGCCTCCTGCGTGTAATCAATTCCAGGCAGTGGGTCAGCACCCCTTGCTGCTCTCAAGCGGTGGTCTGCGAGTGAACACCCCCAGATACTACACTGGGACATTCCATTCTAAAGGTATTGGGACTCTTCCCCAGTCACAATAGATTCAGACCATTGTCCATCTATTTGACATTGAAATGGGCATACCCACCCTCTCTGATTCACACCCTCTAAAACCCGCACAGCTTTAGACAATGCAAACATTAGCTTATTGATTAGAATGTGATTTTAAGTGAGTACTGTATACTGTATAGCAAATCAATGCACAGTTATCTAACAAAGGAGTCAGGAGTTACCACAAATAAATAAAAGATATATAACACTATTCCAAGATTACTTTTTAGTCTGTTCTCCTCATTCTTATCCACAAAACTGACTGTTGGTAGTGATCAGCCAGCCTAGGCCCTCCTGGCCATGTGGATAGGTCCAGTCTCCTGGAGTTGCTCACGAGATGGCCTTTCTCTGGCCAAAGCCAAATAAGCTTCTTCCCTATTCAAAGTGTCCATTATTTTTCCAGTCCCCCCACCTTTGTTCCACCTTCTTCATGCTGCTGAGTGATTCTCTTTGTCCCACCTGAGCCAGGGAGGTTAATTTACATTGCTTTTGTCATGTATCTTCTCAGCCTCTGTGCTGAGCTAGGCCTTAGGGTCTGACATGCTTCACGTCTGTACCCATACATGATGCTGCAGAGAACAGGATGCCATAATAATAGAGGAAAGTGCATGGCATGTTTGGCATCTAACCAGAAAATTACATTGCAGAAGTGAATAGAACAGTTACATAGACCATACCCAATGGCAAGGCTGTAACTAGGGTGAGGCGAATGGGGTTATGCCCCAGGTGCCCTGGAGAGGCTTCATTGAGCTGCTGTATCAAAGGGCGTGCTCTGCGCTGATCACTCCAGATGCTACTTGTAAGGGGTGGTGAAATGCATAATTATGGCTCTGCCGTAGGGGTGCATGGATGTGCATCCTAAGAGGTGGAGCAGGCCGGGATTTGCCACTCAGATTTAGACCATTGGTGCATCCAGGCTGGTAGTCTGCCACTGCCTGTGGCATGTGTGTGTTGCTCCAGGGGTGGATGAACCCTGTCCCCCAGCCCACTACCTTGCCCTGGCTGGTTCAGCAATGCTTTGCATGGGGAGGGAGGAGATGGGAAATTTCTTTCTGATGCCCATATGGCTGCTACAATAGGACATCTAGTGCCCTATTTTCTGGTTTTAGTCTGTTCTGAAGAAGTCCCTGTGATGGGGTCGCCACAGTTTTCTGGTGGTGGGTTTCAGCTCCAAAGGTGTAGGACTGAGGTCACGAAGGTCCTCTCCTGTAGCGTCAGGAACAGAGCAAACAGTGCTCTCCAGAGCCCCACTGGCCATGAAAAGGCTCAATACTACTGTTTCACTGGTACGCGAACAGCCGTGACAAAGATAAGAACACCTGGAAAGCAAGATCTGGGGGTCCATGATGGCTCAGAAGATGGCAAATGACAACTCCAGAGGTCTCGGCAGTGCTGGGTATAATCAAAATGATGATCAGCATTACCATGGGGTTACTGGCTCAAATCTGTCTGAGGCTGAAAGTGCTTAAAAGTCATTTTGGGTTGGCAGCTGTTCAGTGTGGTAGGAACAGGAAAGGTCTTAGTCTGATTGCTAATGGACAAGTGTCCTATCACCATTACAGTGGGTGCTAAGTGCATCCTGAAAGGGGCCAGCTGAGCCTGGGGCAAGGGTCAAATGTGCTCTGGTGCCTGAGCCTACTAGGTGTGGTGTTGCGTTGAGGGGTGCATGGGAGATCCCAGGCCTAGTTCCCCATCACTGGCCATCCAGTCCTGGAACAAGTGCTTGACTCCGAGAGAACAATAAGGAAAGATGGTCAGAAACGGGAATGCCTCCACTATGATTCTCTTCCCCACATGTGCTCTGGAGTGACCCCTCTTGCTGTGCTCCCCAGCTTCCACTACCCAATGCCACTTTTCCTTCAAGCACTTCAGTGCACTTGACAGAAGTGGGTCAGGATCATCGCCCCATTTCATAACCAGGGAAAATGGTGATGCACTGAACAGGGCTGGTGACTCAGCTCTTTGTAACTGGGCAGCTCCAGGAAGAGTCCTGACTTTGGTTCCAGATTCACTATCACTAGCTACCTTTCAGGGCTGCCAGTTTGGGAGTTAAGTTGAGTGAGGAAGGAAGAGGTGGGCGGGGGGAGGGAGAGGAGGAAGCAGGGTCGATTAGGAGAGGATTAAAAAAAAAAAAAGTATTAGCAAAGTGAAACTCCCAATCCCACTGCACGCGTCAGTTGGAGGGGGTGGGTCACTCAGCCAGGCAGCCAGCGTTGGGAGGGGTGGGAGGGTGGGGTGATGAGATGGGTGGCCTGATAGCCTGAAGCAGCTGCAGGCAGGCAGAGCCTGTGTGTGCATTCTCTCGCTGTCTGTCTGTCTGTCCGCTCCTTCCTCCTCAGCACAGCCTCTGCTGGTTCCCCTGTGTGGCGGCGGTGGCTGGCGGCTGGAAGCCAGTTTGCTGTTGTAGAGGAGTTTCCATATTTTCACCTCAGTTGGGAGAATACATCCAGACCTGTGCGCATGTGTTTCTGGCATGCCCTGGGCTGGAATAATCAACTTCCATCTGTGATACGGCAGCTGATAGAGCTGAATCCGCTCCCGATGCCTGGCAGCGAGGAAGGGTTTCTAAAACAGAGTCTGCTGAAGTTTAGGGGCTAGCAGAGGAAAGAAAGGAGCGAGCTCTGCTGTTTCCTCTCTGCGGATGGACCTAGAGGGGACAGGCACCAGCTGCTCCATGAGCTGAGATCCACTTGGCTCAAGAGCCTTTGTTTTTTGGGATCACCAGAGACTTTCCAGGGAGAACCTCTTCCTCCCCCTTTGCTAGATGGTGGAGAAAGGCATGGGTGGTGGGGACAGGGCACCCCGTGGGGGATTGCAGGGACCTCGTCATCCCCGTGCTGTCTCAAAGAGCATGTCAGTGGTGGGCAAGGCCCTGTGGAGTGTGGAGCGGACAGGGAAGGGCTGGCAGTTTGAGCGGCCCATTGGAGTGGACTGCAGCTCACCTGAGCCCCGCTGCATCTGGTTGACCAGCCTGCAGAATGACAACGCTGACCTGGAGTGCAGGTGGGGCCGCTACGGGGCTGCCCTTCCCAGACAGAAATGCCGCTCGTTCCCTCGGATGGAGAAACGCCACATGGTGAGAGATGCCCTTGTCCTGCAGCCGGATCCTATCTGACTCTGGGTTGGGGTGGGGATCTGGTCCTGGCAGATTACTATTTTAGTTCCCAATCTGATGGGCATGTACTACCTTTGTGGGTATGTGAATAATTTGGGGGGGTCATTTACTAAACTCCTGCTGGAGATGGGGTGGAGGTCTGCTAGCTTCTTTTCCACTGTCGTAGGAGATGGTTTGGGTGTGACTTCACCCTGCTATCTTGACGTTTGCCAGGTATGGGGTGGGGTGGTGGTGGTGGCTGGACTTGTTTCCCTGCTCCTCGCTCTGATTAGGTGTCAGGAGGCTGTGGGTTATCTTTTGGGGTATATTTCATGAGATACCTCCCCAGAACTTAAGCAGAGAGGGCCATGCTGTGTATCTGCTAACACCAGCCCATAGCCAGTCACACAAACTGCTCCTGCGTCATCTTCTGCTGGTCACCACTAATGTCTTGATTATCGGTCTTGAAAGTCCAAATGGTCTCTGGCCCAGCTGTTCTGGAGATGTGCCTGGTACCTCTAGTGGCTGCAGTCAGTGGCCATAGCACTACTCTCAGCCCCAGGGTCAATCTTCTGCAGACTGGAAACAGGCTGTCTCCATCACAGCAGTGCTTGGCTCTGCATGTAGCTCTTGGTCTGGATCTCTTGGATCCATTTAGGGTCTGATGTGTGATGCCTTTTTGTCCTTTTGGGTTTGGATTTTGCTTGGTGGGTTATCTGCTTGGTCCTGTCTCTGGAGCTGACACAGGTTTGTGGGAAGGTGGCAGTGAACCCTGTATTGTAATTCATAGCTTCTCAGTAAATGATGGCCAGATGCTCTGGACATGGACAGCTTGGAAATGCGGATGATAAATGAAAATGGAGCAGATCCTGGGTTTGTTGATGTTAATGTGAGTTTTGTGTGAGTGAGGCCAATGGGAGGTGTATGGGATTGAGACCAAGTAGTGTAGTGGCTAGCACACCTGCTTTACGTGCAGAAGGTTCTGGGTTCAAACCTCAGGGGGTTGGACTAAATGATCTCATGAGGTCCCTTTCAGCCCTATGATTCTATTCTATTAAGGTGGGCAAAGAGTGAAAGGGATGTGGGGAGTTGGGAAAAGAGGGCAAAGGGACCCCACAGTTTGGGTTCCACCTGCATCCTCCTCACTGAGCCATTGCTTCTTGCTGACTGAGGTCCTAGTGAATGCCAAGAGCAGTGTTTGCAAGTTCCCCATGTGCTTGTAGAGCTAGGCCCCTGATGTTGCTTTGGAAGGCTGTCGGGTTGGCTCACAAAGGGGACAAAGTGCAAAGTAGACAGAACAAGAGTAGCAGATGAATGACCGCAGGGTGAGGAACATAAAGGGAGGGGGTTAAGGGCTCTCTGTGTTTGTGAACTCAGGGATCTGCCAGTCCGGTAGCGAGTGAGTCAGTGGTAGGCTTTGTGCCCAGTGGTGAGATGTTGAACCAGCTTGCACAAATCGTTATTGTGATTAGTTTTCATGCGGGTCATTTATAAACCACATTGGGGCAGCATTGTTGAGTGAGTTGGTGTGGGGGGGCTGTGAGTGGCAAGGTTCCTGGGTTTTGCTCGCAGCTTGGTTGCTGTGTGACTCTGGGCAAATCATGCTCCTCCTCTGTGCCTCAGTTTCTCCCTTTGTAAAATGCAGTGAATGTTTGCCAGCCTCACATGGGCTCTGAATTAGATGAATGCTGAGAGCTCCATAGAGGTGGGGCTGGAAGAGGTTCAAGTTGCTGCTGTTCAGTACAGAGCAAAACTGAGACCTGAATGAAGTGCTGGTGCAAAGAACATGGCAACAGGAAGGAATTACTGCGTTGATGCCACATCCCCCCTTTGGGGAGTCAGGTAGCAAACTGTGAGGTTTCTTTCATTGCCCTTTCTGGGTGACTGGCAGGGGACAAGTCTCATCAGCAGCAGATCTGTGCATCTCATAGCAAAGGGAAGCTTCCGTCCTTGTTTCAGATAGAAAGAAGGGGAAAAAATGGTTTCCCCCAGGCAAGGGAAGGAGGATTCACGTGAGCAGTTTGACAAAGCAGAACTGTACTTGATCTTTCTTGATGCTCACGGTAGGGTACGTGTTTAGTTACTTACGGCAATAGCACTTAAGAGACTTCAGCCATGATTGGACCTCTTTGTGCTGGGTGCTGCACAAACATACTAAGAGACAGTCCCTGCCCCAGCGCGCTTACATTCGAAGCGGCAAAAGGCAAAAGTAAGGCACAGAGAAGAGACTTGCCCAAAGCCAGATAGCTGGGTGGTGGCAAAGTCAAGAAGAGAAGGCAGGATGCCGGTTTCTGCTCCAGGGTCTTGCTAGCCTGAGCTGCTCCTGAGCATTTTGTTCTCTGGCTCTTTCTGTCACACTGCCGTGGGGTGATGGGATTGAAGAGAGTGAGGAAATGGAGTCCCTGGCTTGTTCAGAGATCAAGGTGGTTAGGGTAATAGCCCACCCAGGGAACAGGAAACTCAGTTTGGTTCACCAAGAGCTGAAGTCTCTGTCCATTCATCCTGCAAGTGGACTCTCTGCCCCTTTCCATCCATTCTGACCCTCGTTTGCTATTGCCATGTGATGTTTCAGCCTCGGGGTTCTGTTGCTCTCCTGGGAAGTGGCCTATGTAAGACAAAGCCCCTCATATCAGGATGTCTGATCACCCTAGCTCCAGCCACATCCTCTCCTCCCAGCCCACAGCTGCACGTGGATAACTCACTCTACATTTTGCTGTACCTGCTTGCCCCTCCTGCTGTGCCCCACAGCGTGAGTTAATGTCCCTGGTGGGGGATATGTTTCTTTGTCTGGCAGCAGCCTTTTGTTCTTCCCTGGCCTACCATTAGGTCCCTGAAGGTGTCTTTAAGACCACCAGTTCTGCTAGGAATGCACTGGGCATCCACCATGGGGGTCACTGGCAAAAGCAATGGGCTGGGCCGTGTGGCTATAGAATTGTAGAACTGGAAGGGACCTTGCAAGGTCATCTAGTCCACTCCTCTGCACTTATGGCAGGCAGGACCAAGTATTATCCAGACCATCCCTGATGGGTTTTTCTAACTGGAGCTTAAAAATCTCCAATGATGGGGATTCTACAACCTCTCTAGGCAATTTATTCCAGTTCTTAGCTACCCTGACAGGATGTTTTTCTTAATGTTCAACCTAAACTGCCCTTGCTGCAGTTCAAGCCCACTGCCTTTTGTCCTGTCTTCAGAGATTAGGGGAACAATTTTTCTCCCTCCTCCTTGTAATAACCTTTTATGTACTTGAAAACTGTTATCTTGTTCCCCCTCCACAGTCTTTTCTCCAGACTAAACAAACCCAATTTTTTCAATCTCCCCTGGGTCATGGTTTCTAGATTTTTACTCATTTTTGTTGCTCTTCTTTGGACTTTCTCCAGCTGATCCACATCTTACCTAAAATGTGGCACCCAGAGCTGGACACAGTATGGCCAGCTGAGGCCTGATCAGCATAGAATAAAACAGAAAAATCATTTCTGATGTCTTGCTTACAACATTCCTGCTGATACATCTCAGAATGAGGTGTAGTGATGTTCTTTTTTTTCTTCCCCAGTGTGACACTGTTGATTCATTTTTAGCTTCTGCTCCACTGTGACCCACAAATCCCTTTCTGCAGCACTCCTTCCTAGGTAGTCATTGCATATTTTGTATGTGTGCAGCTGATTTTTCCTTCCTGAATGGAATATTTTGCATGTGTACTTTTTGAATTTCAGCCTGTTCACTTCAGACCATTTCTTCAGTTTGTCCAGGTCATTTTGAACTTTAATCCTATCCTCCAAAACACTGGCAACCCTTCCAGCTTGGTGTCAGTTGCAGACTTTGTAAGCGTATTCTCTGTGTCATCACTGAAATCATAAATAAAAATATTGAACAGAATCAGACCCAGCACTGACCCCCTGTGGAAATCCACTCAATATGTCCTTCCAGCATGACTGTGAATCACTGATAACTACTCTCTCAGACTAGTTTTCTAATCAGTTACACACCCACTTTATAATAGCTTCATCTAAGTTGTATTTCCCTGGTTGATTTGTAAGCTTAATGGGATGGTCATGCAAGACAGTAATAGAAGCCTTAGTAAAAGTCAAGAAATACCACAACTACTGCTTCCCTCCATTCTTGAGGCTTGTTACCATGTCAAAGAAAGCCATCAGATTGATTTGACACAATTTGTTCTTGACAGATTCATGCTTATCACCTTATTATCTTCTAGGTGTTTGCAAATTAATTGCTGTTACAGTGTGACCTGTGACTTATACTTCCCTGCATTTGTTTCCTACCATTCTGCAAGTTCCCCCATCTTCAAAGCATCTGACGAAGTGGGATTTTTCTCCCATCAAAGCTCATGCAAAATATAAATTTGTTAGTCTTTAAGTGCCACAGGAGTCCTTGTTTGTTTGTTTTACTTAATTATTTGCTTCATTATCTTTAAAATATATCTATAAATATCAGGTTCTAGATACAACTCTGAGAAGGAGAATGGGGGAAATAGACATCTCCCTTCCCTGGAAAGCCCATCTCCCCTGTGCACTCCATGACGATCCAAACCCAGTGCTGGGGTGAGCCTCTGTGTCCGAGTATACGTGAGTATTCAGTAGATTCTGGTTGAGAAACTGATGTGTGTTGGATGGTCTGAGTTGAAATGTTTGAAACTCACTTGTCTCCCCCAAACTGAATTCCTTTGTGGAGATGCCTGCCAGGTCTTATCCATCATCTCTAGTGAAAGAGGTCAGTGGTGCACAGAGGAGGCCATAAGTTTGATCGTGTGTGTTTTTGGAGAGACAGCTGAAGGCTTGGGAGGCACGGCCTTTGAGGAAAGTCACAAAGGTTTCAGGAGGTCGTAGCCATCTTCCTGTTTTTCAAGCAGGGCACTGTGAAACTTCTTTCTGTTGTGATTGGGTGGTGGTGGTGGTGGGGGGACTGGGAAACAAAATGGGAATGGCTGAGACCCACTGGCCTAGACCAGTGGTTTTCAAACTTAGGGTTGGGACCAAGTACTGGGTTGCAGATCCTCAGTCACTGGGTCACAGCACTCGCTGCTGCCACCTCCAAAAGACTGAATGCATTACTCAGAGATGTAGTTGCTGGGTCGTGGGCTAAATGACTTTTTTTTCAACTGGGTCCTGAGAAAAAAAGATTTGAAAACCACTGGCCTAGATGAACGGACATGCTCCATAACCTAATGCTTTATGGCTGGGATGTGATAGCCCAGATGCAGAGTAGCACTTACTAGCGTAGCTGTATTCAAGTCCTCCTCACCTGAGTAAGCATTTCTCACCATGAGGAAGGGTGGCAGAATGAGTCATTTGGCCCCATCTAGGCCCATGGGGCCATAGTCATCTCCATTACAACTGACTTAGCATAAATTTGACTTATGGTCTGAAGGCTTCACTCAGGGCCAAGGATGAGCCAGCAGCCAGAGATCTCATGTGAAATGTGGGCTGGAAGGGGCAGGCTGGAGGGGAAGAATTACCCATGTTGGGGGTGCTTCCTTGGTTGTGGGGGCAAAGGAGGGCTCATGCTATGGGGCCTTGCAGTTGCTGGCCAGCAAGGAATACCTGCAGCCATCCTCCTCTTGGCATCTCCTTTCCCACAGCCTCAGATTCTGTGCCCGAGTGGCACCACCAGAAGTGAGACAGCATCTGTGCTTCCCATTATCCCCGTATGCAGTCAGGACATCAAGATAGAGATGAGTGTGTAGAGGGCACCAGCTGGGCACTGGGTCTGTAGCAGGGGCCAAGTGTGTTTTTTGTAGGTAGGATACTGGCTCGTCAGCCCTCCAGGTGGAGGAAAATAACCTGTGTATGCTGCAACTTTCCTTCCCCTGGAGGGGCATCTTTGTCAGCTGTTGGCTGGCAGGGAGAGGGGTAGAATGGGCAGGGGTGGGGAGACAAGGGGCAGGAGAGATAGGGGCAGGAAGGAGCTCTCCGGAGGCACCTCCCAATGAGCTGTTACCATGGACAGGCATGTAATGAAGCTAAGTGCCACTGTCTAGTGGTGTGGGAACCCTGCCGACCTTCTGCAATGGCAAGGGCAGGCTGGTCTCTCAGTGCATCTGGGATGGAAGTTGCGGGTGAGGGAAGCATGATGGCTGCAGGTTACAATCTAGGTAGCGTGTGTACTGCTCCCTCTGTCTCTTCCTGAGGCTTGTCTGTACTGGTTAGTATCACAAGGGCACATTCAGCTGTCAGCTTAAAAATAATCCAGTGAGCAGGCAGCCTAGACAATGGAGACTGCAGATGGGGACAGGCGCTGGGCTGGGGTGTTCCTGGTCTGAAATTACAAGGATGCATGCCACTCCAGTGGAGCCAGAGCTCCCCCACTTTGCTTGGAGCCTCCCACCAAGTGAGAGTTAGGGGCACCTGAGTGGGGTGGGACAGCTGGCTAGCAATTGCTGGGGTTGGGGGAGGATGTTTCATGGCTGCTGTCTTTGGGGATGCCAGGTGCATTAAAATTTCCCCTGGGAACTCAGCGCTGAAAGCTGTTCCTGGGGTCTTTGCCCAGATCCAATGAGCAGCTCTTGCTGTGAGTGTTCGAGGCTGCAGGAGCTATGTCAGAAGTGAGGGGCCAGGGAAACTGTTGAGTGGCAGATCTCAGGCACCTACAAACCAGAGGGATATGGTTTATTCCAAGGCTGCTGGGATGCCCAGGCCCACAGTCATCAGGTATATTGAAGAGTAGCTTGAAGGGATAGCAGTGGGTCATTCAATAACAGGTTGGAGTGAGGGAGCAGGGAGGGAGGGGTGGTGCTTCCTAATGGCTGCTCTGCATCCTGTGCAGCAGGGTATTCCTTTGGAAGTCATTTGCACCTTGGTGCCAGGTTCTGTTGGAGTGAAAGCAGTGGGGCAGTGTGCTCTCAGAGGTATATGAGCTTTCTCTCCTGCTCTGGATCTAGACTGTGCACTCTTGGTGGCCTTGGCTGGCTGTTACTTGTTTGTACAGCACCTAGCACCATGGGGGGCCCAGTTCAGGCATAGGTCCTCCAGGCACTGCCACACTACAGATAATTAATATTATGAGGCCCCAGAGCTGGGCTTGCAGTTGCCCTCCCCTTGCAGTCACAGAGCAGGGGGGCCGAGCTAACCGGCTGCAGGTTTTCATTGCCAGCAGGCAGCTTCTGTTTGTTGCTCAGGAAAGACATGACTAAACATGTCAGGCTGGGTGCTTTGTCACACCATCGCAGTTTGGATCCTAGAGAAATTGTCTGCAAGATCCAGGGCAATGTGACCTAATGGACAGGGAGCTAGATAGGTCCTCGGGAGCCCCGGGTCTGTGCCCAGCTCTGCTGCTGGTTTGCTGGAGGGGGTGGCCTGGGGCAAGTCCCTGCTCCTTGCCGTGTCTCAGTTTGTCTCCATCTTTAAAATGGGGATGATGACCTCCTTTTGGAAAGTGTTAAAGCACTGTGTAAGGATGGGGGATTGTTGGACGAGGGAGGGAAGTGGGTGGCTGTTCCCCTTAGTAGTCCAGCACAGGAGGCATCAAGTGATCAACAAATCATGACCCCAAGAGCTTAAGTGTCGGGACAGGACACTATGGCCTTAGCAGGTTTGAGCCAGGGTCCAAGGCTTGGATAGGAGGCTGGGCACGTGCAGGCTGTGAGCAGCGTGTTCCCACTTCCAGGACAGAAGGAGCCCTTCTGCAGCATGACTGTGTTACCCGACAGTAAGGCCTGCTTGGTGGCTGGGAGAGACAAAGGGGTTTAGTGGAGCCCCTTGCTCATGGCCCCCTCCATTTCTTCTTTCATACATCGAGTAACGAGACAGGTTCTGAATTTCAACACCCTCAGCCCCTTGTTGGTTTGCTCTCCCATGGCCACTCTTTGAGAGGAGATTTTCTTCAGCTGTCTCTCAGGCTGGCGCTTGGAATATTAACGAAGGCCCAAGAATGGGGGTGGGGAGAGGCTCGGAAAGGTTCCCACTGATCTCCAGCCCACTGTGCCTTCAGCCTCTGTCCGTTCGGTCTAGGCCTACTTTGACAAGCTGGTGATGAGCAGCCAGACCAGTGGCAGTTGGCTCCCTGCGGTGTCTACTTAGGTAAGGTGTAGCCTTCCTGTGTACTGCTGTAACTACCTGGGGTCTGTGACACCGCCATTTTCTCTTCTTAAATTGCACTGTGGAGATGCTAGGCGGGGCTCTGCCAAGTCCTATGGCTCCTGGGAAGTGCCTCCTGCAGTCCTAGTTTGTCAAGTGAAGGGCCAGCCAGCTAGATGTCCTCTTGGGAGCTGGGGAGGGCCACAGTGGTGGCATTGCTCGGACCCCTTCATGGCTGTGGGGTGAAAATCAGGCTTCCTCTGGACACCCCTTTGCTGTCCCCGTGGCCGTGCCAAGGGTACTGAGCCTGCCTTCATTGGCATCCACGAGCAGCTCAGATCAGGAGTCAGTGGGCTCTGGAACTTGGCTGGTGTGAGAGTCCTCTGAGCCTCAGTTGGTCTTGCTGAGCAGAGCTGTACCTTCCTTGGATAGATGCTGGAATGGTTGGAAGCCGGAACAGGGTAAGACTGGGAGTGGTGACAGCAATTAATAGGCTCTCAGAGAGGTTCCCACATGCTACAGTATCAAGTATCCCAAGCCCATCTCCCTGTGATGGGTTAGCAACTTCTTTTCCCATGGTATGGAGGGAGAGATTGAGGCACAGACAGAAATGATGGGTTCAAAGTCTGTGGCAGCACTGGGAATGGAACCCAAGGCTAAGATTGCCTAAGCCACCTAGGGGATTTGGATGCTCAGTCCCCTTCATTTGAGCAAGAATTGCCTATGTAAAACCCCCCTGGCAGTTGGAAAACCACAGTTGAGATCTGGGGTTTTGCTACTGTACAGAATTCGCTGCTGCCCATTGAAAAGTTTAGGGTGGTTGTTATCCTCCCCATTTGTATCTGTCTAGGACACAGAGACCCAAGTCAAGGTTGTGGCCCCACTGTGCTAGCTGTTGTATGTGTGCCTGGCAAGATGCCCCCTTCTCTGGAGAACCTCCCATTGCTGAGATCACTTGGGCTGTGTGATTGTCTTTTCCCTGGCAGATGCTGGGAATAGGGGCTGAGCCAGGGGAGATGGACTGGTCATGGCTGAATGTCTCTTCTGCCTCTGATCTCTCTGCCTTGCTGAAACTTAGTGGTAATTCCAGGCGCTCATACACAGGCACTTTATTAAATAGGGTTCTGCCCTCATATTTTGCTTCCACCCCACAGCAGAACCAAGCCCAGCTTCTCTGAGGTGCCAGCTGGGCTGTCACTGACAGCTGTGTGTTCTGGGCTGGCCTGGGGGCAGAGGACGGCGAGATAGGGGCTCCTTCTGGCCCTTTCTGGTGATGCTTTGTTTCAGTGGTGTCTGGGGTATACTGTGTGGGGATTTGTCTTGTCTTATCTAGCAGTGGGAGCTTTTTTTCTGGCTTCTGGTGTCTTTGGGGGGCTCGGGAGGGGGGTGATCAGCGTACAGACAGAGCCTGATCAACTATTCTGCTTTCCCCGACTGGTTGGACACGTCAGAGCAGAAGACTGCTTGGGAGGGAATTTGGGGCTGGAAGGGTCCCTAGGGGTGGTCTTGTTTGGGGAGCCTCTTCAGTGCCTATACTCGTGAAGAAGGCTTTCAGCAAGCTGCCACTGCCTCCCACAGAGTTCTTTCGGTTCTAGCTCTTTTTCTCCTTTTCCTCATTTCCCTTTCTTGCCTTTCTCTTTTGCTTTTCCTTCCCACTTTGTCTGCTTCACCTCAGTCAAACCCACCCCGGCACCTCTCCCTGCTGGAACAGAGAGGGTGTCCTCATTATTTATCAACACACGCTGCCCTCCAATAACCTTCTTGCTTCCTGCATTTTTGTTGCTGTTGTGGCAAGAACAAGCACCGGAGGATTCTGGGTTTGCTGCTGCTCCAGAGCTGTTTTTTGCTCTCGAGTAATGACCCTTGCGTATTACAGTGGCGCAGCATGGTTGGGTTAGGCCTGTGTGTAATTCAGGATGTGGTGTGTGGTCAGGCATCTCTGGTACCCCGCCCTGTGCCCCCCACTGGCGCAGTGAACACCAAGCACTTGTGCAGCTCCAGCTAAAGACTGAACCCCAGCAGGCTGTAAGGCAGAGAAGATGGACTGGCGGTATTCGGCTCGTTCTCATGTGGCTTGGCTCGCTGGGGCTCAGCTTGGCACACAGCATGGGGTTCTGGGAGGCTGGCACAGGGGGTGGGGATGCAAGCCAGAGAGATAGTGGGGTGGTAGGGGCTTAATCTCACAAAAGTGCCTGAGCTAAAGAAAGGTTCAGTGCTGTGATTGTCCGATGAGGGGTGGGCCATGACAGAGTGTGAAGGCCTTATCTGTGGAGCGTGGAAAGCCCTTTCTGCCCTAGCTAGATTGCTGGTATCTGTCAGGACCAGGAGTCCCATGGGGAGCAGGAGGCAGCTGGTTCATTATGATTAAAATCTGTATCCCCTGGTCCCCACCTGATCTGGCTCTCTGTCTCAGTGACAGCCTCTAGAGGAGGCAGCTCTGGAGTCCCATGCCATCAGGGGAGCTGTGGTGGTGTGTAGCTGGGGGCATGCAATGAAGTCAGGCAGATCTAAGGTGCAGTTTGCACCCAGTGCTGTTTGGAGCTGGGCTCAGCTGTGTGTGGTTTCACTAGGGTTGGTGCTGGTCGGAAGAGTGCAAATTCTGAGCAAAAAGCTGAAGGCTGGGTGGAGGAAGAATAGCTCTGATCCATTTGGCTGGGCACAGAATTCTGGACTGGATTGCCCTGCAAATGTCCCACATTAAGTAGCTTCAGGCCAACGAAATGCGAGAAGGAGGAGGGGTTCCCTAAGCCTGCTGATTCACTCATAGTCAAGAGCAGGGCTGGGAGCACAGGCCTCTGCTATTGTGAGGTGAGTTGTTGCTCTGGCTGCAGAGTTGCCAAGTCCTATTATCCAGTAATACTGTGCTCTTCTCTTCTGCCACTTGGCTGAGGCACTTCCTGTCCTTTGAAACATCCTGTTTATTCAAGCTCCCCTCTCCCCTGCAAGGAGGCCACCTCTTCCCCCATTCACAGGTGGGGAAACTGAGGCACAAAGTGGTGAAGTGACTTGTCCAAGGCGATAAAGGGAATTTCGTCCAGGTATTGGAGCTGAACTCAGATATCCGGAGTCCTAGCCTTATCTGCTTGGCCAGCCTTCCTTTTGAAGCGTAGTTCTTATCTCCTTCCAGCTGTGTCCCTCCTTTCCAATGGCTGACCTCTGTTCTAGTCACTGCAAATCTTCTCTGTTTCCTCTTGTTTAACACCAATCCCATTTTGCTGCCATGTTCCGATACTTCCTGAGACATGGCTCGGGCATGTCAGGTGGTGCGTCATTCACCAGTGCAAATTTGTGCTCATGTAAGGCGGGCTTAGGAGCTGTGCCGGTTGGTGTTGCTACAGTATTGGGAAACCCCTAGGTATAGAACCTGGCCCTTGTCCTGCCAGCCTGCCCTGGCAGAAGGGTTACACTCACTTTGCACAGATTTAGCAAAAATAACCCCACCTAGCTCTTGTATAGTACTGTACAAAGGAGAGCATGATTATCCCTCATTGAGGGATGGGGAAACTAAAGCACAAGGAGGTGAAGTGACTGGCTAGTGGCATAGCGAGGAGCAGAGCCCAAATCTTCTGAGTCTCAGTACAGTGCTACATACTCACTGAGCAAACATGGGACCCATGAGTAAACTTTTCAGGAGCACTTCAGTGACTAAACAGCCCAAGTCCCCTTTTCCAAAGAGACTTGTCTCTGCTGGAAGGTGCTTCTGGAATAAGGGCAGCACTAAAGTGATTCCAGAATAAGTATGGTCACGTGGGATGTTACTTCACAGAAGCCATGCTGGTCAATTTTCATGTGTAGCCAAGGCCCAAGCTTTCCCAGTGAAAGTCAGTGGCAAGTAGATGCCTAAATCATTTAGGGGACTTTGACGAATTTTATCCCATCTCTTTATTTTGTTGGGTGGGGGAAAGATCAGTACATCCATGGTGCAGGTGGAAAGGAAGAGGGGAGTGGAATCTCTTTTTACTATGGGTATCTACCTCACAGGCACTGACAATATATGTTTTATAATAAAACAATAACAGCACCTGTTCACATCACTCAATCTCAAAGCACTTCACGACCTTCTGTGCGTTTTTCCTTACAATGATCCAGTGAGGCAGGGCACTGCTATTGGCCCATTCCTCTGTGCCGTAGTTTCCCCAACTGTGAAATGGGGATAACAGTATAAGTCTCCCTTGTGAAGCACTTTGTGATCTGCTGATGTAATGTACAAGGTAAGAGCCAGGATTTACTATTTGTTATTTGCTATCAAGACAAGGTGGTCAAAGTGATTTCTCTGATGGAAGAGGCAAGCTTTCCAGTGACACAGCTCTTTCTCGGGTCTGAAGGACATAACCCCAGTGTTCAAGCTAAATACCAGGGGGAGGACCCGTTAAGTATGTGGTGTCCACACATGTCATAATTTTCCAGAGGGGCAGCCGTATTAGTCTGTGTATAGCAAAAGCGATGAGAGTTCTGTGGCACTTTATAGACTAAAAGATTTCTTCGAGCATAAGCTTTCGTGGCTACAACCCACTTCGTCAAATGCAAACTAACTTCAAATTAAGTGGGCATTTATGTGTTAGCTGGGTGGGGGGAGGAGGATGTGCATTACCACTGTTGCAGTGAGCTCTAAAACTGAAGGCTCTGTTGAGTCCATGGTTTGTAATGTCTGGCCGGCAGAGTTCTGAACTGAAATCCCCCAGCCTTTCCAGGACAGCACTTCCAACAAACAACTGCTACAGGGCCTTGGGCCTCTGCAGCCATCTGAGTGAATTTTCCGTGGCCTGTTGTGTTGCCTGCTGTTGGACATGGGCTTTGGAGCACTCTGTCTTACTCTGTCTTGTCCTGCAAGATGAGTGGGTGGGAGGGTTACAGGATGTGGCCTGTAGTTGAAACAGCTTTGTGGGAAGAGGAGGAGGGGAGAGATCCATTGACAAGCAGAGACAAATGACACATGGCACATGGGCTGGTGTGCCCTGTAATCTTGGCAAGTGGTGCCATGGAATTCAAAGAGCCTGACTCCAAGCTGGGGCCTGAAGGTGCAGCTTGTAAATTGTAAAGTAAAGAGAGTCCTGTTGCAAACCTCAGGGAGGGGAAGGCCAGCAGCTGGCAGGGAGCCCTGGGGCCTGCAGATTACATACTGCAGTGCTTCTCCACATTCCTTTGGTTGGCTGATTGAACGTGGTAGGTGGGGGCAGATCCAGCAGGACTGCTGTTTGTCTGCTTCCCACGCCCAGTCGGGAAGATGGGGCTCTGAGACTTGGGTTCCCCAAGGATCTTAAAGATTCTAAAGAGCAGGGGTGATTCTGAAAGGGGCCAGGATGTGGGATACAACCCCCCAAATGGCCCCAGTCTGGCCACTCATGGGGCCCAATCCAGCTTTGAGCCGCCTGAAAGGGGCTTGAAGCCAGGGACACTCCATGCCGCTTGTGGGAAGCGGCAGGCACGGTCTCCAAGTGGCAGAGACCATCCCTGCTGCTTGTGGGAAGCAGCATGGACTGTCCCAGCTTCAAGTCTATTGGAGGAAGCTTAAAAGTGGCAGGGGCTGTCTTCCACTTCTAAGTGGCAGGAGCCATCCGTGCTTTCTGGAAGTGGCCCGGAGCTGGATCGGGCCACTTATGGCTATCTGGGGCTGGAGATGCAGGGCCCATGCCCTGCCGGCCCCAACATAGCGATGCCCCTGCTAAAGAGTATAGGTTCCTACTCTCTTCCTGTTCCCTCTTGGCATCTTGTTTGGCCTGAAACGCTTGGCTTTTCCAGCAGCACCGATAAAGCAGCTGCGTCCCTTTTGCAACCAGCTGTAAATCCAATGGCTGCCATCTGGGAGCCACCGATTGTCCTGTGCTGGTTGCTGGTGGGGGATAGTGCTGTGTAGTGCCTGATGGGAAGGCACCTGCCCCGGGGAGTGCAGGGAGGAGGTGGCAGGAGAGGACAAACGGAGACGGGTGGCTGCCTGCCGGAAGGGAGAGAGGAGCAGCCCTGGGAAGTGGGATCTGTTCCAGGAGAAGTTCAGTGCCAGTGCCTAGAATGATGCCAGCCTTGTCTGCCCCAGAAAGAGTTTTCACACCCTCCAGCCAAATGTGTCTCAAAAGGCCTCTTCCCAGTTTCCCTGCTGCTGGGGTTGTCACCATGGATGTAATTGGAAGAGGACATTTTATTGTTTTTTCATGCTGCCCCTGGCTCATCAATGCTGGCCTTTTCCCAGCACACATCCTATGGCCTCCTTAGGCCCCATCATGCTACTGTTGGCCTTCCCCAGCCACATCATTCTCCTCTTCATGCTGCCCCACCAGCTCCCCAGTCATGCCAGGATACAGTTCAATAGCTGCCTCTTCATGCCAGCCCCTCCTGTTGCCCAGTCACACAGAGCTGGATTTGCTCTCTCACTGGCTCCCTCTCTCTCCCTGCACTGGCCTCTCCACATCCAGTTTCTCCCCATCTTCCTGTGGTGTACACAAAACCCTTTCTCATGCAGCTTCAGTCCGTGGGGAGAGGCTGCATGCACTGCTTGGATCAATTCTACGATCCTGGTCTAGCTGCTATGGTAGATAGAGTTGTTCAGCAAGTTGCTTATTCTGGTGTAGTGATTCCTGGGTGGGAAGGGGAATAAACTGTCACATGGCTTCCATAATTCTCTGAGGGGAGGACTGGCATCCCCCGTGTGCTGCTGGAATGGCCCAGAAATCAGTGCACCAGAGTGTGGTGCAGGGCACAGTGGGATATGTCCCCACAAGGCAGCATGTCTCTTTCCAGTGCACCACCTCACAGGGAGGAGGTGCTGGCCAAGGCTGCCCTGCTGCTGCTGTGGTGTCAGCAGCTGGAGGGTGGCAAAAACATTACTGGTAAAACTTTGTAGTGTGGACATGGCCTCAGTAAGAGGCACCTTTTAAACCAGTCTGGCCCTGGGGGTTGGTGAGAAACTAGTCCCCCGCTGGCATAATAACACAATAGAGATGTGTCTAGACCCAGCCTGTCTCAGTTTCTCTGCCTCTCCATTCAATTTCAGGCATTGGTTAGCAACCTCTTTCCTTCCCTCCCCTCTCCAGAGCTGCTTAGTTTCCTCTTGGCTGTTGTTAATGCAGGGAAGTGTTGGGGAGACCTAGCTTTGGTGAAACATTTTGTGTGCAAATGACAGCAACCATGTGTCACCATATGGGCTAAAGCAGAACATGGGACCAGGCTGGAAAGTGAGGCTGGGTACTGTGGCCTGTTGTGGTCCTCTGCAGCCAGTGTTTGTGGTGTCCAAGATCTGTTTGGGGGGGTGGGAAGGGAGGGCCTCTCGTTCTGGTGTTAGCAGAGATTGGTTTCAATTCCCTTCTCTCCCATGGATTTCCTTGCATGACTGGCAGGTGTCAAAGGACATGAAAAATCCTCTGATGCTGAGTCTCAGAGCCTGGGGCAGCTGGTTCAGACTTGTGGGCCTGGGCTGCAGGGTAGAGTAGGCACTGGGGCAAGGGCTGGGACCTGTGCTCTGAGATCTCTCCAGGCTTCAGAGCCCACACTCCAGGCCGAGTCCCAGTTTCAGTTCTGTAGTTCAAGTCAGCTGAGCTGGGCCAGCTGTGCCTCTACCAGGATCTTTTGTTGCAGTGCAGTCTCCATTCCTTATCTTCAAAGTGTCTGATGAAGTGGGATTTTCTCCCATGAAAAGCTCATGTGATGAATAAATCTGTTAGACTTTTAAAGTGCCACAGGACTCCTTGTTTGTTTTACTGAAGTAGACTAACACGGCTGCCCCTTTGGATCGTTCCTCATCTGTACAACGAGAGGTTGCTTTGCCCTACTCCTGGGGGGGCTGTGGATATAGAGCCATTCCACCCTGTGTCTACTGGACAGGAGGGTGGTTGGCCTCTTCTCTCCGTGTACAGCTGGATGGGACCAGCTCCCCAAAATGCTTTGGAAGTAGAGATGATTCCTGGCTTTTGGCTAGCCCCACCGTAGCTCTGATTCTCAGTGCCCTGCCTGGGTGTGATCACTGCATGTTGGTATCTTACCCCTACACTCTTTGTGGCGTAATGGGTTACCTGGAACAGACAATGGAAATAGGCAGGTTCTGTTTCTTATCTGAGACCCCCCTGCCCAGTCCACATGGCTGTGTGTTGGTGGCAGTCAGGGGAGGCTGTGCCAGCCATTTCCTCTGTGTAACAGTTGCTGAAGGGAGAGCAGGTTGTGTGTGGCATTAGTTTTGTGGTCTGTGTGTGGCTGCAGGGTTTGCACTGTGACTTGTTCCTGGAGTACCGATGAGTGGGAGGAAAAACGGTCTTAGGCACAGGGGTGACCAATCTGGGGAGACTCCCAGCTCTGCTGTGTGACCTTGGATGGGCAATGCAATTGCTCTGTGCCTCAGTTTCCCCATCTATGGACAGGGCTGTGGTCCCTTTCCTCCAGGGGTGATTGTGAGGCATCTTGATGACCCTTGGGGCCTTTATTGTTACTAATACAGTCTCTTAGCTGGTTATGCTAAAGGACCTCAAAGCACTTGACAATTTACAAATAATAATGTCTGCAGCTGCCTTGTGGGTGGGATGTGGAAACATTTTCCCTGGGGACAGAAGCTATTTGGGATGGGAAATGTAAACAGGCCCCCAAAGGCAGTCTTTTCATGACAGGTCTTGATAGCGTCTGGGACAACGAGGCCCACATTTTTGATTGGTGTTCCTGTAATGCCAATAATTTATCACAGTAACAATTGTTCTTTGCTTTATAGTGGCCTTTAACTGCCCAGCTGCAGTCAGGCCCCGTGGTGCCAAGCGCTGTGCAGACACTGAGTCAGGGATGGTCCCTGTCCCACGGAGCTTACAGTGTAAATGCAAGCGAAAAAGGTGGTTAGAAAAGCATTGTTGTTCCCATTTGACAGATGGGGTCAAGGCACAGAAAGGTGAAAGGTCACCCAGCAGATCAAGTGCCAGTTTTAGCCACAAGCCCAGTCTTCCTTTTGCTGGTACCGGCGGGGACCAGCTAGGCAGGAAGAACAAGTAATCCAACTGGAGATTTGCCTTAACAGCTTTCTTCTTGCTCCCCAACAGCCAACCCTGGGTCGGAAGGATGGGACCTCTGCAAATGACAATGCCCCCCTGGAGGAGCCCTTCCCCTGGGTGGGGCCGAAGACAGTGCTGCTGCGGAAGAGCTCTCAGGGGGGGTTCGGATTCACCCTCCGCCATTTCATCGTCTATCCCCCGGAGTCGGCAGTCCACTCCAATGTCAAGGTAGCGCTGCTTGGCTCCCTTACCTGGTGGTCATGGCCATTTGGAAATAGATGTCACCTGGGGAGAAGACCCTGTCCTCAGCCTGAGTGACAGCATTAGCTTGGAGGGGACAGGGGGCTGGGGAGAAGTGGGGGCAGGGATGCTATTTTTGGTCCCCATCATCCCAGAACAGCCCTGGATGTTGATCTCTATCAAATCCAGCAGAGGGACTCCTGTGGTTGAAATTTACTGTGACCCTAAAAGGGAAGAGAACCCCATTTCTTCTTCTCCCTCCCAGCTGTTATGTGTTTGGAGAGGGGGTCTCCCTTCAAATTCTCCCTCCTTAAGAAGTCTGTGGCTGTGCCCTTCTGGCGGGTACTATTGCATTGATGTGGGAGAGATCTGATGACCGGACCCTTAGAGATATATGAGGCTCTGGAATCTGGTGGACAGCGGTCTCTGGTTCTGGTGTGAATGGCCTTTCTGTCCAGCGCATGAAAGATTTTGTTTCTCTTGTGCAGACTGTCAGTTGCCTTGGCTTGCTCCTCTGCCATGTGGTTTGATTTATGGGTATTTCTATCAGGGACAGGAGCTCCCCAGTCATCCAGTTTGTTTGCCCGCCAACCCCTCTTGGACAAAATGCTTTTGGTTCCCTCAAATTCCATCCATCTGTGCCCCAGGCAGCATCATTCCAAAGTGGGTGGTTCTCATGTCACACCTTCTCTGCCACGGTTCAGCCACCTACCCTCACTGTCCTCCATGGATGCTCCCCAGCACTGTGCCCAGTTTTGATACCTGTGTAGGACTTGTATCTCAGCAACCTCCCACCTCTGGCTGGGGAGAAGGAGAGGGAAATGGATGCATCTGACCAGTACCTGGGCTGGAGGGGGTCACCCAAGAGGAATGAGGCACTGTCCCTCCTGCCAGGGGCTGAACATGCCCAATCCATAGCCCTCCTAGCTCCTGCTGGTGAGATGCACTTTCTCTGCTTCTGGCTGCATGTGGCTGGTGGCAGAGAAGAGGGCTTCTGAAGGAAAGTGGGCTGAGATTTCCCCACACTGCTTGGGGAGAGGAGGGACAAATAGATGTGAACAACCAAATAGTCTGCTCTGGGCCTGGCCAGAGAGCGGGGCTGCAGCCAAAGGAGAAGCCACCAGCTCTCCATCACTAAATTCTTAAAGAGAAATGGATGACTCTGAGAGACCACCAGCCCTGCACATCCTTCTGCTCTTGGCCTGCCTGGCTTCTGTGTCAGGATGGTTCACAGATTTTGCCCTATAATGGAATCAGATGAATTCCTTAGCTGCACAAGTTGCGTGAAGAATGTGGACACAGGTTTTGCCTGCTCCTCAACTGGAGCATTGGCCTGTCAGGTCTGGTGTTTTTCCTTCAAGAGAGGCCAATGTGTGTTGCTTGCACAATATCCTGTACTGTGCAGTGCCAAGTAGGGGGGAATTCCTTCCCGTTCACTGCTGCCAGCAGATGCTTCCCTGAAGCACAGTATTCAAGAATGGCAGCACGTACCTTCTTGAGTGCTGGCACTGGACTGCCTGACCCTCTAAGGCCTGATTGCTTTGTGTTTGTTCCTTTCTGAGCCCCGCAGCAGCTGGTTGTGGCACCGCCCATGCATTGCCCTGGCTCCTCTGGCCATGCAGATGTGAATGAGTTCCTTTGCTGCTGCCTCAGATGTTCCACAGCATGACACCCAGCTGCAAGGCCTGGCTTCCGATTGCCCTTGGGAAGGCTGTGGCAGATCTGGGCATGATGGATGCCAGGGATTTGCTGGCAGAAAGCTACGTTCCCAAAGTGGGGTGCAGCGAGAGAACATGGGAGTGTTGCATAGCCCCATTGGAGAGCATGGGGGCAGAAGTATAGCCTTTGTGCTTACCCAAATCAGCTTCCTAATTCAGGGGTTCTGGAGCCTTGCCCAGCTGTAGCCCCATTGTTCAGCTGCTTGCCTCTAGGGATGCATCCCAGCATCCTGTGCTGCTGTCTCCAGAAGGGGGAGCGGTGGTGGGACTTTATCTGCTTGTAATTGACTGTGTGGAAGGAGACTCCCATGTCTGGGCTGTGAACTGCTCCAGCCCCCTGATAATTCTGCACCCTTGGAACACAGTTAACCCCTTCACCACCCAACAACAGCCAAGACAGGTGGAGCCAGCATGCACCCTTGAAAAGGTCCAAGGGATGTGGCCCATCTTGATGCTCCCCAGCAAGGCACATGTGCTAAAGCTTCAAGCTTCACCTTGCATGATTCATGCCAAATAATTCCAGAGTTTCTGGGGACTATTCGTGAAGCTGAGGCATCGTTTGGGCCAAAATTAGTGATGCCTGTGGTGTGTACCAGCATCTCCTTGTGATGAAGCTACCGGGGAGAGAGGGGCAGAAGTGGAAGCTTTAAGTGGCAGAAAAGCAGTACAGCTCAGGAGCTTCCAAAGCAAATGAGACATGAATGCCCCTATGTCTGCTTTGTGGCCAGTGCTTCTGTCTCGAAGGAAGCTAACCCAATTGTGCAATGCTTCTACAAGCAAGGTAGTCCCTTTCGGACCCTGTGCACCTCCTCTCCTTTCCCAAACAGACCAGCCAGTCCCCAGCAGTGTGAGAATTTGTTGAAACATTTTTTGACCTGCCCCTTCAGCTTTGTACAGCTGCCTTTGTTTGTTCCTGTGTGCATGTAAATCCCCTTGTTCACATCCCACTGAACTCTTCGTGTGCTGATTGCTGGTGGCAATGAATTCCACAGGTTTGCTACATGCTACCTCCAGCAGATTGATTGGTAGCAAATTTACAGCTTTTTAAATTTATTGCTTGTCAGCTGGGGGCTCACTTTGCTTTTCTGTGGTAGGCTCAAGAAAAATGGCTTCTGGTTTCTTAGCTGAGCAGTCATTATCAGTGCATAATATCCTGTCCAGCACCTCTCTAACCTGAGTTGTACAGGTCCTTTTAATCATCCCTGCATGATATCTTAACAATCAGAGCTTTAAAACCTGAGGGGCCATTCAGTTTTACATGGGCATGGGAGGCCTATTCTTCTGCAAGGCATTTGTACAGAGAGAAAGGATAAGCTTGTAGGTCAAGATCCTTGGCTGGGACTTGGGAAACCTGGGGTCAGTTCCGGTCTCTGCCACTGAGTTCCTGTGTGGCCATAGGTAGGTCATTTAATCTCAGTCCACTTTCTCCTGCCTGTAACATGAAGAAAGGGGATATTATTTCCCACCTTCTATCTTGTCTGTTCATATGATAAGCTCTCATTGGAAGGAGCTGCATGTCTGTCCCCACTTCCATCCTCTCTTGATCTCAGCTGGAGCCTCTGGCCTCCACTGTAATTAGTAACATGTGGAATACAGGCCTAGTTTGCACATGCAGGTATTTGCATCTTTGCCATATAAGCAAGGTGGCTGTGTGCATGTGCCCCCCTGTATGCAGACTGTGCTTTAGTCTTCAAATGTTGCGCTTCACAATTGCTTTTGGAAAGCCAGATCCTGATGTTCCAGTGAAGTCATGAGGGTGCCCGGTGCCAGCTGTTGCCCAGGCGCCAAGGCCACATTTGTGCTTCCTTGGGCTCCCCAGGCCACCCCATGCCTTGCAGCCCCAGGTCTGGTACCCCCTGCAAGCCAGAGCCCAAGAGCTTCGTCCCCTCTTGTTCCCCCTGCCCCATTGCTATGCAACTGAGATGTTTCCATGGCTTTTTGTGTTAGACGTAAGACTGGCCCCAGTTCCATGTCTCAGACGGCCTCTCCCACCCTCTCTCTGTTCAGTTTGACTGCTGCCCTTCACCCCAGAGGTGACTGCCTTCACCAGTGCTGTAGGGCATGCATCTGTGGTGAAATCTGCCTGAGGAAGCTGCTCCAGGGCTGACCTGACTGGAGGTGTAGCAGCCTGGTACCACCTTGTATTTGGGGCAGTCCCTTACCGTTGGAGGTTGCCTCAGAAGGGTGGCTGATAAAATACTTGGGATCCTTCAGAGTGAATGGGTGTTAGTGATGCTTCGCTGGGTGAAGATCAGAGCTGATCAGACCCTTTGAGGTGGGGAGCATTTTAAGATGTGGCTCATTTGGGCTGGCAAGTGTGGGGAGGCACACACAGCTTTGCTGAGCCATTTCCTCTCCCTGGCCATCCCCACTTTCTTTAGGAATCAAACAGCATTTTGTCTCCAGGTGGCTTTTGATCTTTCCACCAGCTGTTTGGATTTGTGGACCTTTAAATACCTGCCAGTAGCACCCAACTGTTAGCCTCCTCTGCAGACTGGCAGGGTGTTCCTGATTCATGTTGGAGGTGGGGAGCCCGGGAACATGGAACTTTCTGTGTCTTTGGCATCTGGAGCTGCCTGTCAGTGAGCAGCATCCCGTCACAGCACATGGGAACATCTGGCAGCAATACATGGCAGTGTTAGCTCATCTGTGACCCGGCACCAATCCTGGGGCCTCCAGCACAGACCTGGCTATATAACCTCTGCTGTGCACAGTGTTGGGAACTGCAATATGACTGCCCAGAGCCTAGTGCCTGGGAAGCCCCAGCACTAAGATTTAATAACTTCGTGTCGGCTATACCCCAGAACAGGATCTGAGAAAATACATAGCCTCTGCTGTGCCATGCGGTATCCAGAACTCAGACAGTGAGGCTTGACTGCATTCCCTTTGCTATGTCCTATGGAGCTACTCTCAAATCTTTTGGCCTGATACAGGCCTGCTTGCCTTCTGCTGTGTTACGGGGCTCTGATGGGGGCCTGACTCCTAGTCACCTGGCCTGCAGCAGCCTGGGTGGAGCTGGCAACAGAAGAGTGACAAAACCAAACCATTACTCCAGGAGCATCACTGCCCCGGGAAAGACCCGGGGCACAGGCCTGGGTCCTGGCCATGGGCCCTGCCCCCCACAGCCCCAATTCTTCACCCAGGCCCGATGCAGCCTTGGACTCTTGCCACTGCCAACCTGGGCCTGGATCCCCAGCTGGGCACCAGGCTGGGAGCAGGAGGCGCTGTTGTGGCCAGGAGAGGGAGGCGCTGCTGCCTGCGGCTGGGCCCCGGATCTCCAGCCAGGGACAGGGACGGGAGAGACAGGGTCTGTCCTGGATATTTGGGGTACTGGTGCTGGGACTTGGGCATGTGCCCTGTGTGCCAAGTGCCAGCGATGCCCCTGCATGACTCCTTTCCACTTGGGGCCATTGCCCTTCTGTTCTCTTCTAGCCCCTCTCAATGCTGCTGATCTGGCCCAACACATGACAGGCAGGGATTCCTGACATTGGGGTGCTCCAAACCCCAGCCCTGTTTGCTGGCAGCTCTTCTGTTCAGATTCAACATCTGGCCTGGAAGTGCTGTCCCAGCATGATCGCCTGTCTCAGGCTACATGAGCCCACCCTTTGTCTGTGTTGCTTTGGAGGGAAAAGCAGGCTTTTGCTAGGCCTGTTCAGAGGCTGCCAGGTTCTGAAATCACTTCATCGCTCTCCCCTTCTCTTCTGCAGCATCAGCTACTCCAGACATGGGAGCCTCTCTCAGGGAACCTTGCAGGCCATACAGCTCCTTGCCTGACTCTTGTGCCTTTTGAGACTCTCCTGCTCCCTCCACCCCCAGCCCGTAGGGTTCCCCCAACTAGGGAGGTGCTTCTTTGGCTCTCATCACGCTGCTCTCTGAGAACCGCTGAGCCATTAAAGGGCTTTCATCTCTCTGTGCCCTGTGCCAGCCTCATTGTCCAGCTGGGCAAGTGAGCTGCATGCTAGAGTCAATGACAGGTCTGGGAATGGCGCCTGACTCTCCCAAGTCCCTAGGCTGAAGCCCGAGCCATTAGGTCATCCTCTCTTTTCTGCAAAACGGGCACCATGGAGCATGCCCCCACCAGTACCACCCCAGCTGTGCAAAACAGGCAAGAAAGTGTCCCGGCCCAGCCCCTGATCTCTTTGTCCACCAGTCACATGACCTTTAATAGGGGCAAAAGGACAGATATTTACTCACCCATACGTAATCTGCCATTCTGCTTTCTCAGTGAGCAGATCCCTTCCCAGGCTGCTCTAAACAGCTACCACTCACCCAGAAGACTCCGTCCTCCCTCTGACATGTTACAGGGTTCCCTTGCGTGGCTGGGAGCTTCCTGTTCAGGGCAGGTGCAGAGTGATGAGTTCCCAGGGTTAGGGTGCATGTGGGATCCCTGGGCTGAGGAGCCCAAGTCTGCTCTGCAAAGAGCAGGAAGGAGCTTTGCACCCTGAGATCAAGGCCAAGGCTTGGGGTCTAGTGCTTGGCAGTGGAGTCCGTGAATGGCTCAGACTGCAGGCACTCTCTCCTGGGCAGTGGTTGGCCCCCTCACTGGGTACTTGGATCAAAAGGCTGCTAGCTCTGAGATCAGAACAGGTCTGGAGAGCAGCAAGGCGGGGAACGGAAGTACAGCTCACTGCACAGCCTCTGGCTCCAGGAGACTGGAAAGCAGGGCGGGGCAGCCATGTCCCAGACCAGATATGGGAGCCAGGTTTCAGTGGAGCTGACTCAGTGGGGAGTGAGACGGGAGCTCTGCGTTCCATGCAGGGCATCCTGGCTGTGCTGGTGGCTGATGTCTGTGCTGCTGGGGAGCTGAATCCAGAGGCCCCTGGCTTGAGGAGCCAGGGCAGGCTGGAGGGCGGAGGAGAAGGTTAGGGTTGCACAAGAGGAAGCCTTGCACTCAAGGGAATGTACCATCTCACCCCCTTCCTGTGGTGCCAGGGGTATAGTGGCTGTGGGGTTCTGGCTGCACCCTATGCAGAATCAGAGGAGGCAGCAGTTTGGTTCGGCCCACTACAGAGCTGGGCTGGGTTCTGCCTGCCAGCTCCCCCACCCATCTCCAAAGGAAATGCCCACTTCCCCCTGGGAGCTGTGGGAGGTGCCCTTCAGCTCTGTTAGATGGGGTCTTCAGGGAGACTGACTTCCCACCCCTTAGAGCCATGGGCTTCTGTCAGCCCCCATCTCCACATCCTTTGCTCTTCCCCAAGGCACCAGCCTCAGAGCCATGGGTGGGTGGCAGCTGCCTCTGATCTCATGGGAGAAGTGAGGCCCTTCCTTTTGCAGCTCCTTGGTCACCATTCCCTGGGGGTGTGAAAAGGGCCCTGCCCCTTACAGCTGGGGGGCCTAAGTGAAGGTGCTGAAGTAAGTGGGCAGCTGAGTGCAGTGTTGACCCAGTCCCTCATGCTGCTGCCAAAAAAAGTTGGTCCTGTTCTCCCTACTCCCAGTGCAAAGTCTTGTAGGTCTGGTGCTGGTCAGCTCTCCTTTGCTTCTTCTTTTCCTCTCCTAGTTCATGCCCTGAGAGGTACCTCCCAGCCCAAGACGTGCCCTCACACAAGTAAATGATGCTGGCTTAGCCCTTTGGCTTCTGCTAAGAATTGAACCCAGCTCTCCTGAGTCCATGGCTCATGCACTGCCTGCTAGTGCAGCTTCCTACCTACTACCAGTGCTGTCTCCCTTCTGCCTCCTCTGAGAGGTCCCCCCCATCTCCCATTCCACCTGGCACTTTACTCCAGCCTGTGCTGGCTGCAGCACTGGCTTCTCTCTGCTGGGGCTGTCTGCATCATCTGGGGCTGTCTGAGCAAATTAGGATGGGAGCTGCCAGATGACCCCAGCCACCCTCTCAGGTTTGTGGGGCTGCAACCCTTTCCTGCTCACTACCACTCTACCAGCCAGGGTCTACAGTCCTCTGGGACAGGATTTGGGCACCAGGGCTGCAAACCAGCATGGTGGGTCAGGCCTCCCCTTTTTGGAGCTGAATTGTCTGCTATCCCTGCTGAATTGGGAGGTGCGATGTGGGTCCTTTCCAGCCTGTAGACCAGACCAGGTGCTGGTCACATGCTGCATGTCTGGACATGGCTCTGTCCTCTGCTTCCTGGGTCTCACTGACCCTGCTCCTCTGGAGCTGCAGGTTAACTAATCCTGGCATGTGACCCTGGTGCTGAGCTCAGGCTCTGTGTGGGGCATAGAAAGTGACATGCAGGGTAGAGCAGGTTAGCAGAGCTGTAGTTTGGAGGTCTCATCACATCCCTGGCTGGGACCAGCAGGGGTCAGGCCAGGATCAGAAGCAGCAATGCAGAGGGATTCTCTTCCCCCACTTACCCCAGCCCATGTCCACATGTTACCAAGGGGCGGGGGACAAGAACTCTACCAAAATTGAGAGCTGCCTCCCTCTACCCCTCAGTCCTCCTAGCTACAGACTTTGTCAGCTCGCATCATGCGGTAAATAATACAGAAGCGTAAAGACGGACCCTCTGGCTGAAACCAGCATGTGCCCTCCCCTGATGTGTCCTAGATAATAATCACACTGCTAAATATAGCCATGCTTGTACTTGGGACCATCCTCCCGAGGTTGTTCCTCATCCTGGACCTCCATCCGGTGGAAATGGTCAGCCCCTACATTGGCATGGACAGGGAGCCCAGAGAGAAGTGCGACACCACTGACTTCCTCCCACATGTGCATGAAGGTTTTGGCCCTGGTAACTCAGCTCTCTTAGGCTGCTTTGCAGGTTTTTAGATTGCTTTATAGCAACCTCTTTGGTGGACTCAGGAATGGCTCACAGAGGTCCTGGAACGTGGTTTCCTCTAAGGGCTGGGCAGAGAATTCTCTCATGGAAATCTATAAAAAGCAAGGAGTCTTGTGGCACTTAAAAATTAACAGATTTATTTATCGCATAAGCTTTCATGGAAGAATAAATAAAGCTGTTAGTCTTTAAGTGTGACAAGACTCCTTGCTTATTTTACTTTACTAGACTAACATGGCTGCCCCTTTGGAACATGGGAATCTATGTGTCTCCAAACTACGAACCCTTCCTGGCCCATGCCATGTGCCAGATTGGCCTGGGTGACTGTCTCTTACAGCCTGTGCTCCAGCCCCAGCCAAACCTGGTGGGTTTGAATTGGTGCCCACTGCCCTCAGACTGTGCCCATGGCATTGTACAGCTATCACCCCAATCGCCCCATCGTCATGCCTCCTGGCAGAGGGTCCTGTTGGGGCAGGAGTTACCCATGGTGGTGGTGGGCTTTATTCTGCCACCCTACTGGAGTGAGAGCTGGCCCATGCCACACTGAATGTTCTGCCATCCTTCCTCTGAGGACCTGGAAACAGCCACTGCAAGTGCTCTCTGACCCAGCAGAGCAGCTCCTCTGTTTTGGAGCTGTTGTGCAACTATATTAGGTCTTCCTGTACGAAGGGGGCAGAAAGGGCAAGTATGCCACAGCGTTCTCCGTTTGGCTGCTCCCTCACTGTCCTAGGGTGGGAAGCTTGGATGGTCTCTGTACCACCCTGGTGAGGGAGAATGAACTCTCCTCTTCCCTGCAGAGTTGGGTGTGCTACCCCACCTACAGTCCCTGTGAGATCCTGTGTCACAAGTTAATTTTGCCCTCTGTGCAGTCAAGGCAGAGGGAGGATAACACAGCTCCAGCCACCCCTGTGGAGGGCAGTTTCACCAGGTCACTTTGCAGGCGTTTTGGTTCCCTGAAGGTCACTTGTGCTTCCTGCCCTCTGAGCCACTCCTAGTGCCAGGTTCTCCCCTTCGTCTTAATAAAACATTACAGGAATCCAGCTCTCTCCCGACTCCTTGGAACTCTTCTGAAATGTCTGGGGCTGAGCTCTGACATTGGTGTCTGTCTTTTCTTCTCTGTGCAGGAGGAAGAAAATGGAAACAGAGGAGGTAAGCATCTGTCTCTGGCTCCAGGCAGCCTGTTTGGTTTGCGCACACTTTGCACGCGTGTGGTTGTAGGTGTGCGTGTGTGTGTGAAAGGGTGCTGATTGGTGCTCAGTCCTGCTTCAGAGCATTGCCAAGGAACTAGAGCAGCCCAGGCTCAATATGCCCCTCACCCAGAGAAGTGCTTGCAGTAGGTGATTGTTTGCTTGCCTGTCAGTGCAGAAATGCCCCTTTAAGCTCTGTTAATGCACCTCAACCCAGATCTGCAGGCCCCTTACTGCTTTGTTGCTGCCCCTCCCTCAGCTCTGCTGTTGCACCCCAGTCCTGACCCGTGGGCCCCACCCCCCGCTATTCCACTCCTGGATTCTCCGCTTGCACATTCTGCAAAACCTCTCTGTGCCAATGCTCAGCCCTCTCTGCTCTTCCTATTCAGGACTCTCCTCCCCTGCACGCCCAGCTCCGTCCTCAGTCTTGACTGGCAGCCCCTTCTGCTGCCGTGCTCCTGGGACCCACTCTCCTAGTGCACAGCCATTCTGTTCCTGTCCTGAGTTCTCCTCTTCTGAACACCTCGGCCTAGGGACTCACCTCCATCCTGGTCTACAGGGATGCCCTGTGCTGTTCTCTGGCAGTGCCCCTCCAGCCCCTTCTGCAGCAGGCCTCACTCCCAAGCCAGGCTTGCCAGCTAAGCAGCATCAGAATGAGATCGATCCCAGATCAAGTGCCAATCAGGGCCCTCGAGGCTTACTGAGTGTGCTGAAGTTCGGGGGCTCTATGTCAGGGAGTGGGGAGATCCCAGGAGGATAGGATCGCTCGGATGTGGCCGCAGGGGAAAGCCCCAAATTCTGCCTTTGGAAACAGTGCATGTTCAGTGAACAAAGCTGCTTTTGGTTTGGCTCTGTGCAGAGGACAGGTCTGAAGCCCAGCACCCAACCTGCACCTCTAGGCTGGATTTGACTTAACTAGATCTGATGCAGTCAGAACAGATAGCCATGCCGGGCTTGATGGAGAATTTCTAGTTCTGGCCCCTCACTCTGCTCTAGCTCTGTGGAGGGGGCACAAGCTGCAAGGGTGCCAGGCAATGGGCAGGCCACTCTTCAGGCACATTTTCAGTCTGTCTTAGGACATGGATTAGTTTAGCATCTCCTTGTCTTTCTCTGTCTAGCTTTCCCCTTACCCCTACTCTCCACTTGGGACCCCAGGTCTCCCCCAGCCAATGGATTAAGAGGGTCTGGTGGGTCATGGCAAGAAATCACAGCTGGTTATTGACTCCCAGGTGGAGAGCAGAGGACGTCTGCTGATTGGAAAGGGGCTGCAACCTTCTTTCCCTCCCTCAAATGATGACAAGTTCCAAAGGGGTAGCTATGTTGGTTTAGCTCAGCAAAACAAACAAGGAGTTTGGTGGCACTTTTAAAGACTACCATATTTATGTGATCACATAAATGTGTTAGTCTTTAAAAGTGCCACCAGACTCCTTGTTTGTTTTCCCTCCCTTGCCACCAGGGTTCCAATATGCTTCCCCCTCTCAAATAACATATGTCGCCTATGACAAAGATTGTTCATCTGGCCTGTGTTGGCCAGTGCTGGAACATGCTGGTTGTCATTTTAATTGTGGTGTGGGTATGTTGTGTGGATGCATCCCAGGTGTGTATTTCTGCGTGGCTCTGGCAGTGTCCATGTGAGAAGTCTGTGTGCACCCAGTGTGAATGTCATCTGTGTGTATGTTAGGCATATATGTGTGTCCTGTCTGTGTGTGCGCTCATGCATGTTCTCTGTGTGTGTATCTAGGCTGCAGGAGTGTGTGTGTGATCATGCATAGTTCTGAGTGTGCATATGGCCTGTTCCCTTCATGTCTGTGAGGGAACTCTGCTGCTGGAGTCCAGGCTCTGATGGCCTTTCCTTTCCTTTTTCTGGGAGCAGGTTCCCAGCGAAGTCGGCTGGAGCCCATGGATACCATCTTTGTGAAGAATGTGAAGGAAGATGGGCCAGCACACCAGGCTGGCCTCCACACAGGTGAGGAGCATCTGCTTCAGTAATGTGGGTGACCCACCATCCATGGCCCCACAGTGGATAACACACCCCCATTTGGTGGGAAGAACTGGGGGGGGGAGGGGCTTTACTGAGAAAAAACAATGGCAAAGTGGTCCTGTTGGGCATTGAAACCCAGTGGAATTAGGGGCTCACATGGATGTAGGCCTTAAAACCCTTTTTTGGTTTTTGGTTAATTTAAATGCTTGGTAATCAGGTGGGAGCAAAATGGTCTTTGTTAAAGATTCCAAGATACATCTTTCTCTGCCCTCCCCTTTGATTAGGGGCAGAAACAGACCCCACCCCAGGTCTTGGGGTGCTCCAAAGACCCTCCAGAAAAGATGACCCTTATATTGTTTGGATTTCTAAGTTTATAAACAAGAAGGCAGAAAATAATCTTTAGCCTAAATCATGGCACAAATTCAGTGTCCTGCCCTGTTCGTCTGCAGGACCCATTGCTCCCCTAAGGGCAAACCCTCCTCTTGGAGCCTGTTCACAGAGTTCAGGCCTGAGTCAAACCCTACTGGAGACCAGGGCAGGTTTTGATGGAGTTGAGAGCAGAGAGAGAAGGAGATGGGCACTTAGTGTACTAGCAGGGAAGCCGTTTCACACATTGGGAGGGGAGAGAAGATTTTATTTTGCTTCACTCCAGCAGGCTCAGCCAGACACCCCCTGCTCGCTGGCTCTGGTTTTTGAGTACATCTCTTGGCTCCATTCAGCTGGAGGCTAGGAATTGGCGGTGGAGCCAGAATTGCTTGGAAAGTGGCACTTCAGTAACTGGGATAAGGAATCACCACAGAGCTGAGTGGATGGTGGGGGGGCCCTTCGCTTCCAAAAAAGCCAGGTTGCTGGGAGCAAAGCGGGTGTCGAGGATTGGGTTTGAGGTGGTCAAGAGTGGTTCCACCAGTGGAGGCCAGCTGTCGCTGATGGTATCTGTGTGTTCCCAACACAACCATTTTCTCTTCTTTTTTCCCCTCTCTCTGTCTCTTGTTCACTCTTTTCTTTCATGCCCTCTCACTCTCTTGTCTTTTCCTTCTCTGCACACCCTGATCCCATCCCCTGGAGTTGCAGTAAGTCCAACTCCTCTCTGAGGACTGGGACTGTGATCAGCTAGTGAGAGAGCTGTTTTACTGATTGCCCCCATCCTCCTCCTTGTACTGGCTTTGAAATCATGCTGCTGATGATGATTGACTTCTGTTGCAGCACAGCTTAGGAGAGCCCCTTCCCTTCTTCCTGTCCCCCACACAAATAACCTGTCCAGGCCTTGCCTCAGAGAGCTCTCAGCCTGGAAGAAAACATCCTTGTCTTGGCATTAAATTTGTTCTCAGCATCCTGTCCTCACCAGTGACTATTTCACTCTAGGCTGTGGCTGGGGGAGAAGGACTGTGCTTCCTCCCTCTCTCTGTTACATCCACCTCTCTCTAATACCACATCTGAAAGCAATTGTTGGCTGCTACCTTCAGCTAGGGGCCAAGTGGAGCTCAGGGGTACGTGTCTGCTTCCCAAGATGTCAGCAGCAACTATTGTGCCAGAGCGCAGGGTGGGGGATAGTCTTTGGCCAGCTAAAATGATTAGGCAGTAAAGCAGAGGGAAGGCACTGGGGGGTTATATCCTCAGCCAAACGTCAGCTCACCCAATCTGTGGGGGGCTCTTGTCTTCAGTGGGGTGGTGGCAGCTGATGCCAGCAAAGGGTCCAACTTGGCACTAGGAGGCCAAGAGGGCTGCAGTGGGTCTGGAAGAGGCTGCTGTTGCCCCATGTTCTACCCCGGGGTGCTTGTGGATGGTGACTGGGTCATGGCTGTCTGGTGGGCAGTTGTAGAACAAACCAGCTTCAACTGCACAAAGGAAAGTAAGCTCCTTTCCCAAATGATCTCCAGTTCCTGTTACTGGGGGTAAACAGAGCTCCCTTATCCCCACAGGCCAGGTCTGAAGAAAATGGCTTGGCTCAGACCTTCTTTGCACCACACGCGGAGCACTCCGAGTTCCCAGAAATATCCCATATGGTGTGGTTGGGCCCTTTGGCTGATAGTGGAGTCTTGTCGGTGGTCTTGCTGTTGCTGTGGTTACTGCTGGCTGTTCCTGGTTGACTATCCGCTCGCCCATTCATGTGTGTTCGCGTGGTTATTTTCCCTCTGCAGGAGACCGGCTTGTCAAGGTTAACGGAGAAAGCATCATTGGGAAAACCTACTCTCAGGTCATAGCGCTGATCCAGAACAGGTGAGAGCATGATGGCCCCCCTCCAGTGATGCTGAGTGGGGGGCAGGATATGTGCCATGGCAAGACTGTAACCTGTGAGGAAATGCCCCTGTGTGGCTGAGTCCAGAGTCTTCACACTCAACTTACACATCTAGGTCCAGATCCTTAAAAGGGCTTCAGTGCCTAACTCCCAGTGGTGCCAAGGCTAATTAGGTGCCTGAATCCCTTTGAGGACTTTGGCCCTATACTGAGGTTTTCCAAAGTGACTAGTGACTGGGGCTGGGGGGCACCCAAAGGGGCCTGGTTTCCACTAAGAGCTGAGATCCTGTCCCATGAATGGGAAAGCATTGGCCCTAAGTGCATAACTGAGCTCCTTTCTAATTTTCCATAGGTGGTGGGCCCCAAGCAACCACCACCGGCTCTAAGCACCTCTGAAAATTAGTTTTCAAATGGGTAGCTGTATTCAGCAAACAAACAAGAAGACCTGTGGGCACTTTTAAAAACTAACATTGATTTATTGCATAAGCTTTTATGGGGACATTCCCACTTCATCAAATGCATGAGATGGAAAATATAGCACATTAGCTGTAAATATGTATATACAGAGAAGGGTAGGTCTCAAGGTAAATTCAAACAGATCCAGGGGTATAGACTGCCAGCTTATCTCTGCAAAGCAAACAAGCTATTCTGATTCAAACAGTCTTGAAGAGGGAAACCAAAAGGCATAAGCAAGATCTGAGAAGGGGCCATTCAAGAGTTCTATTCAAACCCAGTCTGCCAATGTGAAGGTATTCAGTTTGCATATGAATTCACATTCTGAAGTTTCCATTGAAATCTGCTTTTGATGGTTTCCCCCATCCAAGAACTGTAACTAACTTTTTTTTTTTTTTTTTTTAAAGAACATGCCAGTAGATTGAAATGTTCTCCTACTGGTTTTTTAATGTTACCATTCTTGAGACTGAAATTCTTGAAATTCAGAATGTTACCATTCTGAAAATTAGGTCGCTTATTTCAATGCCTCAGTACAGCTTGCTGGTGGCAGTGGACCTGTGGCCATTGCTCATCCTCCAGCTAAGTGCCCAGGTAGCCAGGATGGCACCAGGGCACCTTTGTCCTAAGACACTACTGAAATGTTTGTGTCCATGGAACCCAACATGAAAACAAGGCAGCTGGATGTGGGGAAACCTGCATCTCTTCTTGCAGGTTGGGAGTGGGGGGGAGAGTTCCACTGGAGCTGGGAGCAGAAGGGAGTTCTGCTGTTTTGATCTGGTCAGTACTGAGCTGATCAGTGGGAGAGTTGAGCTCCACTCCACCTCCCTGCGTCTTTCTCTCTCTCTCTCTCACTCATGCACACCAGAGAGGCTAGAAAGAAGCCAGTGTTTGTCTCTCTTTTTGGAGCTGCGATTTAATGAATCACCTAGTGTGTCTGCCATTCTGTGATTAGAGATGAGATACAGAGAGCCAAAGCTGACCTGGATGGCTCCTAAATATAGCACCTAGGGAACAAGTCAAATGAAAGTGATCTGGATGTGAACTAAATATAAGTATGGCCCTGAGCGCTAAATGTATTTGGAAAATTCATTGGCATTTGGTAGGGAGGGGCTAAATGATTCTGATAGGCTCTGAAACTGAAATGAGATTTCCTGGGCTTTAGCTGCAGTTTCTTGCCCTGGCTTGTGCTTTTTGCTAGTTGAGAAAGGACTAAGGGGCATTATCACCAGGGTAAAAGGAGGAGGGAGTGTCTGGACCTGTGGCTAGCGGAGGGTGTGTATGTCGGGGGGGGTACCAGAACTTCTGGGTCCTGGTCCTGGTCCTGGTCCTGTTATGGAGTGTGATCTAATGGTTAGAGCAGGGGGCTGACAGCTAGCATTGCTGGGACTTATTTTGCTTTCTGGCAGCCTAGGTAGTCACAGTATGTTAGAGCAGTGGGATTAGCAGCCAAGGCTTCCTGCACTTCTGTTGACACCAGTTAAGAGTGATGGACTTGGCAAAAACCAGTTGGAAGAGGGTAAAGAATGGGTGAGTGTCCCAGAAAGGGAGGTAGGATGGGCCATGAGGCAAGCTACAGGCATGGAGGGGATATGGTACTGCCCCACTCGGGTTAGCTGGTGGCTGTGAGCCAAGTGGTGGCACTTCCCTTTCTCAGCCTGAGGCTCACTCTGAGAGCTGTTGCAGGTGGGAATCGCCTAGGTGCTCTGTGGCAGGTGCTGTCTTCTGCATGTTGCATAAGACAAAGTCCTTCCTGTCCTCGGGGATGGGAACTCCAGTGTTCATGGCTGGTGCTTCCTGGCAAAGGTACCTACTGCAAAGGCACCAGCTTCTCCTGTTCCAGCTGCACGCATGAGCTGGCACTGAGTAAACAGTGGCTACCACTTCGGTCTGTGCAGGTGCCATGCTGCTGGGATCTTACAGCTCGGACGCTGGGAGTAAAACTGCCATTGTGCAAATCTCTAGCCTGTTTCTCAGGCACTGATATGAGGCCACAACACTGCAAACTTCAAACATGGGCAGGGAATTTTACTTAAGATAGATCAAAACCACTGTCCTCAACTGCTGCTGATCAGATAGCACCCACTAGGGGCATCCAGCCACAGGCTGGGTGGATAGCAGGGGTTGAACCCTGGTTTCCCAGCAATAGATGCAGGGGCCTGAGTCACATGAGCTAATAGGGTAGTTCCCATGTTGCGAGCTGCAGGCTGCTGCAGTTACTGATATTGGGCCCTGGAGGGCAGTGCACTAGGGCAGGGTATATAGAAAGCATTTGCCTTGCTGTTGTCCACAGCTAGCCTTAGATGGGCATATATAGGGGAGGGAGTGCTCCATGCACATTCAGGGACTGAATTTAGCCCTAAATTTCTGCTCAGGTGTCCCTAGTGCCATTCTGTATCTAGCCACAGGCGTGCTGTGGCATCTTCTCCGCCCCAAAGAGCCTCTGCTCCGAGCAGCCCTGGTGGTGGGGAAATCACAGCACAGGAAGAGAAGGGTTCTGCTCTTATCAGCACAGTCCTTGTTACACTCCACAGTCAGGACCAGGGACACTCTGGACCATGCTGCTGTCTGAAGCCAGCGTCACTCCCTGCTGGATTCACTGGGAGCTGCCAGAGGGGCTGACAGTGGTGGGAAGTGGTAATAGAGCCTCTACTGAAGAGTCCTCACCAGGATCCTGTGTTACGTTTGCTGGCCTCATACAGTGCCTGGGCCTTGGGGAAATCTGGCGTAGAGTCAGAGGGGCAGTGCTGTGCCCTGCCTCTGGACCCCACAGCAGCTGCTGAGTCCCAGTGTCCTGTTAGTACCTCTGCTTCCTGTGGGACCCAAAGCCTAAAGGTGCTGGAGATGTGGTGACCTGGTGGCAAGTGGTGCTGAGCCCTGACGCTCTCTGCCTTTTCCTCTCTCTGCAGTGATGATGCCCTGGAGCTCTCCATCATGCCCAAGGATGAGGACATCCTCCAGCTGGTGAGCAGTTTTGCTAATGAACTCATCCTGGTGTCAGTCTCCTGCATGCCCTGCTTTGCCAGCCCCACTCCCTGGGAGAAGTCACGCTCTTCATGGACCATTTCCCCTTTATTGCTGACCCATGCTCAGCCCTGGCACCCAGAGCCCCTAGCCAAGCAGGGCATGCCAGGGGCATTGTTTGGGCACAGGGCTGTACACAGCAGCTCTCCAGAGTCCCAGGAATTGCATTAGCAATAGCTTCCTGGGCTTCTGAGCAGATAACAGTACCAAAGGTGGGTGACTTAACTCGAGGATGTGGTCTGTAGGAGCAGCTTGCCAGGGGACCTTTAACTTGCACCTAAATCACCTTCATTCTTAGCTATGGAGGGGCAGCCCAGCCTGCAGAGAGAACAGCTCCTAGTATGCAATTCTCTGTTTGGCCCTGTTGCATGCTGGGACTTGTAGTCTCTGGTGGAATGCATCTGGTTATGAAAAGCCTGGGGACATGTGCCATGCCGCAATAACTTAGCACAGCTGACTCCTTTTCTTGCCAGCAATGGGCAAGGCTGCCAGCCCACGTAAGCAGAGGAGGCCTTAACCTATCTGGAGCCCTATGCAAAGGTCCATTGTGGGGCCTCCCACAGGGCTCCCTGGCACAGGCACAGGCCCTGCCCCTCCCCATGGCCATAGTGCCCCACTTGAAAAATCATCTGAGGCCCTGGCACCCTGCCCCCATGGCTCTGGCCTCTGGGGCCAGCCCTCTTTGCCCTGCCAGGGGTCCCCAATCCTCCCTGTGGCCCTGGTACCCCATCCCCCACTTGTGGCCTTGGTGCCCCACCTGGGGCACCCAGTGGTCCCAGATCCTCGTGGCAGCTCTCTCTATGATCCCAGCGCCCTGCCAGCAGCCCCGAAACTCCCCTGTGGCCCAGCTGTCCGTGACCAGCCCCGGTGCTCTGCCAGGTGCCCCAGAAAGAGCCCAGGTGCCCCACTGGAAGCCCCCCACCCCCCATGCTAAAGGCAGGGGGCAGAGCTAGACTGGGAGCAAAGTCAGAGTTGGGCCTCTGCTGGCCCACCCTGCCCCTGGGGGTGGAGCAGCTGGTCCAGGGGCAGGAGCACAGAGCCCAGCTTCTGGGACAGTCTACCCTGTCCCCCACCCCAGTCCTGGGGCCCTGTAGGCCAATTGGCCCTGGGCCAAACCACCCACAGTGCCACACCCCTACATCTGGCCCAAGCCCCGCCATGTTTTCTGCAGGACAGAAGGCAGACACAGCTTTTGGGGTAGGTGAAGGGGCCACTTGTTGCTTGGGGATCCTATTTGGGTGCCTGCTTCACCTACCCCAAAAGCTGCCTCTGCATCTAAGGCCCAGAAGGGGGTGTGTGGTCTCCCCGTGACTGATGGGACAAAGGGAGGCTGACTTTATCTCTTCTGGCTGCCAGATAATTGTGTGGGGGCTGGGGGTGTTAATCTGGGCAAATGACAGCTGTCTGTGCAAGTGGAATGAACCTCAATATTTAATGATAGTAAAACCCCTCATGCCTGGGCCCCTCCCGTGACTGGGGGTGAGGCTGGTTGGATTTGGGGGCAAGCTGCAGGTGTCTCTTTAGGAGCAGCTCAGTAGGATCTCATTTACTTAAGGCTTGGAGGAATCATCAATTTGGAGCTACCATTGGCAGTTTGCTCTAAACTGAAGGCAGTTTGTTCTTCCTCTCAGAGCTGGTCACTTCCTCTTGCTGCAGCAGCAAACATCCATTGCACTGGAAGAGCAGGGTGGGAGGGAAGGAGGAAGAGGTACCTGAGGCAGAGTACGTTCAGAGAGATGATTAAAAGTGACAGATCATTGGGTGTTGGGCCAGGGTCCTAGCTGCAGCATGGCTCTTGGAGGGTGGCCTGGAGGTGAGGAGCAGCTGAAATGGAGCTGCAGAGAAGAGGCTCATGTCTAGTAGTGGGAGCAGCTTCTTGAGGGACCTGGTGGGTTCGCCGTTGGTCAGAGTCCATCCATCAAGATCAGGGGCATTTCTGGGGAGACACTCTGTAGTGCTGACTGCAGGTTATGTGGCTGAATGTGGGAGTCTCTGGTGGGCTCCCCAGTTCATGGGATATGGCAGGTTGGCCTAGATGTTCACAATGGCTTGCAGGTTCCTTGCCCCCCTGGTTGGGGTGGTCTGTGTTAAAGGAGCAGTGCTAACCCTGACAGAGGTTAGAAGCTGCTCCATCACCAAGGGAGTGAGGGAGAGAGACAAATCACCTCGGCCAAGTGACTCCCCAGCCCAGGGTGTGGAGGTGGTTGCTGCAATGACCTGAAGCAGCACCAGGCCATCATCCCATGACTGTCGCAGAACTCCTTCTTGCAGCTCCTGCTCTTGGATGTTGGGAGTTTTGGTGGGAATTTACTTTCTTGGACAAGAAAGATCTTGGTTGCCCCAGAGCCTTTTCTCAGTTCTGTTGCCAAGCATTGGAAGCTTGGGCATGAGGCATTGTGCTGTGTGGGAGGATCGTGGCAGAGCTCCTGCAATCTACCTGCCAACAGGCATCACGAGAGAAACCACACATGCACTCCATGTCTACACTAGAGTCAGGGTCCCAGCAACCAAGAGGTCATACTAAAAGGAGAACTGGCAGGCTGGAGGGCTGTTACTAATGGACTTCTTCAGGGATCAGTTTTGTGACCAGTCTTATTTAATCTGTTTATTACTGACCTTGGCACAAAAAGTGGGAAGGTGCTAATACAGTTTTTGGACGACACAAACTTTGGAGATGCTACCAATACAACGAAAGATCCAGGTATCATACAGGAAAATCTGGATGACCTTGTAAACTGGAATAATAGGAATAGAATGAAGTTTAATAGTGGAAAGTGCAAGGTTATGCATTAAGGGACTAATAAGATTTTTTGCTATAAGATGGGGACTCATCAATTGAAAGTGACAGAGGAGCAGAAGGACGTGAGTATGCTGGTTGATCACAGGATGACTATGAAGCCACCAATGTGACTGTGTCTGTGAAAAAAGCTTATGTGGTCCTAGGATGCATCAGACGAGGTGTTTTCAGTAGAGATAAAGGGCTGTTAATATTGTTATATGAGGTGCTAGTGAATCCTCATCTGTAATACTGTTTGCAGTTTGGGTCCCCCATGTGTAAGAAATATGAATTCAAACTGGAACATGTGCAGAGAAGGGCTACAAGGATGATCCGTGGAATGGAAAACCTGCCTTGTGAGAGGGGGCTCAAAGAGCTTGGCTTGTTTAACTTAATCAAAAGAAGTTTGAGGGGAGATATGATTGCTTTCTATAAATACATTAGAGGGATAAATACCAGGGAGGGAGAGGAATTAAGTTCATTGCCAGTTTTGAAACAAGAATAAATGAATATGAACTGGCCATTAAGAAGTTTAGACTTGAAATTAGTGCAGGTTTCTTAACCATCAGATGAGTGAAGTTCTGGAATAACCTTCCAAGGAGAGAAGTAGAGGCAAAACCTAGCTGGCTTCAGAACTGATCTTGATAAATTTATGGAGGGTATGGTATGATGGCTGCCTAGTTAGGCAATCAACTGAACTTTGGTTCCTGGTGGTAGACTTGCCAGTGGCCTGGGTTGGGACATTTGATTGGGTGGTTGCTGAGTTACCCCAGAGAATTCTTTCTTGGGTGTCTGGTTAGTGAGTTTTGCCCACATGCTGAGGGTTTAACTGATGGCCTTATTTGGGGTCAGGAAGGAATTTTCATCCAGGGCAGATTGGTAAAGGTTATGAGGATTGTTTGCCTTTCTCTGCAGCCTCAGCATAGTTCACTTGTTGCTGGATTCTCTGTACCTTGAAGTCTTTAAACCAGGGGTCTCAAACTCAAATCACCACCAGGGCCGCATGAGGATTAGTACTTTAGCCCGAGGGCAGCACCGCTGAAACTTTTACATACAATGATATTGCAAATATAGGTAAGAATTGCGTCATTACAGGCCACAGGAAATAGCTTTAGGAGCCGCGTGTGGCTGCGTGTTTGAGACCCCTGCTTTACACCAACACCTGAGGACTTTAAAAGGTTAGAGCTTTGTTATATGAGTGGATGGGTGAGGTTCTGTGGCCAGCATTGTGCAGAAGGTCAGACTAGATGGTCACATCAGTCCCTTCTGATCTTACACTGTATGAGATGTACTGTTTTAGAGCCACAGGCTGGGTGTTCCCAATGTGTGTGTGCTTTCTATCTTGGGTGATGTCAGCAAAGGCCATAGGTTACAAACCCTTCTGCTTTATGGGATAGGCAACCATTAGCTGGTGGGGTCAGGAAGGAATGATTTGCTGGGGCAGGTTTGGTTCATGCCTACTTGCCTATCGTTGTTGTTATTATTTATATCATCATAGGGCCAATAGAGAACTGCTGTAGTCTGAGACAGTCCATGCCCCGAAAGAGCTTATGATCGAAATAAACAGTGGGTGGCAGGGGAAACTGAGTCACCAAGCAAGAGTGTGGTATGGCCAAGGTTACCCAGCAAGCATGTTGCAGTGCTGGGAATTGGAGCCCTTTTCCACCTTCTTCTGACATTTTTGGTGCTGATATCTCCTGGGCTCAGGATCCCAGCTGAGATGGGCCATGGCTATGATCAGGTGAGGCAAGTCCTCAGGAGATCACACCAGGGATGCATTTGGCTCAGCACTATTTAATCAAGGCACTGGTCTGTGGCTTTGCTAGGAACGCATGGTTTCTGAACAACTGGCACAATGCAGTTTGTGTGTGTCTGTGTGTGATGTATCTGCCCCTCTTGTACGAACGTGGCAGTGGAGATCCAGGCCGTGTGGAAAGAGCCATATACCAGGGGCCAGCTTCATTTCCTGGGCTCGGATTCCAAAGAACCTTTGTGTGGGTTTCGCCATCCCCATCTGGGTGCTTGGCCTGGGGGCGCGGCATTCCTGCGGTGTGCATCTCAGGCAGCCAATGGCGGGCCTCGGCCAGGAGCTCCCTGCAGAGTGGGGGAGGCTCTCCTCCCCCTGCTTCAAGACGTCCCAGTCGCAAAAGCCCCAAACAGCTTGAAAGGAAAAACTGAGAAGGAAAAGAAACGTTAGTCTGGGCTGTGGCTGTGCCAGAGGAGGAAGGCAGCAACTGAATCAAGGAGGTAATGATCTCTGTACTGCTGGCACTGGTACAACATGGGGACCCTCTAGACAGCCTGTATGATGATGATGTTAGCTGTGTTAATTGATGGTCTTTATTAAGATTAAACCTGTTTATTACAGTAGTGGCTGAGCCACCAGGGAGCAGGGCCCCATTGTGCCAGGCATATGAGCCTAAATTAAGAGACAGTCCCTGTGTAGGCAGCGCATGTGCAGAGAATCACCCACACATGCTGTCTGGGGGCTCCCATGTCTCCCTTTTTTCCAGTGCAGAGGAAGCCTCCACATGCTGGGTGCAGCTAGTCAGAAAGGTGTAAGTTTTAACCATGAGGAGGTTAAAAAAGTTTTGGGGAGTGGGGGGGCATGTTTTTCAGTAGATGGAATGCTGGCTGGGGGAAGAAACCCTGGGGCTCTGGCCGCCCCTTTAAGCGGGTGCTTTGGAGCTTCGCACCGCTCCTTTTTTGGATCAGAAAGAGCTGGTTTGTCATTGCCTAGAAATGCAGTCTGCCCGAGATCAGGATTCCAGGGTGGCTGGGGGCTGGGAACAGCTGGGGCTTTGCTCCCTCAGGACTGAGGCAGGAGGGACCTTGGGGTTTGGCTCCTGCAAGCATCCTGAGAGACAAAACTTTGTGTGTGGGGGGGTACTGTTGCCCTCCCTCCTATGGCTCTTGGGGTGTTGAAATTGGAGCTGCTTCAGGAAGCAGGTTGCTGTAGATTCCAGGGGTTGGGTTGTGCCAGGGAAACATGGTGGGGTGGCCCATGGAGCTGTGGCAGCTCAGGGGTCTGTGCTGGCAGCTCTCTGTATCCCGAGATCCCCTCAACAGATGAGCCATGGACAGAGGAGCATGTAGTTTGGTAACTGCATTGGAGGTGCTTGTCTTCCATGGCCAAAGACAGGGCTGTCTGTGCTGATCCCCAGCTCCCTCTGCACTTGGCCTCCTTAAACCCACCGTGTGCTTTCCATTGCCTCATTGCCTTGGCTTCAGAATCATGATAGTAGCGTCACTGTGTGTTTTTGAAAGGCCTCCGCCTTCCTCCACAAAGGCAGCTGCCTTCTAGGTGAAGCCCTGCTCTGACTACAAGCAGCTTGTAATTGGTTCTTGCACCTAGTCAGGTGGTGTGGAGCATTTAGAGGAAAGATGCTGCATATTTTCACTAAGTCTTTGACCCTTGCACTCTGTGAACTAACCTCAGGCCCAGGGTTTAAAATACCAGACACATGTATTAAATCATGCCACAAAAACACCCCACCTGGGGTAGGCGTTGCAAGAATGAATGCTGGCTGGGAACCAGGGGCCGGGCCAGACAGCTCCAAATAAAACCCCTGTGTCCTGCCTCAGGCCTTACTCTTCTGCGTGTCTGGCTGTGCTCAGCAAGTTGGCTGAGGCACTCTGCTTAGCAGGGACCGCTTATGTTTTGGTTTTACCCACCCACTTTGGTTTCCATATCAGATGCTTTTTCTTGGCATGTCCTGTTGTGTGCAACCTGCATCAACAGTGACGTAATTTCCCTAAGCAATTTATTCTAGTGCTTACCTACCCGGATGGTCAGGAAGTTTTTCCTAATGTCCAACTTAAACCAAAATTGCTGCAGTCTAAGCCTGTTGCTTCTTGTTCCATCCTCAGGGGATAATGAGAACGATTTTTCTCTCTCTTCGTCAACCTTTTATGCACTTAAAAACCATTATTGTGTCCTCCATCAATTGTCTTATTCCAGATTAAATAAACACAGTTTTTTCAATCTTTCCTCGTAGGTCATATTTTCTAGACCTTGAATTGTTTTCATTTCTCTTTTCTGGATTTTCTCCAGTTTGTCCACATCTTTCCTGAAATGTGGAGCAGAAGAGTTATTTCTTATATCTGGCTTATACAATAGCTGCTATTATTTCTCCTGTCTTGCTTGTACCATTGCTACGATTACATCGCAGAATGAGGTTTACTTTCTTGCAACAGTGTGGCACTGTTATCTCACATATTTAGCTTGTGATCACTCTAATCTCCAGATCCCTTTCTGCAGTACTCCTTCATAGGCAGTCATTGTTTGCTTTATGTATATGTAACTGAGGGTATGTCTACATTGCTGGAGCTGCATGGATCGATGAAGCAGGCAGTGGAGACCCACTCAGTCAGTCCTGGAAATGTTCTTCAGTCAATGCAGCAAATCCCCCACCACCATGGGCAGGAGCGTCGCTGCCCCGGGGAAGGACTGGGGGTACTGGCCCAGACCCTGCCCCCTGATCGCAGGCCATGCCCGCGGCCGGGGACAGGGCAGGGAGCAGCAGCTGTGGCCATGGGGCCGCCTGTCCTAGGAAGGGGCTGCTGTGGGCAGCCGGGCCCCAGATCTCCGGCCGGATCCGACAATAGACTGGGAGAGGCAGGGTCCCTGCCAGGAGGGGCAGTGGCACTGGGATTCGGGGCACGGGCCCTGTGTGTCAGGCACCAGCGACGCCCCTGACCACTGGAAAGCGTAGGGCTGCATTGACGAGAGGGTGTCTCCCATCAATGCAGCACAGTGAAGGTGCGGCAGTGAGGGAGCCTGAGTAAGTTGATGGGAGATGCGCAAGCTACAGTACATAGCTTGTTCATTTCCTGTTGATGGCTGCCAGCAGTGTAGACCAGACCAGATTATTCTTACCTAAGTAGATGACTTTTGAATTTGTCTTTGTCAGGAGCATCGTTGGCCCAGGCCCCGCACTCTGCCCTTCCCCCACTGACCACCAGGCCCTGGCCCCAGCCCCCTGGCCATGATCCAGAGTCAGGGCCCTGACCCCGGATGGGCTGGGCGAGGCAGTGGCTGCAGTTGGTGGTGAGAGGCAGGCACTATCATGGCCAGCCTGGCCCTGGATACCCGGCTGGGAGAGGCAGGCACTGCCGTGGCCCTGGATACCGGGCAGGGGATGAGGCTGGGAGAGGCAGGGGCTGTGTGAGCCATTTGAGGCACTGGCATCAGGACTCGGGGCATGTGCCCTCTGTGCCAGGCACCAGTAACGCCCCTGGTCCTTATTGAATTTCATCCTGCTTACTTTACACCATTGCTGCAGTTTGTCGAGATCATTCTGGATTTTAATCCTATCCTCCAAAGCACTTGCCACCCCTCTCTGACTGATATTGCCAGCAAACTTTCTAAGATCATTTAACTGTATCTGACTGCCTGCCCAGGAACTGGTGTTGCACACCTTCTTGAGACACTTTGTCAGGAGGAGGGGAGCCTTTTGCTGTGGCATTTTCTCCAGCCCACACTACCAGTGAATCTTCACAGGCTGCTATCTGGCAGTGTGGTGTTTACATTGCCAAAGATCCACATTTCCCTTCTGTTCTGCTCCTCTCATCCCATCAGATAGCGCAGGAGGAATCTGAATGGCATGTCTGTCACACTTGGGTTTTTCACTTTGTCCTCTTCCTGCAGGGTGGATTTGGAGCAGGGACGTCATATCTGTTGGGTTCTGTGATTGAATTAGCTGAGGCAGGTGCCTGACATTTGGTGGGTACCATGTCCTTAGGTCTTACAGGCGTTCACTGCACCGTCTGGTACCATCCCCCAAGAGGCTTCCTCTCCTGTTCTGCACTGATGAGCTTTCCCCTTGCACTGTGGCTCTCAGGTCCCTCATCCCAGGATACATATCGCATCTCCCCCTGGGGCAGCCCTTCTCTCTTCCTCACATTCCCCTGTGGAATGGGGAGGATAGTCATAGCTCAAGTGAAAATGAGTGAACAGTGCAGAGCTTGGCAAAACTTGGCAGCTAAGAGGGGGCACTGGGGCTAATGAAGGTTGGAGCAAGGCTGCACTCAGGACATGCCGTTGATGATATTTTGGGGGTGTTTTCTGGGGGTTGTCTCATAAGAGATGTCTGGTGGGGGTTACAAGAGTAGCGCCACTCTTATGTAGTGTTCTGTAGTGGAGGGTCCCTAGTCTTTTTCCAAAGGTAGCAGGCTTATCCCCATTTTGCAGTTCAGGAAACTGAGGTCTAGAGAAGGGAAGTGACTTGCCCAAATGTATAAAGTGAATCAATTACAGGCTTGGGTCAAGATCCCCTGTGCCAGACGCCCAGTCCCTTGCTTTAACCACAGGGCAGCATTTCCTCTGCTAATGCGTAGCCTGTAGAGGCTGTTTCATAGAGGTTCAAGGTTGATGCCTGGCCTGCAGCTGGGTGTGTCAGTTTAGAAATGTCTGTGACATGTGAGAAGGGAGATCCTGGCTCTCCGTCCAGCTCTGTGCGTCATGGAGTATTTTAAGGAGAGGGAACCAGAGGCAATAGGAAGCCAGCATAGCATGTGAGTGTTGGAGAGCAATACAGCTGGCAGCCATTGGCCCATTAATCACTTTCCACCCCAACAGAAAGCAAGTCTGGAAATGGGTTTCAAAAGTGCATGGCAGGAATGGGTTTCAGGCAACCCTTTGGCAGTTTATCAAGGTTTTGGGCTGAGAGGGGCACTAGAGATTTTAGGAGCATCAGCTCGGAGAGGCCCAACTTCACAGACCTGGTTCTCACTAAAGACCGAGCCCTTGGCTCCTGAAAATCGGCTTCCTTTCTGGTGCCTTGCAATAAGCCACTCAAAATCATGTGACCTTGATTTGCAGAGCAGCCATGTGTCCATGGCACCAGTGGACTCTGGCTGGAGGTAGGCATGCTCAGTGTGTCCTAGAAATCACCCATCTGCCTGAGATTTTTATCCCTCAAAGGCCTCTTGTGTCCATTCCGGCGGGGTCATGAGCTTAAGTGTCCAGCAGTCATAGGAGGATGGTGCCTGTTTCAGCACCTTGGTCTCTACCCCTTTTGTACCCTGTGATCACATGAGTAAAGCAGTGGGTGTGTGGGGGAGATACCAGTGCTCATTGTACAGCCTCCCATGTGACTTACACAGCTGTGGTGCACTGGGGAGTCCTTGCTTTAAAGAATGGCACCCCAGCGCTCAGGTGCCTTCCTGTCCTGGTCAGCCATACCACTGTCTGAGTGTTACCCCCGTCCCATCTCATTGGGTTTATTGGTCAGCTCCCAGGAACCTGGGGTGGGCATTGGGCTCATGGTGACATCAGCTTCTCCATGCCAGGATCCTGGCTGCCCTGACTTCTCTCTTCTCTCTCCTGTCCAGGCCTATTCTCAAGATGCCTACTTGAAGGGCAATGAGCCCTACTCTGGGGGAGCCCAGAGCATCCCTGAGCCACCTCCTGTCTGCTACCCTCGGAAGACCTACCCATTCCAGGCCAGGGCCCCCAGCCGGGAGGCGATGGTAGCTGAGCCTCTGCAGAGACAGCAGGAGGACAGCAGATCCTACCGGCCTGCTTTGTCAGTCCCATCTTCACCCTTGGCCACTGCGGCACTCGGCACCCCCATGCCCGGCACCTGGAACGAGGCCAGAAGTGAAGCTGCTCAGGACTTTGTTGGCCCCCACTCCAGCCCAGCACACCGCACAGAAGAGATCCAGTATGGCATGACCCAGCCGAGGACCAGCATGCCTGTTGGAAGGCCAGTCCCTAGCCCCGGCTCCTTTGCGCGTGTCTCCGGCAGCAGCTACAAAGGTCCGTTTGTTGCTTCCTTGCCAGAGAGGTATGGCGTCTCCACTGCTTCCTCTGTGACTAGCCATGCCTGCTATGGACTCTCCAGGCACCTCCCAGACCATCGAACTCACTGTGGCTTCAAGGATGGGCGGGATATGAGTGTGGGACCCAGTGGCGTTGGCCATCCTTCCTGGGAGTGTCTGGGTGGCCCCAAGGCTGTCAGCCGGCTGGAGTGCCAACAGGCACTCTCCAACTGGCTTTCCAGCCAAGGGACACGCCGGAGCACCTTGGAAGAGCAGAGATATGCCATGCCACCCCGGTACCGCAGTGTCTCTCAAGAGCGCCTAGGAGACACCCTGGCCTCCAGAGGGTGGCCCCATAGTGCCTCCCAAGACACCTTGCTCCAGCCCAGCCAAGACAGCTGGGGCTACCGGGCGCGGTCCGACAACTACCTTGGAAGGTATGGGCGCTCTATGGAGGCTCTGGAGCAGAGCACCTTGGTCTCGCCCCGCTTGGACAAAGGTATGTGGCTGCCAGAAAAGTTCTACAGGCCTGGCCACGGGCAAGCTGCCAGAGCTCCGCCTAGCCAGCCAAGTTCATACACCCCCACTACTTCTTCTAGAAACCCACCTCCTGGCAATGTGCAGAAACACCCTTCCCAGCCCAATTTGCCGAGCGCAGATGAGTCGGGTTATGTAGGTTACAGGAGTTACAGCCCTTCGTTCCAGCGGAGGACGGGTCTGCTCCATGCACTGTCATTCAGGGACCCTATCTTTGGTGGCCTTCCAGTGTTCAATATATCGCAGCAGCAAGGAACGCAGCCAGCACCTTCCCCAGACAGGTCCACCTCACTGCCAACAGCCGCCCCTCCTGCCCCGGACCCCCTGTCAGCCAGTGGGCCAGAGATCCCCAAGGACCAAAGAGCCCCCAGCCAGGACGGTGACGCCAGGTCACTTGAGCCATCTCAGCCTCCTCCTGAGGCGGAGGAGAGGAAGGAAGAGGTGGTGCTGAGGCAGAAGCCGCCCACTGGTCGCAAGGCACCACCCCCTACAAGGCCACGTGAGATGAACTTTTTCTTCCCCGACGACCTGAAGGAAACAGACATTTGTGACCCACCACTGAGCTGCAAGGAGGAGAAGCAGGGGGTGGAGCGGCCCACGCAACGGGTGGCGCCATTGGCGACGCCAGAGGATTCCCTGGCATCCATTCCATTTATAGGTGAGGAGGGACTGTTTGGTAATGCCAGACACTGAAGGGATGGTGTGGGGTTCCCTGTAACCTGAGCATTAAGTTGCGATGGTGTCACAGCCAGTAATGACATGTCCCCAGCTGGATCTGATACACAGAGGATAGAGGCCTCTTAAATGCCCATGGATGGAGTCCTGACTCTTTGGCTTAAGCTGCAGCAGGTTCTGCTTTCTGCTCTGAAGGGGCCCAGTTTGATCCCTGGTATGTCAGCAAGGGTCATCTGCTGCCCAGCCACTCTCCTGCCCAGGAAGCTGGGAAGGTACAAATGGTCACAGTGAAGATCTGGGTATGAGTGGTGCTGGGGAACTTTCCACAGCCCACCCCACCTGTTGTCTGTGTGTCTGGCTTGGAGGAGCACACGTGTGGCAGCAACTAGAGAGTGGCAGGCAGCAACAGGACTCTTGCTGTTAGCCAGCTGTGGATGTGCTAGATGGCTGTGGAGACTGGAAGAGGAAAGGGTCAGAGACCTAGGGGTGGAAAGAAGAGGGGAATGGGTTTGGGTGGATCAGGCTGGCTCAACGGGTTGTGGTGCCCCAAGCCAAATTTTGATTTGGCACCCCCTCATTCATGGAGATTGAAAACAGTTTTCCAATGTGCATAAATCTTCAGCATCTGCCTACATGAGTTAAGCTGCAAGTTGACTAACACTGCCTGAGCTGCTAGGAAAGAGTTGAAGAGGCAGGTGCCAGCCTGATCTTTAGGGAGGCTAGGCGCCCCTAAGAACTGTCACCTGAAGCCATGTCTGTCTCTTGCCTCACAGTAGAGCCAGCCTTGGGGTGGCGGTTGTGGGAGGAAGGGTGGCAGGGACTCAGATGGCCCTCCTGGGCTACAGCAAGCAGGGCACCTGAGAGCTGTTATTGGGTGTGCGTGGGAAGGGTCATCCTACCACTGCCCAAACCCTGGGTTTCAAAGTGCTCTCCTAGTAGCCCGCCATTGTCATCCAGTCAGTCAGGTCTGACCCAGAGCAGGGCATGGCCTTGCAAGGTGCAGCCCATGGGAGCCTGTAGAGGGAGCATCTAGCAAGGGAGGAACAAATTATCTCCAGTTCATCCAGTGGAGGAAGGGTCGCTGTGATCTGATCCCATGGAGAGTCCTGCCTCTCTGAGTGAGCTTGTTCACTGCCGAGGTCATAGCAAGAGGGTCATATGTGCTGTGGTTTCCATGACGCAGATGCCCAGGACCTGGGCTCAGCCTCTGCGACCCGTATTGTATTAGCTACCTGGCAGCTGATGGATTCAGGCCAGCTAACAAGAGGCCAGACTTTCTGTGCTGTCCTAGGGGGCGAGGAGCCCCTAAATTCCATCCTCCCCAAATTCCTTCTTGCCTAGGCAGGGCTGGGATGTGGTTACTGAGGCTGCTGCCACCTTCCTTCCTGCCAAGGGCTGGCCTCTGCCTCACCAGGACCATCCCAGCTTTCCAGGAGTAAATCTTTCCAGCCAAAGCTTGGCAGAAAGCCTTGGCAAGGCCTGCCGGAGTTCCATGGCCTCACTGCCCAAGAATGCCCCAAGCCAGCAGGCACTGAGAGAAGGGAGTGGACAAGAGACCATCCCAGTGGCCTGACTTTGGGGCCACCAGCCCTGGGGGACAGGTGACTGTGGGACTCTTTGAGGAGGTGCCGCTGTCCCTCATGGCCTGAGTTGTTCTTCAGCAGCCATGGCTGCCTGGCCCCTGGCTGCTCCCCTTGGCATCTTGGGAGGTCCCTGTAAGGGTTCCCCTACTTGCCTGTCTCCTTGTTTTCACTGAAAGCTCCCACGCTTATAGTGAGGGAGGGTCTCCTGCAGGGCCCCAGCTGACAGAGGCCTTGGGCTGGGAGTATCCCAAAACAAGGTGTCCTGCCATCCCAGCAACAACCTCCACCAAGAGCTGTGCACTCCCAGGTAGAGGCAGCCCCCACCCTAAGGAACTCACAAACTGGACCAAGGTTGGGGAAGCAAAGCAAAGCAGAGGAGGGAAGGGAGCTGGCCAGGATCACCCAGCTGACCCTGACTCCCATGCTAGGTAGCTGTTGCTCCCCAGTACTGCTCCAGCTGCAGTGAAACCAGAGGCAGGACCTGAGAGGAGACCAGCCCTGGGGTTCTGTGGTGTCTAGTGAGACCTCAGCTCCACCGGTGGTGGGCAGCCCTGGCCTTGCAGGGTTCAGGCTGCTCTGTGCCAGCCTCTCTGCACTCACGGACAGCCCATGGGGCGCCAAGCTCCCCTGTCCCCACAGAGGATGCTGGCAGGGGACGTCACAGCCTTTCTCACTCTTCCCCAGGCGACCCTGCAGCACAATGGGAGCCTTGCTCTGCTGCCCACAGTGTGTCCAGCCTGGCACTGTGAGACTGTTGTTCTTCACGCAATCCTTACAAGCCCGGCTATTGTTTGTGCTCCCTGCCCAGCCCTCCTTTGTTCCCTGGGCTTCCTTGCTTGCTCCTGGGCCACTGTGCTGGGGGGAAGCAGTGACTCAGGGCTGCTTAGGTACCTTGTTTGCCATGGAGCAGGTGGATGGAAGCCTGGGCCTCTCCCCCTACTCCAGCAAAGAGTAGCTGTGGGTAGCCAGAATGTGGCACCAAGTCCTGCTCGCACCTGCCTGAGGGTACATCAGTGCATCCCCAGCATGGCCACTGCTGCGGTGGGCTCTGTGCCTCACCCCATGGAAAGTACTGCTGGTCTGCAGCTCTCCAGACAGTGGGCAAACTGGCATCGCTGGTTCCTCTAGCACCATAGATGGGCAGTTGCTTGGAAAGGAAGCCCTGGCTTTGGATTTGTGCTGGCCTTGCTTCCTTCTGTCTGTTCCCTGACTTTCTAGGCCCCCTGGGCAGTTCCCTCCTGGGAGATGGGTAAAGAGGGAATTAGCATGGGTGCAGCAGCTTTAAACGGCCTCTGGGGGTGCCCTCAGTGAATATGGGCAAGCCTCCATGGGAAAGGGTCTGGAAGCCAGGAATCACCAGGCACTCTAGTTCTGGGCTTCTCCCTGCAGGGGATGCTGGCAGAGCACAGGCTGGGCAGTGATCTCAAGCCCTGCAGTCCCAGCCGCTTGCAACAGGAGGCGCTCTGGGGACAGGTGCCCAGTGGGAGTGGTTGGGAGGGAGACAGCAGCCTTTCCCACACAAGTCTCAGTCTGGATAGGGGCTCTGTCCTGTCACCGTGCAGGTCTATTGTTTCATGGTTCACCATTCTCTTCCAGACGAGCCGACGAGCCCCAGTATTGACTTGAAGGCGAAACATGTCCCTGCCTCCTCTGTTGTATCCAGTGCCATGAACTCAGCCCCTGCAATCACCGCCAGCCCCTCCTCACCCACCTTTGCCTTCAACCGGCATTACTCCCAGGACTGCAGTAAGTACACACACACCCCACCCCACCTCCTGCTGTGGGTGGCAACCTCTGTCTAGCCACTCAGAAATGCAGGAGTCCAAGAGAAGATCCCCCTGCACTCCAGAGCTGCCCTGGGCACCTGGCCACTGTTGGCAGTGGGGCTGTGGTGCTAGATGGAGGGTGGTGTATGCATGGGACAGCCAAGTTCCAAAGGGGCAGTGGTGTTAGTCTAGTAAAGCAAAAAAAGCAAGGAGTCTTGTGGCACTTAAAGACTAACAGATTTATTTATCGCATGAGCTTTTGTGGGAGAAAATCCCACTTCATCAGACACTTTGAAGAGGGGGATCTTACCAAATAGGATGAATGGGACAGCCATGAGCCTGAGTGCTAAACTAGGATACCAAGTAGGGCAGGGGTCTCGAACTCAAATCACCATGAGGGCCGCATGAGGACTAGTACGTTAGCCTGAGGGCCGCACCACTGAAATCTTTTCATACAATGATATTGCAAGCATCAGTAATCATTGTGTCATTGCGGGCTGCAGAAAATAGCTTTAGGGGTCGCATGCGACCCACGGGCCACGTGTTTGAGACCCCTGAAGTAGAGGATGGCCCCTGGCTTCCGGAGAGGGGACAGCTGGGGAGGAAATTTGGGAAGAAAAATGCAGGGTGTGTATTGGGAAATGTCCTCTGGGTTCTGCTGGTCTGTAGAGCAGCCTCTCCAGGGAAGGGGACAGGATTTCCTCATTGCTTATGTCCTAGGAAAGTAGGTCTATGCAAAGTGCTGACAATCTGTTGGAGGGGAGGATTGTGGCCCTGCTGAGGGGAGCTGGGCTAGATGAGGCATTTAGGAAAGGGTCTTGCCCCGGGGGGAGCCCATGGCTTGATGGGAGGAAGGCTATGAAGTCTGTCAGGAGGCTGGAAGTTAGAGTGCTGGCCTTTCAGGAGCTCTCAGAGGTCCCAGGAGTCACTGCCCTCTGTCCCATCTGTTGGGAAGTCTGCTGCCCTTCATCTGTCTCCCACTGCAGCCCCTGCCCTGGGGTCTGCTTCCCCACTACACCACCTCAGCCAGCTTCAGTGGCAGAACAGAATCTGGCCCTCAGCATCAAACCAGTGCCTGAGTGCATTCATGGACCATCTGTAATCAGGAGAGCCAGCCTGCTCCTGCTGGGTGCCACTGTGGCCATCCCCTCTCCATGCATTAGCAAGAAATGTCAGAATAAAACCCACTCCCCTGTAAGGCTCTTTCCCACCCAGGATGGCTGACCTGGTGTGCTCTTCACCTCCTGGCCCAGATCTTTACTAACCATTGGCCTGCAGCACCAGCAGGACAGGCACAATGCTGTGGGTCTGGCTGGGGTATTCTGATCTGGGGCTCTGCTGGCATGGCTGTACGGCTTGTATAGAGCGCAGATGGGGAAGCTGATGCATACATAGACAGGTTAAACTCATGCTGCAAAACCCTGGCTGAGCCCGGAGCCCTGACTTCCCATCTCCCAGCTCTCTATAGACCCAGAGATGGGACTAGAACCCAAGGGTGTGTTCACACAGCCTCCTTATTCCGAAACAACGGAGGTTGTTTCGAAATCAGGTTTTGGCTGTTCACACAACGCATGGTTGTTTCGAAACAAGTTAGACCTAGTCTGTGGGCGAAACAACGCCGTATGAACGTGTTGTTTCGAAACAATGGTGGTTTCGAAACGATTTGTTTCGAAACAACCATCGTCTGAACATGTTGTTTCGAAATGACGGTGAGTCGTTTCGAAATAACTGTTGTCCGGAATTGCTATTTCAATTCCGGCTTTTCTCCTTATTTCGAAGTGACTTTTTTGCTAATTCGAAATAAGTCACTTCGAAATAAGGTGTTACTTCGATACAAGTTGTTTCGGAACAACCGTATTGAAATAACCCCCTGTGTGAGAACACAGCCCAAGAGTACTGGTCTGCAATATTGGGACAAGCTAAGCCAATTCCAGGCTGGTGAAGCACTAACTGGCTTGCATGCATAGCTCTTGTAGAAGGATGCAGTGGCTCTTTTTGTGTTTACTGAGTGGCCTTCTCTCTGCTTTTCCTTTCAGGCAGCATCAAAGCCAGCCGCCGCTCCTCCTACCTCCTGGCCATAACCACAGAGCGCTCCAAGTCATGTGATGATGGGCTGAACACATTTCGTGATGAGGGGAAAATCCTAAGGTGGGGTGACCCACTTCCACACCCCATTGCCACACCAGCCACACAGTGGCCTCTTCCTTTCATAAGGATGGTCCTGACTAACTTCACAGCTGTTTGCTAGAGAGTGTGACCTGATCACCATGTCCTGTGCACTGTAGGACAAGAGAGTTCAGTGCACCTATTGGCCAGTCTTGGATTTGATGGGCCAGTTGTGTGCTCCGTGAGGGCAGTGGGGTAGGATACTGAGCAGAACTGATCCATGAGGTTACATGTTCTATTCTAGTGCAGGGGTTTTCCCCAGGTTACTGCATCCCCCAGAATCCTTTGTGATGTGTCACAGCTGCTAATTTCCGACCATTTATGGTTCACTGCCTGGCCTAAGGGTTTGTCCATAGGGGAGCTGGTGAGATATGTAGCTGCGGTGCTGTGAGTTCACACCCTTACTGGTTTTGCAGAAGCACCCCCATGTGGACAAGCCCTAAGCCATCCTGTGCACTCCTAGCCTGAGACATGCACTAGGTTCACTTGGGAAAATCAGGACCTCAGTGACTCCCACAACGCTGTGCGGGGAGTAAATAGCAGAGCTGTGATTAGAAATTCGGGCCTCAAGTCCTATATTCTCTGCCACTAGGCCATGCTGCTCATCCCAGAGCAGCTCAGCCAAAGCACAGTATGTGGAAGAGAGCCATGCAGATCAGCCCCAGCATTCATGGCTTCTCTCATCAGTCTCCTGGTGGAGGGATTAATGTGCAGATCACAGAGAGAGTTTGTCATCTGTGGCTCTGAGTTCCAATTGTCCTGTCTTCTGGCAGGACTAGAACCCAGCTCTCCTGAGCCCTAGGCCAGAGCCAGCATCATGCCCCACAAGAAGCCAGTGACTCTGCAAGGGGCTGTTCTTGGTGGGGTTGCCCTTGAGATACCTGTGTGCTTGGGATCACATGCCCCCATCTCCTGCCTGCCCTGTGCTCATTGGCGGCTGCTTTCCTTTCAGGAGGATGCCAAGCCGGGTGCCAAGTCTCCGCATGCTAAGGAGCTTCTTCACGGATGGGGTAGGTGTTTGTGGTGATGAAGGAGGTGGGGTGGGGTTCTTTTAGTCCATCTACCACTGTAATGGTGCCCACCTCCGAGGCACTGGTACCGTGCACCCCAGCCACATGGCTGTCACCCAGCAGGGCCTGGTTTGTGTGTGGAGAACAGGAAATTGTGCTGGGTGGCTGCTCTGCTCTGAGTTGCCACCCTGCCTGTCACTGTGTTATTTTGAGTGCCTCCATGCCACATGGCCTCCAGCTAGCTCAGTCTGCTCACAGCTATGTTGTTTCTGTGTTGTACAGATAACCTGGTGCACAAATTTGAGTGTGGCTTCTGCATGGCCCAAAGCAAGCAGTGAAAACCAGTGTGGATGGATCAGCTTCAGGCAGGGATTGACTGGGTGGGCTGGTGTAAAAGGGGCCAAAACACATGGACATTGGTAGAACTCTCCTTGCTTTCACCTGTAGAGAATTCATTCAGTGTGTTTGCTTCATGCTCTGCTGTGTCTAACACATCCTAGACCACATGTTCCATTTCCTTGAACCATGCAGAGTTGTTCACACCTGTGCATGATGCCATAGCTGGTGACCCCTGCTGTGCACTGGCATAAATGAGGCCTTCAGGACAAAGGGCAATGGGGCATCTGTTCCCAACTGCATCAGTGGGGGCTGCCCAGATGGAGCTATGGCCTTACCTGAACTGGAGTTTCAGCTCTCGTTTTGGGCTTATTGGCAGACACGGTTGACACCAGTGTAGCTCAACAATGGTAGCCCGGTTTCAAACTAGAGCCAGTCAGTTTTGCTAGACCTGTGGAAACTGTGTCTACACAAGGGATTTGCATGGAGGGGGCTGATATCCTGGCAGAAATTAGGCCTGATTACTGAGAGTTGCTGGATGTTTTTCTGATTATCAGAGGCCTGGCTTTCCTCTCATCAAATTCCCTGTAATGCACTGTGTGTGACTGAAGGGGTAGCAGGACCAGAGTGGGAGAAGTTACTCCCCAGCACCTGGCTCTCTATGGTGTGAGTGCAGCACCCAGAAGGGCCGTGCACCCATCTCTCTGCTCTCCTCTCCCCTCAGTCTCTGGACAGCCTCGGAATGTCTGAAGACACGAGATCAAAGAGGCACTCGACCTCAGACCTCTCAGATGTGACTTTCAGCGATGTGAGGAAAGAGGGCTGGCTCCATTACAAACAGATCCTCACCAAAAAGGGGAAGGTACGTACTGGCTGTCCAGTAACCCAAGGCCAGGGATTTCTGGGCATGCGTGTATGAGGGAGAAAATCCCCTCTTTGGAGTTGTTTATGTGGTATGTCATCCTTTCTCCCCATGGGCATCTCACAGCACTTAACGAACATGAATGAACCCAATACCCTTTTTAAGGCTAGTATTGTTACTGGAAACAGGCACAGCAAGGTGAAGTGGTTGTCTAGGATCACACAGAGACTCCGCAACAGAGTCAGGAGCAAAACCCAGGAGTCCTGCATCCCAGTATCCCCTGCTCTAACTACTAGGCTGTGCCCCCCCAGAGCCAAGAACAGAACCCAGGAGTCCCGGCCAGGTCCACAGCACTTCAAAGGCTGTGGCATTTGGTTGGATGGGAGAGCAAAGTGCTGGGGTGGGTGTGCGGGTGACCAAAGGAGGGAACAGTGAGGGAAAGCTGAAGGAACTTGGACCCATGTGTATGGGTGATGTTGGAGAGACCCTAAGGAAGGCGGGGTTACCAGGCAGTCCCAGAGATGCAGCCAGGGAGTGACAGCAGTCAGAGCCATAGGGACCAAAAGGGAGAGGAACCATCCGGTTGCCTCAGAGTATTGCCCAGGGCACAGGAAATCCTGGCCTGGGATGCCAGCGGCTGCTGGCTGAGCAGCTCTATGAGGTCCCCTGGGCATGCCTGGTCCAGAGATGAATCCCGTAGCCATTCCCAGCCTGTGAATAATTGATAGCATAATGCTGCAGAAGCAGCTGGGTTGGGGCATGGAATGGGAGGTGAGAGGAGAGGGAGCCCTCAGTTCCCAGGGTGGGGTGCAGCAGCTGCTCCAATGGGTGTGTAAAATGCCAGTGGGCTGGGGGAGGGTGGTGAATGGAAATACAAGCACCATAAGTAGATTGTAGATCACACCTCAGAGGCAGAGTTCATGGGGTCAAAGGGCAGGTTGGCCCTCTGATGCCCTTGTTACAATCCAAGACAGAAGGGGGTAGAATTGGAGAGAGGGAGAGGACTGTTCTTGGGGTCAGCATGCCCTGTTGGAGCCCTGCAGGATCGCTTTTCGTCATAGTCCTAGGATGGACGTGGCAGTTATTGCAACAGGGTGATTGCCACCAGAAGGTAAGGAGGGGATCAGAAGTGGAAGGAATGACTTGGAAAAGGAGGCTGCACACTTTTCAGTATGTGCTTAACTGCTGTCTTTGTCGTCCTGGGCAAAGCTAGCTGGCACCGCTCTGTACTGGTGCCTGTGTTGAGGCTGGTAGCAGTACACAGCCACCTAGCTGAGGGAGAGACCGTCTCTCTCCTGGCCTGCTCTCACCGCCATTCCTCTTTTCCTACAGAAAGTTGGCGGAGGCATCCGGCAGTGGAAGCGTGTCTTCGCCGTTCTCCGCGCACATTCACTTTACCTGTGCAAGGACAGGCGGGAGGCCGTGACCTACACGCCACCCCCAGGTGAGGAGGAGCAGCCGATCAGCATCCGAGCGTGCCTGGTGGACATTTCCTACAGCGAGACCAAGAGGAAGCACGTCTTCCGGCTGACGACCGCTGACTTCTGTGAATATCTCTTTCAGGCAGAGGATCGGGACGACATGCTGGCCTGGATCAAAGTCATAAGGGAGAACAGCAAGGCTGAGGGCGAGGTGAGAGCCAGCATGGGACTCCTGGCTCAGTCCAGGCCCCTGGCTCTCTGCAGATGCCCCGGCACTTTTGTTCTCTCCAGCTGTTTGCTGTCTGCTGCTCCTTCTAGGACAGGGGTGGCTCAAGCATGGCTGGTGGAGATGGCCCACAGTTGTCCTCTTTTGGATGGAGGAGCAACCTGTAGGGACTCAAAGTCCCAGCATGCCATGCTCTTCTTTGCCCCATGGGGGCACTGGGACTCTAAGTCCCAGCATGCCATGCTCCTCCACCCAAGCACATAGGCCTCTAATGTATGCTGGGAATTGAGGTACACAAGGCTTCACCACCACTGAGGAAAATGGGTCAGCCTCCTCCATCTGAGCTGTTTGCAACAGCCCCTGACCGGCCACAACTGTAGAGGCTCTGTATTTAGCAAGGGTGTCTCCATTCCTACCATCCCACTCCTCCCTCTGCCAGGGATTGTGCCTTCTCCTTGCCCTGTCTAAAGTCATTTTTCCAGTTGCTGTGTTACCCCCCGGAGTCTGTTGTAGGTGGTCCTGCAGGGACTGATGAGAGGGAACAGGCAGAGGACAGAGCCAGGGTGAGTGGTTCTGTCACCAGCCGCCTCTTTTTGCTAAAAAGATGGAGACAGCCAGGCCAGAATATGGCTGAGCAGTCATGTTCCCCCACTGAAGGGTCTCTGGGAGCCCTGTGGGTTAGCCCTGGTAAGATCCTTTCCTTGACACCAAGCTATCCCTGCAGTGCCCTGGTCCCGTGATGAGACCACAGCTGGCTGGCAGGTTCTTTAGCTTATGGCGACCCCTGCTGGTGTATGAAGAGACAATCGTCATTTCTAGGCATCCCACATAAACTTCCCTCCCGCACAGGCCTTGCCATATAACACAGCCCCTTCTTCTAGCACAGTGCCCCCAGTGTCCTCCCATAGCAGCCATAGAGAGCTCCTGTTGCTACCCCCTTGACAGGTGGGAGGCTGGTTGCTGCTTGGGCAATAGGTCAGGGGACAGAGAATCCCACTGGATTGGTGGGGGAAAGGGATGCCCTAGTGGGGTAGGAGCTGCCCCATTATCCATGCCCAGCTCAGGACACAGTGGAGTGAATTTCTTTAGAGTTCCCAGTGGCCAGCGTGGAGTATGCTCTGATTCTCTTCTACCCCAGCCTGTTGGGCAGGCAGCAAGTAGCAGAACTGAAGCTGCTGGGTTCAGAGGTTTCATCACAGCTCAGCCTCCATGGGGGGCTCAGTGGGGAGGTGTTAGTGAAACTGGGGGTCTCTAGGCAGTAGGACAGGGTCCATTCCAGATGGGGCTATGAGTGGTGCCTCCATGTTCTGGCGTGTCTCTCACCAAAAGGAGCCAATTGCTAGCCCCAGGAACTGCTTCTAGGCACTGCATAGTGATATGGGGCAAGAGGCAACTGAGGGTACCCAGAAGGGGTTTGGCATTCTGGCAGTGAGACTGCTTTCCCCAGAAATGGACCCTTGCGCTATCAGAGTTCCATGGGGTGTAGTTTCATCAGCCCCATTAGCTTTGGAGAGCCTGATCTCCAGAAACCCCAGAGTCTTCCCAAACCTAGGGTAGACAGCAGGGCGTCATCTGTGGGGGAGGATCCCTCCTGGTACTTGTTACTCTGGCCCCTCAGACCTTTAGTGAGGGGATTTGTGTCTGGTCCTGTGGTGACCCATTGACTGAGGTTTTGGTACTGGAGGGGGAATCTCTCTGCCTGGGCCTGGAAGCTCCATCCAGGACAAAGCTCCCAGACTGGCCTGTGTTCTGGGGCAAAGGCACTGGTGCTTTTGGTCCCAGATGGCCACAGCTGGTGCAGGGGAGGCTGTGGGGCACTCTTTTCCTGTGGGTCAGTAATGTGCCCATAGGTAAGGATGTTCAGAGACAAACTCCCCAGCCTACCACTGCTGGTGACACCCCTCTCCACCCCCCCCCCCCAGCCTAGCACAAAACATTTTGTCCTGTCTATCAGCCTCACTGGGCAGCAGCTCATCTTATGCACAAGAAAGTGCTCACCAGAGCTCTGTCGACAGACGTGACGCTTATGCCCTCCCCTCCCTCTTGTCTTTGTGCCGCTGCAGGACCCTGGGTTTGCAAGCCAGGCACTTATCAACAAGAAGCTAAATGACTACCGGAAAGTGAGGTAAGGACCCTGTGGGCCTGCTCCTACTTGCTGCGGGATGAGCCTGTGACTTCTGAGACTTGGGAATCTGTTCCTTCCTCTGTCACAGACTCCCTGTGTGGCCTGGGGCAAGTCACTTAGCCTCTCTATCCCTCAGTTGCCCATGTGCCCCAGGGAGCTGGGAGGGCAAATACATTAGAGACTGGAAGGTGTTCCGCTTCCATGCTACTGGTGGCCAAAAATACCATATACAAACAGGGAACAAGACTGGCATGAAGGTGAGTGGCTGCATTTGGAGTTGGCTGTGCAAGTGAATAGCTGGAGGTTCTCCTTCATGGAGTGTCTTTGTGAGTGTTCCACCTTGGGATTCTGGCACGTCCTCATGACTGGATCGGAGAAATTTCTAACAGTGCTCACTGGGGCTGTGTGAGTGCCCAGAGCCAGTCTCACATCTGCTTTGACCATGTGTGGCCCAGCCCCCTCTCAGTTCCTTCTCAAACTGTTCATGGTCTTGGATGGAGCTTTACCTTTCTCCTCAGTTCATCAACTTTATTCTGTTAGTTTTAGCCAATAACATTTCCTAGCCTTTTACTCCCTTCCTCATAATCCAGTTAATTCTTTTGCTCTCCCTTAAAAAAAATTATTTTATTTTATTTTATTTGCTTTTTTCCTTGCTTTTACTTATGCCGGGCTCTCCAGGCTTCAAGCACTGTGAGACCTGCTGTGATACGATGCCAGCACTTGACAGCCACAACGCTTGTATTAAGTGCTTGGGACAGGGGCATAATTCACAAAAATACCCACATTGCAAAAACTATAGCTTAGGGGCTAGACAGGACAGAGACCTTTGCCTTTAAGCTCTTTCTCATGGAATGGTCTCTCAGACCAACCTCTGATCCTGGACAGACTGAACCAGCTTCTAAGCTCATTCACTCTCCAAAGAGATGATTAATGCCACCTCAGATGTCCTTAAAGAGGAGAAAATCAACATCACCTCCTCCAAGACCTAACTGTACCAAAGAGGCTCCTGGTTCCTCAGGTATGATGAATGACAAGTCCCTGAAAAGGGCTGCCTTAATACCTTCAGACCACAGGGACAAGGCAAGCGAGTATTCCAAATCTGTGGCCAGTAAACTTTCAAAAATCACCCCTAAGCTGCACCGACAACTCACTCAGTGCCTCAGGCAGCCTTGGCAGACATTATCGCAGGCCTCGGCGTCGACGGCCACAGTGCCCACAGTATCAACCATGGCACTGACAACCACATCAGCTCCAACTGACTTGCACATTGCACTGTATCAGTCAGCACAAAAACCGATGCTTCTGGGACGGAGTCATTCTGCTGAACACCCTATGCCAAGGAAACACAGAAAAATACAAACACCGTAATTCTGCCAAAGATACTCACTGCACCATTTCTTCAGCCTCCTATTTCTGTTGTACTGACAGATCCCTTGCACTACTGTTTCATGCAGGAAATCTGTCTTGAGCTCCATTCTCAAATGATGATGAAGCTGAGGATCATAGACTAACATTCTCACCTCAGTCGCCATTGCCTCCAACTCAAAGCCATAGGTCTCAACCACCACCTAATTTTCCACCATTTCCATGATACGCTCCTCCAAGGTATGGGCCCCCATTCGCCTGCGCGTCAGATTGGCCTCACTGGGAATTTTGGTGACAATACTCTGGTCCTTCTTCTAGACCATCCTCTTCAGGAATGCATTGGCTTCCACCAAGGCCTACAGCCCCTACACTAGGGGTTTCAAACATGTGGCCCGTGGGCCTCATGCAGCCCCTAAAGCTATTTCCTGTCGCCCACAATGACACTTTGTTACTGGTATTTACAATATCATTGTATGAAAAGGTTTCAGTGGTGCGGCCCTCAGGCTAATATACTCATCCTCACGTGGCCCTCTACTAGTCCTTATGCGGCCCTCATGGTGATTTGAGTTTGAGATCCCTGCCCTACAGAATAAGAGCCTGAAGAGGCCACTGATAAAAGAGAGGACCCAGAACCAACTTCTTCACCTCATAATTCATCGTCATCACCTAACAAAGCAATTATTCCCTCACCACCCACCACAGCCAATGATTTTAAACAATTTAAGGACATATTCTGAGAAATGGCTAAGTCCCTAGAGATTCCCCTGCAAGATGTCCCAGGGTTCCAACTTAAACTTCTTAAGATCCTGCAAATCAAGTCTTCCACAAAAATTGCTCTTCCTATGGATGGAGCGCTAACAGCCCCTGCATATGATAGCTGGCAGACACCCACTACAATCGCATCTACATGTAGTAGAGCCAACAAAAACTGTTGCATCCCAAGAAAAGATTCCGAATATCTTTTCAGCCAACCCCCACCAAATTCTTTAGTCTTGGGGGCTGCCAACCAAAGACATAAGCAACAGTATAACAGATCCACTCTGCATGAGAAGGAGGATAAAAAAAATGGACCTCTTGGTAGCAAAATTTACACCTCTTCTGCCCTCCAGTTATGAGTTACGAATTATTCTGCATTACTAACAAATTATGATCATAACAATATCTCAGGTTAGATGATTTTATTGAACATATCCCAGGTAATAAAAACAAACAGTTCCATGCAATAATCAAAGAAGGCGAATATGATCGTGAGCACTACTCTCCAGATGGTGCTTGATGTCACCGTCCAGTGATACAATGATCCTCCTGCTTACACTCAGCAGACCTCTCCAGGCAGTTCCAGGCAATGACTGAAGACTTGCCCTTTGATAAGAAAAAGTTATTTTCAGAGAAAACAGATGAAATAATGCACACATCCGAGGACTCCAGAGCCACCCTACAGACTTTTGGAACCTGTCAAGAAGAAACAATCAATACTGACATCAACCATATAACTCCAGGTATCAATTTCAGTTCCAGTCCAGGTCACAGTATAGATGGCAGGATAACAGCCATGCAGCAGATGACACACGCAGCACAGGAGATGACCCTGTCATCATCCATTGACTTCCCAAGCACCTCCTTCAAAACCACAGTTTTGAAGTTGCAGTTGAGGACCAAGAGGACCTTCCTGAAGTTCTAGAGTCACACTCTTCTCTGTCATATACAAATCACCTTCGCCACTTTTACCATTCTTAGAAGACCATCACTACAGACACTACAGGGTCCTTGATGTTGGCTATACCATTCCTTTCACATTTAGGTCAGCCTTCCATGCCCTTCCTCATCACTTTTTAGGAACACTGCTCACAAACAACTCCTACAACAGTTGTCATACACCACCTTCTCATGGGTGCTATAGAAACAGCCCCTATCCATCACCATGTCAAGGGCTTCTATTCACCATACTTCCTGACCAAAAGGAAATCAGGTGGTTTGTTCACCAATCCTTGATCTTAGAAAATTGGACAAGTATATAAAACCACAAAAGTTTGAAGTGGTTACATTTTCTACAATCATTCCAGCTCTGGAACATGGGGGCTGGTTTGTGGCCATCAATCTACAAGATGCATATTTTTGTATCTCAGTTCATGGCTCACAGAAAATATTTCAGGTTTGTAGTGAATAATAATGATTATCAATACACTGGTTTACCTTTTGGTTTCTTCACAGCTCTACGAGTCTTCTTGAGAACATTTGCTGTAGTTGCGGCTCACCTACGCAAACAAGACATCACCATTTTTCCCTGTCTCAGCGACTGCCTAATAAAATCTTGCATCCAACAGCAGGCCCTTCAAGCAGTCAGAATTACAGTCTTATTTTTCTAAAACCATGGACTTTTAATAAATTTCAAGAAGTCTATAATGGAGTCTAAACAAATAATAGAATTCACAGGGGTACACACAGACTTATAGTCAACAAGAGCCTTCTGTCCAGACCCAAGGTTCAACATAATCTCAGATTTAATGAACCTAGTATTAAATGCTCCTGCAATCAGCGTCTGCAGCTGCATACAGCTACTCGATCACATGGCCACAACCACCTTTGTCATCAGGAACACAAGGCTACACATGTGACCTCTTCAACTTTGGCCAGACAAAGTGTTCAAACCTCTCCACAATTTAATATGCAAAATAATTTGACTACCAAAGGAAGTAAAACAATCTCTACAATGGTGGACAAGGCCACAGAACAAAACAGGAATACCCTTTGTACAACAACCTCCTTCCATCTTTGTGTTGACAGACACATCCCTTATGGGATCGGGATCGGGTGCTCGTCTGCGATAACCTACCATCCCGGGCAAATGATCAGTCATGGAAATGGCCCTTTATATAAACATTCGGGAACTCTGCGCTGTCCATAATGCTTGTTTCCATTTCAAACATATCCTAATTAATCAACAAGTAGAGATCATGACGACAACATAGCCTGCATATTTCATATAAACAGGTGAGGGGGTGCCTGATCTAGACCTCTCTGTATAAAAACTATGATGTTATGGAACTGGTGCCTGACAAATAATACCATTATTTCAGCTTAATACCTTCCCAGCATCCACAGTACAATTGCCACTTCCTCAACAGATATTTTATCCAAGAACACGAGTGGAAAATTCATCCATGCATGATAAATGACATGTTTCAACAATGGAGATAGCCCACCATGGACTTATTTGCCATCACCACAACTGCAGGTGCCCAAGGTTTTGCTCCTGGGCAGGAATTGGAAACGGATCCCAGGGAGGTGCATTCCTCCTCCCATCAAACAAGGAATTCTCTATGCTTTTCTGCAATCCCACTAATTTATCAAACACTGCTCAAAATTTGACACAAATCAGCAACGGGCATAGTGGTAGCCCCTGTGTGGCCCAGATAGCATGGTGTACTTACCTGATGGAAATGTCAGTAAGTCAACTGATTTGCCCTTCCTTTTAATCAGGGACATAGTGACACAACACAGAGGTCGCACGATTCACCCAGAATGCAGGAGATTACACATGATAACCTGCTTCCTTGTTGGCTCTTACAAGAGGAGCTCCAATGTTCCAGTGCAGTACAACACATCTTATTAAACAGTCGAAAGACATTTACTCATAAAACTTAACTTCGAAAGTGGAATAGATTCCGTCTATGGAGCATTCAGAATAAAGCTTCTCCTCTCTCGGCAAGAATTCCAATGATCTTAGAATATCTGTTACACCTAAAAAAAAATAAAAATTGGGCCTGTCAATTAATTCTGTCAGGGTATGCCTTACTGCCGTCACAACTTTCCATAATGACAACTTCCTTTTTCCCCACCCAACTGTAAAAAAATTTCTGATGGATGTGCAAAACCTCTATCCAAATATTCGCCCATCTATTCTATCTGGGAATTTAATTTAGTACTTAAAACTATCACTAAACTAGCATTCGAACCACTGGTAACATGCTGTCTTGCCCATATGTCCATGAAGATGGCCTTTTCTGGCTGCTATTATGTCAGCAAGATGCATCAGCAAACTTGTGGCACTGATGGCCACACCACCATGTACCATATTTCATAAGGGCAAGGTCATACTCAGACCTCACCCAGAATTTATCCCCAAGGTGTCATCTACCTTCCACCTTAATCAGACCATTCACTTACCATCATTCTTCCCAAAGCCTCATTCTAATCCAAGTGAAGCTGTTCTCCATACTCTCAATCTTTGATGGTCTCTCCTTTCTATCTAGAAGGAATGAAAGTATTTGTTTCCATGGACAAAAGATCCAAGGGTGACGCTGTTTCAAGTCAAAGACTATCAAAATGGATCTCCAGTAGCATCCTTACTTGCTACACTTTGACAGGAACTTTGTCCTGAGAACATACTACATCACGTTATGCAAGAGCAGGGTCTACTGCAGCTGCCTTCTTACACAAAGTCCCACTCTCAGATATTTGCAGAGCCGCTTCTTGGCCTTCAACTCACACATTTACCAAACATTATCCCATTGATCTTTCTTCAAAATCTGACTCAAAAACCCTTTCAGTTCTTTCAGCTGTACACACCAATGACTCTGAAGTCTCTCTGTCCTGATGAGGACGTGGCTTTGGAGTCTCTCAGGGTGGAGCACCCACAGGGACACTCTGTGCAGGAGAAAGAAAGGTTACCCACCTTGTGTGGTAACTTGGAGTTCTTTGAGATGTGGAGCACCCACCCTCCTCTCTTCTCTACTTCAGAGCTGATTCTCTTTGCTCCTGGGTGGAGAAAGAACTGAAGGGGATTGGGCCACACATGCGCTGAAAGGGCACTAAAGCAGACATGAGAGAGCCTCTGGGTGCTTGCGCAGCCCCAATGAGCACTGCTAAAAATTTCTCCAATCCAGACATGAGTTTGCACCAGCAAATCCCAAGGTGGAGCACCCACAGGGACACACATCTTGAGGAACTCCAGTTACCACACAAGGTGGGTAACCTTTCCATTTGTTGAGGTCGGAACTGGGGGCTGAGATCCAGGACTCTTGGGTTGTCTGGGACATGTCGTTCCCCACTTTGTGCCTGTAAAATGAGGTAAATGAGACTGACCTGACTCCTTGAAGCACGTTGAGAGCCTCGAAGGAAAGGTGCAGGGTGAAGCTGTCCAAACTGAGTCCTGGCCTGCTCCAGAGACAGAAACTGATACCAAGTGATCTAGTTAAATGGCCACCATCTCCTTGTACAGCACTTGAGCCACTTCAGTTTGTGTCGGGAAAGTATTGAGTTAAACAAAACCAATTTTAAGCAACAGATGAAACTGGTTTCAGTGCACTGTTGTTAGGGGTGTACACTGGTGCAGTGAGATCGACTGGTGCCCAAGCTGAGTGAAACCAGTGGGACTTTCTATCCTGGACCAAGGTCCAGAAGAGCTGGAGAGCCTGCAAGGGAGGGGTGCCAGTGAGCCAGGGACCTCTAGCTGGTAGTGATGGGGGCAGGGAGAATGTGCATTGCAAGTGCTGGTGGTGAGGCAGTGCCTTGGTTCCTCTACAGATTCCTGTGTGGTGCTGGGACAACAGAAGGGCACAAACCCCCAAGCATTCCCATGCTGCTCTGGGCCTGCCTAGGTGTGCCTGGGAGCGGGGAGAGGGAGCTGGCTGAAGTGTAAAGCACTCTGGGAAAGTGGTAGATCTGTCTCCCAAAGGAGTGAATTGGCATACCTACTCCGATTCCCACAATGCCTTGCACTGCAGGTTTTCCACCAAAGCCTGCCCCATTGAAATGGTGGCTGTGAACAGTGTGGTCCATGCGGGATAGTCTGGGTGTCATAGGGGTGAATGGCTAAAGGGCAGGAGGGAGGTCAAGAGCATAGGCTGCTGGGTGAGAGGCTGAACCCCCCCATCCATTCTCTCTGCAGCCCCTCTGGGATGAAACCAGACTCCTCTCCCAAGGGCTCTCGTGGGCTGGGGATCAAGCCCGAGTTCCTGAAGCAGACGGGGATGAGTGCCCCACGCTCCCCAAGGCAGGACACCACAATAACTAAAGGTATACCCATCCTGGATCCTGACATGGGGGAGGTGCACATCTGTCTGGGGCTATGCGTGGGGAGTGCATTAAGGGAATCACTGAGGTTGGAGTCGTGGCCTGATAGGTCCATCCTGCTGTGCGCCCTTGTGAACTTGTGGGGAGGGGTGGCTCAACATCTGTTTGCCACTACTGGGTGATGAGGTCATACACCCCGAACTCAAGGACCAACAGTTTGCAGCTGATCCACCGCTTGGCTTCTCCTTCAGCATGTGCTAACAGCCCTCTGCACCCATGTGGCAGGGTGCTCAGATGAGATTGCCTGTGGGATGAGGAACAGCTGGCTGGAGCCAAAACCCAGTAAAACTGAGGTGATACCGATGAGCAAGGGAACATCCTAGAGGAGCTCACAGACATGGTGGTCTCTGTTGGTTGAAGCTACTGGTCAGTTTGGTCCATTGTTCAGGCATCTGTGGGATTCTGCACTGTCACAGCACTGGCAGCATCGGAGAGTGAGGTGTCTGTGCTGTCTCTGCTTAGCTAAGAATCTCCAGCACTCCCTGGTGGATGACCTGGCCTCAATTTCTTTTGCCTTCATGGTTTCTTGACTGGATCACAGCAGTGCAGTGTGGCTGGACAGGAAGCAGTTGGCCCTCAGGAACACTTACTGCTAGTGCAGAATGCAGCAGTGCATGTCCTTGACACCACAGGCTACTGTGAACATATTATGCCTGTCCTCCACTCTGGTCACCAGCTTCTCATGGAATGCAGATTGACCAGGTCTTCATCCTTCACTTCAAAGCCCTCCATGGCCTGGGGCCAAGATCATCTAAATCTCTGCTCCTCTGGCCTAGGGAACATGCTGCAAGATGAGGCTCACAGGCAGCTCTTTCTCAGGGTTAGTCCAAGCAGTACGAAGGGCTTCTTGGAAGCAAAGAGCCACAAACTTCACGCTTTCTACTCTAGGTGTTTGGCACATTTCTGTGACCTGCCTCCTCTAATAAAAATCTAGAGTGACGGGTCTGTTTGTATCAACCCCCAACCCAAATACTCCCTGCTGAAACAAGACACTGCACTGCACATGCTCTGCACGTAGCAGGCGTTAGTCCCATTGCTCAATGCATGAACAGCAGGCACTCAGCTCCCTGGGGGATGTGTACAGTGCAACAACCTGTGTAGGACAGACTAGATTTGTGCACAGTGGATGTGCGTCTATGTGAGGTGGCATTGGGGCGCAAACGGCAGTGAGGATGTACATCGGGGTTGCTGGGTGTCTTTATGCCCTGTCCTTCCCACATTAACCTACACTTTGTTTCCAGATGATGGTGGCCCCCAGAAAGCCCCTTGGGGCATCAACATCATGAAAAAGAACAAGAAACCTGCTCCGCGGACCTTCGGCGTGAGGTTAGAGGACTGCCAGCCTGCCCCAGACAACAAAGTAGGTCCTGCCCTGCATCTGGCCTCTGTGAGCCCCTCCCCTGGCAAGGGTGAGGGCACCGGCCCTACCTGCTGTTATCCATCCCATGCCAGAAGCTATGTCACAGCTTAGCCCCCTCATGTCTCTGAAAGAAGGTGTCGCTTGCAAAGGAGTGAGGTGGTGAGGCAGATGGGGCTGTCTCAGCTCATATAGTTCCCAGTGTTCCCCTGAAACTCGACTGCCATTGTCAGGCTGGTGCAGGAGGGCCCCAAGGAGTAGGTGGGCTGCTGCCTCCTCCTGGCATTCTGGGCTCCCACTACCTGCAGCCTCCTCCTGGGCTGTCCTTGCGAGCGGTGACTGGTACTCTGGGCACAATGAAGGCTGAATGCCTTTACCCAGCAGTGCTGCCCTCCTGTGCCTGCAGGGCCTCCTGTGACCATCCACCCCAGCCAAGGGATTGACTCCTCTGCAGGTGCCATTCTTGTCCCTGCTGCCATGCAGCTTCCCTTGCCTGCACCCTGCAGAGAGGGGGATCCATACGGCTGCCATGAGGAGGGTTTGCTGCTGCCACCTTCAGGAGGGGAGGGGCTGGGGGATGGCTGTTTGTCCCTGGGATCCACGAGTATGATGAGTGTGTGAGGTCTCAGCCAGTGACAGTCCCTCTGTTTTTTAAGCCGGCTCAGTCCCTCCTTGCTGTCCTTTTGTTCTCCTCTGTGTTCTCATTGAGTCTGGGCAGGAGAGGTGGTGGCTGTGCTGAGCTTGGAGCCTGGATGGAGCTCACATCCTTTCTCTTTGCTGCTAGGGTGTGGCTGGAGGAAAGAAATTGCTTAGCTGCCAGCAAGAGGTGGGCTGTGCCCATCTCTGATCCCTCCACCTCCTTAACATCTGGGAGTTGCAGTTCCAGCTGTGCCCGCCCCACCCCACTGCCCTGCACACCCTAACCCAGCTGACTCTCACGTGGGCTCTGTTCCTTCAGAATGTTCCCCTCATCGTGGAGGCTTGCTGCAAAGTGGTGGAAGACAGGGGCCTGGAGTACATGGGCATCTACCGGGTCCCGGGGAACAACGCTGTCGTGTCCAGCCTGCAGGATCACCTCAACAAGGGAGCCACTGAGATCAACCTGCAAGATGAGGTGTGGAGCCAGCACTAGCACCAGACCATTAAACTGCAGTGTGCCACCCCCTCCCTGCTTCCTAGAACAGAGGGTCCCAACCACAGGAAGGGGGGATGTTGCTCCTTCTGACATTCATCCATGCTTCTGGGGGAGGGCACTGGTCACTCGGGCTCTGCCTAGCTGCCTGTCCATTGAGCAAGGTGTGTTGTGGCCTGGGACAGGGTCATTGGACTGCTAAGGTTTGACCCTGCTGTCTGGTTTGCCAGTAGGTAGAGCAGCCCCTGGGTGATAACCCAGCCTCAGGCACAAAGCAACAGGAAGCAGCGGGTGGCTGTGGTCAGATTGTTTAGAGCAGCAGCGCCCCCTAGTGGCCAGATCAGGTAGTCCTGGTGACTGAGCTGGTACACCTGTTTCCAGCCCAGGCAGAGCAGAGAGACACTTTTTCTTGCATCTTCCTGAGAGTGCCTTTTCCAAGGTGGGCAGGCACACTTGGGGCACATGGGCTGATGTGTGCCACCTATGCTGTGTCACACTTGGGACTGAGGATGGACAAGAAGGGCTACTCTCCTCCTTAGAAGCTGCCCAAATCCCTACTCCCTCTGTGTACTGTGCCCTCTCCCAAGCAGGGGGCAGGGATTGCTGGGAGCTGCCCTTGCCTTCCCATCATGCTGGAGGGGCAGGTTAGCTCCATGCCAGCTGGGGGTCCCCCATGACACCCCCAGCCCCCAGTTCTGACGATTCACAGTAGTGACTGTATGACCCCCCCCCTTCCTCCCCCAAAAGCAGTCACATATTGGCCTGCCCACTCTCGGGCTCCTCCGCTAAGCACCTCTTTCTCTCCCTGCACAGAGGTGGCAGGACCTGAACGTCATCAGCAGCTTGTTGAAATCCTTCTTCCGAAAGCTCCCAGAGCCGCTGTTCACAGATGGTGAGTGCAGGTGTACCTGACCCCCCACCCAGCCACACACACATGTGGCCTGCATCCTTTACTGACTCCCACCCCTCTGGGCCCAAACCATATCCCCACTGACTGGCTCTAGGGCATGTCGCTGCTGTCCAAGGGAGTTAGGTTGCCCTGTAACTTCTGAACTCTACTGGGAGCCCTTCGCCCTCTCCATTTGTAGTCCCCACTCCACGTGGGCAGGTTCGGGGCAGTTGCAGTGCTGTGTTGTCCTCTGGGGGCACTCCTGGGCCAAGGCAGCCCTTGGTCCAGTGGTGCTGAGCCCGTGTCTGTCTGCTGCACTGGGGGGCATGGCCCTGTGACCCCTTCCAATGTGCAGCCCTCCCGACATGGGAGTTGCTGCCACACTACTCTGCCTGCCTGGCATTGCTGCCTGTCAGTTTGCCCTGGGAATCCATGTAGGACCCCTAGACACCCCCCCCCCCCTCTCTCTCTCTCTCTCTCTCTCTCTGGGCATTACCAAATGCCTTCTGCCACCAGCCCTTCCTTGGCAGCATGAACCATCTGTTGCCCAGAGCCTTCCAGTAATATGTCACCCTAACTCCCTTGCTGCCCCATGTCCTTCCTCACCTCTGTGCCCGTGCTCCAGCCCCAGGATACCTGTCCATCCCCTTGCCATTTATAGCCTGAGCGATCTGCCTTCTGTATGGCTGGCTCCTTGCAGCAGAGCTGTCTCTCTTTTCTAGCCCCAGTCAGCATCCCTAGCAGTGCCCTTGCCTGGGGCTTCACCCACCTGTCCTGGCACAGAGGGTGCTACCTAGGGATACTCCATCAGGGGCCATGCTTGGTGCATCCATGAACCTGGCCTCTCTCTGTTTTCAGATAAGTACAATGACTTCATTGATGCCAACCGGATAGAAGATGCCAGTGAGAGGATGAAAACTTTGCGGAAATTGGTATGGCGAGTGGCCAAAGCCTGTAGGATTTCCTCTGTCAGGTCGCAGGTCCTTTGGGGCTTGGAGAATGCACCACTGTCCTGAAGTAGATGTCACCCTCTGTGCCCCGCAACCCTCCAGCCCATGGGTGGGGAGAAGGTATCACCTCCAGCCCAGGACTGACTCCCCTGCCTTTTCAGTCTATCCAGTAGGCTTGGCCTGCCCAGGAGGAAGATCCCAACCTTGTCCTGAGGCTGGGTGTTGGCAGATCACCCAGTGACCCAGGCTTCTTGGGATAACCTCCTGAACTTGCAAAAATCAGGACAAGCTACAAAACCAGGGGCCAGACTCCCAAAATACTGACAGGTGGTGCTTAAACCAGTCTCCCAATGAGTAACAAAACATGCTTCTGATTCCCCACACCGGTCATCATGAAGCAGGGGCATTGCTGGCGCCGGGCACACGGGGCCAGTGCCCCAGGTCCTGCAGGGCCCTGCCTCTCCCAGTCTCCAGCCGAATCGGGCCGGAGATCCAGGGTCTAGCCACTGGTGGCAGCGGCAACCTCTTCCCCAAGGCTGGGTGGCCCTGTCCCTGGCCGGGGATCCGGGGCCTAGCTGCCCACAGCCGCAGCTGCCACTTCTGGTCCTATCCCCGGCCAGGGATCCGGGGCCCAGCCGCCCGCGGCAGTGGCGGCCCCTTCCCCAAGGCTGGGTGGCCCCGTGGCTGCGGCTGCCTCTCCTGCCCTGTCCCGCCTGGGGGCTTGGCCTGCGGCCAGGGAGCGTGGCCTGAGCTGGTGTCCTGGGGCAGTGATGCTCCTGTCACAAAACATAACAAAATAGAAACAGTGCCCTTTGTTGGACCTCAGCTCCTCTAGTCCCTACCTAGCCATTGGGTCTCTTAAAAAATAGGTGCTCCTGACCCCAAAGGGCCAGCCACGTTACCCAGCACAATACAGGCTTGGGTATCATCCAGAATACCACTCTGCCAGCCAATCTTTTAGTAACTACAACTAAAGGCTTAATGTAAAAAGAACAGAAACAAAATGAGCTGTTAAAGGGTCGAAGTCAATCACATACATATAAATCATTTAGAGTCCACAGAAAGCAAGTCCTTGAAGAATTTGGAGTTTGCAAGTTAGTACAGTTCCCCTGGTATACATACACCCAGCACCTGGGTGGGTCTCAGTCCTTTGTCCAGTCGCAGTGGAATAGTTCCAGAGATGGGTGTCTGTTGTAGATTGGAGACTGAAGACAAACTTGTGTTGATGCTGCTTCCTTTTATCACCTCTGTCCTTCCCCAAGCTGTGCAGAGTCTTTGCATATCAAAATGGAGTTGGGTCAGAGGGGCAAGTCTTAGTGGCTCAACAGGTTTCTCCCTGGGCCCGTTATACCCTAGAGCTTCCCTAATGGGCTATTAAGGAGACAGTGGTTGCAGGCATCCATTCTGGGAGTGTCCCAGAATCAAATAAACTTGCACCATAAATAAAACAAAGATATTCCTAACTTCTAATACAGATACAACACCTACATATAAACCATAGAATTGTTCCCAGCTGATTACAACCTTTCCATTGGTACGAAACATGGCATATCACACATGGATTATTGCAAATATGAAATATTATTAATATGAAAAATAATAATAAATGATTCTCTAAATCCAGTTTCTAAAGGGATAGCTGTGTTAGTCTAGTCCAGTAAAAAAACAACAAGCAG
>ML681990.1:15483260-15709861 GCA_007922195.1 Podocnemis expansa
GTTTGTCCTCCAATGTCCTCTTTCCCATGCTTTTATATCTGGTAGCCCTACACCTGACTCCTCGTTGGCCTTTCTGTAAGTTCACCCATCTTCGAAGCATCTGAGGAAGTGGGATCTTCTCCCACGAAAGCTCATGCAAAAATTAAATCTGTTAGTCTTAAAGTGCCACACAACTGCTTGTTGTTTTTTTTTCTCTAAATCCAGACAGCATCACACACCCTGCCCTGGGAAAGGAGAATTATGAGTGTCAGGAGGGCAGAGGGAAGGAGTGAGGCTGTGATGAGGAAGAAGCCCCTGTCCCACTCTGTTGCTGGCCAGGCATTCATTCTGCTTCTGTGTCCTTCCCAGATCCGGGACCTGCCAGGACAGTACTATGAGACACTGAAGTTCCTGGTGGGGCACCTGAAGACCATCGCGGACCACTCTGAGAAGAACAAGGTACTTTTGTCACCGCCTGTCCCCCTGCCTGCCCATGCTAGAGAACCTGGTGCATTGGCTGCTCTGAGAGACTAGGGAGGGGTCTGTGTTGGATTTCCAGTGAAGGCTTGCAGAACCAGGCTGTCTCTTGAGTGAATGAACACACTAACATGAGTGGCAGTGATGGCATGAGCAGTGGCAGGGGCTGTCCAATGCAAATATGTACCTGCAGAGCTAGTGGAGGTGGGGGAGGATCCTGCCTGAGCTGGAAATCACACCTCTAGCTGCAGGCATAGACATACCCTAAGTAACTTGCCCAAGGTCACTTGTGAAGTCTGTGGCAGAGCAGGGAATTGATCTCATAGACCAATATGATCATCTGCTAGTCTGACCTCCTGCACAATGCAGGCCACATAACCTGACCCACCCACTCCTGTAATAAACCTCTCACCTATAACTGAGTTATTAAAGTCTTCAGATCATGGTCAAAGGACTTTAACTTACAGAGAATCCACTAGCAAGTGAGCTGTGCCCCATGCTGCAGAGGAAGGTGAAAAACCCCCAGAGCCTTTGCCAATTTGCCTTGTGGGAAGATTCCTTTCTGAACCCATATATGGCAATCAGTTAAACCTTGAACATGTTGGAAGGGCTCACCAACCAAACAGCCAAGAAAGAATTCTCTCTAGTAATTCAGAACCCGCCCCATCATTCATCCCCTCACAGGCCATTGGGCATATTTAGAACCAGTAGTCTAAAATCAGTCAATTGACAGATTAGGTTGTCCTATCATGCCATCCCACATAAACTTAGCAAGCTCAGTCTTGAAGCCAGCAAGGATTTTTTGCCCCCACTGGAAGGCTATTCCAGAGCGTCGCTTCTCTGACTGTTAGAGACCTGCATCTAATTTCAAATCTAAACTTCCTGCTGGCCAGTTTATATCCATTGGTTCTTGTGACGCATTGATGCTAAACTAAAATAATGATTCTTCCTCCCTTGTATTTATCCTGCTGGTGTTTTTATGCAGAACAATCATATCACACCTCAGCCTTCTCCCAAGTCCCAGGCTAGAGTGTTAATGGCTTGGACACTCTCCTGGTCTGGACTGGAAAGCAAGGCCCATGAGCCAGCTGGAGAGGGAGGCTATGTTTCCTAATGGTTAGAACAGGCAGCTGGGTGTCAGGACTCCTGGCTTCTGTCTGTGTCTGTGTCAAACTTACTGGGCTGGTGTTGGCTGCTGCCTCAGTGTCCTCATCTGTGAGAAGGGGATGATGACCCTAAGCCACCTGCAGAAGGTGTGCTGATGTTCTGGGGCTGGGGAAGTGGCGGGGAGTTAAGTAGTTAATGGTGTAACGAGAGCAGGCGTGAATGTTTGGGGAGGCCAATGGAAGGACTAGGTTGTTACCTGTCCCAGGCTAGGGGTTGATTGGATTTGGTCATTGGGAGCTACAGACCAAGGCAGATCCCAGAGAGGAGCCCCAAGGGCAGGCCATGCTCAGGCTGCCAACAGTGTTAGGACCCCCCCGGGTGGGGGACTCATACCCAGGAGTGAGCTTGATGCTAGGATTGTAACTCCTGCCCCGTTCACAGATGGAGCCGCGGAACCTGGCGCTGGTCTTTGGCCCCACGCTGGTCCGGACGTCTGAGGACAACATGACAGATATGGTGACGCACATGCCAGACCGCTACAAAATCGTGGAGACCCTCATCCAGCATGTAAGTGACAGGTGCCCCTTGCTCAGCCTTGTGCTTTCTGGAGCAGAATGAGCCTGTAGCATACCCCTCCCTCACCCGACTCCCCACCTTGGTTTGCCCATCTTATCCAGCTGAAGGGAAACTTCCCCCCTGGCAAGGGTTGATCCACCTTGTTTAGCTCCCAGTGTGGCAGGAGGTGTCATGGGGTAGCCAGGATAGGATGGGTGCCTTGGGAATGTAGTGCCAGGCTGGGAGGAGATGAGGGTGGCCTGCAACAACACAGCCTGAGATTCCTGCATTTGGTTCAGCACCTGGGTGGGGGGTGACACGAGAATGAATCTGGTAGCAGCAGATCACCACCTCCATGGCCTCCCCACAGTGAGCAAAGCTGGTCTAGGTGGTGCTGGGTGCTGGGGCTGGTGGCACAAGAGGAGGGTTCCCCTGCCCCAGCTCAGAGAGCCCCAGCACCACTCTCCTGCCATGTTCTGACCCCTGTCCCCTCTCCTTGCTCCACAGTCGGACTGGTTCTTCAGTGACAAGGAAGACAAGGGGGAGAAGGTGAGTCCCATGGTGAGCGCGTACTGGCTGGGGGGAGGGGAGGGTGGCTTCATGGCCACCAGCAGACACTAGCCTCTGCAGTGGGAGGGCTGCTCACCTCCCGAAACAGCCAGTCCCTAAATGAACCTGCTGGCTCTGAATGCAGGACAGCCTCTGCCATGGAGGCAGGCCCAGGGTCAGCCTCTCTCCTGACCCCTGCTGGAGACCCAGTGAGGCGGGAGGGCAGCTGGTTCCCAGAATGGGGGGAAGGATCCCAGCGGGGCAGGTGGCTCCCCCTCCAAAGGGTGCCATCCTGTACTCCTGCGCTGCTGGTGGGGTGGGAAGCTCTTAGCAGACCAGGAGCAGGAGAAAGTCGGGGGCTGGGCCCAGGGGCTGCTCCGCTCACTACTCTCCCCCCACTGCTGTTCCAGACCCCCGTGGACGAGAAGGAGGAGCAGTTGGTGCCAAACATTGAGTACCTGCTCCCTAACATCGGGAGGACGGTGGTGCCAGGGGACGCCTCAGGTGAGGAGGCAGGCTTGGGTGGAGGGACTCCAGTCCTGGGGCCATTGGGGTCCGTTGGCAGCACCTGACCAGTGACCTTGCAGGCAGTCCACCTCCACAGGAGTTACTGTGCTGCTCCCCGTCAGGCTGGCTTTGGCCCTGTCCCTGCATGAGGCCTGGGCTCCCACCTGCCTTTTGTGACCTGAGAACTGCCTGGCCACTCCCTAGAGCAGAGCTGCCCAGCTAGCAGAAAGAAGGGCGTTTCCTCAGGCCATACCCGCTGCTGAGGATTGGGTGTGATAGGGAGGCTGGTAAGCTGGGAACAGCAAGAAGCCAAACACTGGCCATGACCTGGTTACCAACTATAGTTGGAAAGTGCAGGTCTAGTGTTTAGTGAGTTCCCCAGGCCCTCTCCTGCATATATGCTATTAGAGCTGGCGTCCCTGAGCTCCCTGCCAGGTCCCATCGCAGAAGAGCACAGAAGAGTCCATGTAACACAGGGCAACACGTTGTTCCCTCACTAGCCACCCCCTAGCCAGCCAGCCACAGCAGCTCTGCCACAGGAGCCCTGATGCCCAGAGGTGGCCTTAGGCAACTGGGGTCCCTAGGCAAAGGTACATTGTGGGGCCCCCTGTAGGCCCCCACACACCCCATCTGCAGGGGGTGATGCCTCTGCAGGTGAGGGATGCAGAGCTCATTGCCCCCATCAACCGCCTCTCTCCCGGGCCTGGTTCTTCTCCCCTCAGCTTGAGCCGCACACACAAAGAGCAGCAGCCTTGAAATGATGATGTTTCTTTATGCTCTTTCCTTGAACTTCTCTCTGCTGTCTTCCTCCTCCTCTTCCTCCTCTTCCAGCGGACCTCCTGGATCTCTAGAGCGGGTACAGTGTTGCCGTGTGGGTGCATTGCTCATGCCCTGATTCCATTGGGTGATCATGGTAGTGCGGGTGCAGGAGGGGACCACGGACCTGAGCAATCCCCCTGGGATGAGCCCCCCAGCCAGCCCCATTGTGCTGGCTGCAGCACACTTGGCCCCAGACCCACCTGGCCTTGGCCAATGGCTCACCACCTTTCCTGTGGGTGAGAGACATGATCCCAGGTACCCATTTTCCCCCCCAGAAGGTCAAGGCCCCCAGTTTGATACACCCTGGTCCGGTTCATTCCTCTCACAGTGCCACTGAAGTCAGGGGATGAATCAAGCCACATTTACTTCTGTGTCTCAAAGGATCTGAACTCCCTGCCCCTGGGAGCTCCTGGCAGCATTGGACCAGAGGGCTGCTGCTTCTGGTACCCGTGTCTCTAGGCGTGCTGACTGGGAGCAGAGAGAGAGCCCTGGCAGCCAGGTTCTGGGCATGTCAGCAGCCTGGCCGGGTGGGTGGTGGGGATTCCTCTGGAGTCAGATCAGCCCATACCAGGGCACTGAGGTCACTGGTGGGCCATGGGAGATCCTCACCATCCCTCTGTCTGCCTGGGGTGTGGAGATAACCCTTCCCCACTCTGACCCTCCTCAGAGGCCGCACAGCCCAGCTGCATTCAGGCTGGGACCCTTGGCCTCTACGCCCCGCCTTCCCTCCATGAGGAGCCCATGCTGTTCCAATAGCCCCCTTGGTTCAAAGCATGTTCTTCCCAGTAGTAGTTGATTAGAGGTATCAGGGGTGGGATTTCAGAATCTCCCGGGGCCTGGTGTTCCCCTCCTGGTCCTCCCTCTCATAGTCACCAGCCACAGATGCCATCCCTCAGTCGGGGGAGGGGGGCATTGTCTGTCCTTTTGCTACTCTGCGTGGTGAGTCGCAGCTGGTGTGGTGGGTGCATCCTTCACTCCCTGCCTCCCTCCCCCAGTGCTCCCTGAGCCGTTTAACCTGCTTGCCAGGCATTGAAGATTAACCTGTAGTCCCTCCCCAGGCGCCTCAGAGCCTCCTTGCTAGCATATTACCTGGGGCTTGCCCTTCCTCTGGCCCACACCCAAGGCAGGAGCATAGCTACAGAAGGGCCAGGGTGGGCCTTGGCCCGCCCAGTTTGCAAGCATGCCTACCCAATTAGATCTTCAGGAATTCATCCCATGTTTTTATCAACATCTTGTTTCACTTGTGCCATGAGGTTTGTGCCCACCCCTGTCAACTACAGGCCCTGCTAAAAATACCAGTTCCGGCTAGGCCTCTGGCCCAAGGTTGCCAAGCCCTCTTCTACCATCCTGCCACTGGCCATCCACAGCAAGAGACCCAGGCATGGACCAGGCAGCATGGGCAGTACCACACAGAGCTGGTCCTTTGTTGCTCACAGGCTTTCAAACCCTGTAACCCTGGATATCTCCAGACAACCCCTGGGTATCACTCAACTGACTTCACATGGAGTTTACACCAACTGGGGATCTGCCTGTCGTCCCCATGCTAAAATCTCACTGCAGTCCCCTGCTTTTGGAGGGGAGGGGGGCATGGCCCCAATTGCTGCTCCCATCCAAAGATGTTCCTCAGCTTAGCTAGAGCTTATGCTCTTGGCCCTGCAGGCCAAATGTTTAAGCCCAGGTGTGGGTCCCTGATCCTGGTGTGGCTGATGAGTTTGCATTGGGTTGGTACAAAGGGGCCCCATTGTGAATAAGGATCAGGCCCCTCTGGGTCTAATCTGACTTCAGTGAGCCAGCCCCGAGCATCAAGGAGAGAGCTGCTCTGACCAGCCTGTGACTGCAACCAGGCTCTTGCACCCTCCTGCTCAGTATCCCCAGGGAAACCTCTCCTGTCTCCTCAGCCCTTCACTCTCCCATTGCTTCATCGACACCTTTCACCCCATCCTAGGCCCTGGCTCCATTCCTCTAACTGCTGCCAGCAGGGTCCCTTGATTGCGCGCCATTCGTCCATCAGGGTGTGACTGGGGCTCCGGTGACTGAGCATTTCCCAGCTGTGTGTGCTTCTTTTCTTCCTATTTCCTTTTCTGTACCCTCTGATGGTGGCTGTGTCATCCTTCCCCATGTGCTGTGATTAACCCAGTGTTTCTGTGACTAGGAGTGTGGGTTGCACGCAAACAGGAGGGTGACCCAGAGATCAATGTAAGGTGCCATCAGGTGCCTTCCAGGACACCCAAACTCCCCTAAACCTCCCTACAGCCTGGGGCAGCTGCTGCATCAAGGCTCACAAGTTCCATGGTTGTGGCAACTGGGTGAAATTTGGTGACTGAAAGTTTTTTCTGGTGTCAGTGGCCCAGGAAAGTTTGACAAATTCGTGTCACTTTTGCCAAATTGTCCGTGGGGCTGGGGGCGGGGGTGGGGATCTGAAAACTCCAAACCTTTCCATTTTTCTCTTCAAAATGAACTTTTTTCTTTCAGATCTTCTCAAATTATTTGCTTTTAAAATTTTTCAAAAATGTTTTTAGAAAACCAGTTGGCAATCGAAACAAATGGAACGTTTTGTCTGGCTCGAAACTAAGGCCTTTTTTGCAGTGTGCCGAAATTTTTTGCTTTTTGCAGCATGCCAAAAATTCTCTCTCAGCTCTCCTTATGCTCCTCCGTCATTAATATCCAACGTGGGCACCCCACTGCCTATTTCTGGGTCAGTCTGGATGCTGATTGCACCAGCGATAGAGCCAGTGGTGCCAGTGTCTTCTGGGATGGCGTGCTGAGTTAGAGCATGGTGATGCTGTTGAGAACTGTCCCTCTGCTTTGATGACCATGCACCCCTTGTTCCCCCCATTCTAGCAATCCTTAGTCTGCCCACCCTAATCCCTGCTCTATCTTTTGTGTTACAGATTCTACCAATAGTGGCTCTGCCAAGTTGAAGGTAAGGGCTCCTGTGAGGGACTCACTAAAGCTGACGGATCCTGTCTGTGCTGAAAGCTCCCCCTCTGAAGTGGTGAAAGGAGCAGGGAGCCCAGGGTACAATACTGGCATTTAAAAAAATTCCTGTTGCCGCAAAAGCCCAGAGCAACTCATTGTGCCTAGTATGTCACAGGCTGTCCTGTGCTCCTCAACGAAGCCACCTGACTGACAAGGATTTTCAACTATGTTTGAGGGAGAAAGGCTTAGATGCTTCAAGGTGATCTTGCTAATCACAGGGCAGTGGCTTGGCCTGGTGGGTAGAGCACTAGTTTGAGTGCATGTCACACACTGGATTCTTTGGGGGTGAAAGTCTCAGACAGTTTGAACAGACCTGCCCAGCTGAGCTTTATCTTTGCCAGGGCGCGCAGGTACCTCAGCAGTGGCCAGAATTCTAGCACTGTGTCTGCTCCATGCTTATTTCACCCCAACACATGATGTGGTTCCTACCCGTATCAGGTTACTAAGCAAGGCCCCTTCCCACGAGCAGGGCTGGGATAAGACTGTGTAGCTCTTCTGGCTTCCATCCTGGTGGCTCTGCTGGGTCCGTGGGGCTGACCAGGTGAGGGTGCAACTGCTCCTGGCTGGGTAGGACACCCAAAAGACACTGTACTAATGAGAAAGTACATCCAAACATGGGCTCAGAACTGGGATAGCAACCATGACTTTCCCAGAATGCACTGTAGCAGTATGGGACACTAGCCTAATTTTTTTCCCCTGAAATTCATTGCTACAGTATGGGAGAGTAGCTTTGATTTTTCCCAGAATGCCCTGTAGCAATATGGGACAGTGGCCTAGCTTTTTCACAGAGCACACTGTAATAACATGGGACAGTGGCCTAGTATTTTTTCCCAGATGCACCAAGGCCCAATGGGATGGCAGCCTCAATTTTTCCAGAATGCACTGCTGCAGCCAGGCAGCTGTAGCCAGCATGGTGGCCCAAGTGCTGTGTGCTGTCTGTAGTAAAGATGCAACCTGTCTGGGGCCAGGGAGAAGTCAGGAGTGGATGGGGCTGCCCAGCTGTGGAGCTAAGCACATGCTGTTCTCTCCAGCAGAGCTCAGGGGTGCCCCGAAAAGATCAGTACAGCAAGGAGCTGCTCGCCATCTCCTTCATCTCAGCTGTCAACCGCAAGAGGAAGAAGCGGAGAGAGGCCAAGCGTCTGGGGAGCAGCACAGATGATGACTCGGAGCACGAGGCTGGGAAAGGCAGAGCTGAAGAGGCCAGGAGCAGAGGTGCAGAAGAGGAAGAGGCCAAGGGGCTGGGGTGCAGTGCATCCCCCGGGGAGCCAGGCACAGTGTGTAATGCTCTGAGCCGCCGAATGGGGGCAGAGGAGCAGGGAAGCTGCCTGGAGGTAGAGGGGCCAAAAGAGCCAGCGCCAGATGCCCGGTCCATTGTGTCAGGCTACTCCACCCTGTCCACCATTGACCGCAGCCTGTGTTCGGAGGTGCAGTCGGTGGCTGAGAGCCGTGGTGAGGAGGCAGATGATGAACGCAGCGAGTTCAGCCATGTAGAGACAGACACGGAGAGCAGCTTCCTACCAAGAAGGGTGGATCTAGTTGCTGGGGAGGGGCCTGATTCAGTGAGGAGCAATGAGAAAGAGAAGCTGTCCCGGCCCTCCTTTAACTCCCACCGGCTCATCCAGTGTGACACGCTGGCCCGCCGAAAGCTGGCACGGCCCCAGCAGGACAGTGAGATGTCGGCCAGCAGCAGCCAGGAATCCCTGCGACCCCTAGGGGCCGGGGCCCCGGCCAGGCCCTCACTGACGGAGCAGATCCGCCTGCGGCTGCGTGGCTCAGCTGATGACATGCTGGCTGTGCGGCTGCGCAAGCCCCACTCTCCAGAGACCCGGCGCAAGAAGAGCTCCTGGCGGCGCCACACAGTTGTGGTGCCCAGCGCTCTCAAAGACCTCAACTTCAACGAATGGAAGGACCAGCGGGTGCTGGGCCAGGAGCCCCACGAGCCCAGTCCTGTGGATAACAGCACCTCCTGCAAAGATCTGCGCAGAGACAACAAGGACTCAGGACTCAGTAGCCTGGAGTCGACCAAGGCCCGGCCCTCCTCATCGTCTGTGCTGGGCCACCAGGGCAGCACTGCCGAGCAGCAGCACAGTAAGGGCCCAGAGGGGAGCCCTGGTGACCGGGGCCCAGCTCCTGCACGCACAGCTTCCTTCCGCTTTCACCAGTGTCTCTAACACCCCCCCCACACACACACACACCAGGCCTGGCTGTCTCTGCTTTCCCTCCATGGCCCCTTCCCCCCATCTGTGAGTGAACCCTTCTCTGGCAGTTCCCTGTCCACGCAGTGCTGGGCTCTGCCCAAAGGTTGGCACTCACCGTAGAGGTCAGTGGCTTCCTGTCTTCCTGCCCTGCTTTGTTGGCTTCGCATTTCAAGCCTCCCTCTGCCTTCCTCAAGGGACTCCCAGGGTTTCCTGCCTGGGTGCAGGTCCGAAGCCACACCTCCCTGCCCTGGCCCCACTGCCTGGATGGCTTTTTGAGGGCTGTTAATTGAATGACCTGGTTTAAGTTTAACTGGGCTGGGCCTGGCCAGGTGGGTGTAACACGTGCAACTTGGACAGTCCTGGCCCTGCCCCAGAGTTGGGGTCCCAGCCATTGCTGGGCCAGGTGACTGTTCAGAGCTTACTTGCTTGAAGCACTTGGCCTGAGAGAGGCCACCCCTGCACTGGCCACACAGCCCCCCATCTCCCTGTGTGACTAGGGGGCCTCTTATGGGACTGCAGCTTTCCCTGGGGCCCAGAGGCTGCCAGATCTGCCCCACTTCAGTTTGCATCAATGGGGGACATGGGGACTTGTGGCTCTTGTCACACTGCTCCCCGCCGCCATTCATGGAGATCCTAAGGTTCCTACAACATGCTCAGACTTCCATGAGGTCAGGGCCTGTGTCCTGCTGCTGGTTTCCAAACCGCCTCAAGTGCCCCTGAGGCACAATGCCACGCACTAACTGTGGCTCTGTGGCATTGCACAGTTGTGTCCCCCGTCCTCCCTGGGCAGCTGCTAGTGACGTGCAAGGAAACACTGGATATCTTTGGACAGAGGGTCCCTGGTCCCAGCCCCTTCCCCCCCACACTCCTCACTGCAGAGAGCAGAGTCCCCCCCTTCCCCAAGGCTGCTCTCCCACCCCAGCAGGGGCCAAAGTGAGCGCAGTGTCTAGAGGATGGAGAGAGAATGCCTTTCCATGGGGCTTGCCAGCTGGCTGATAAGAGACTGGGATGAGTGTGTGTGCACCTGTCACTACTGACATTCACACTTCAAAGCTAGGAAATGTCCCTTGTGCCAAGGGGCCCTTTGTCCCCCCCTTCCTCTCTCGTGACAGGCCATGCCAGGCCCTGCTCTCCTTCCCCTGCATGTGTCCGGTGCTGTTTGTTGCTAACCCTGCAGCTGGGGTTTTGCAGGAGGGCCAGTGGTTGGCATGGGGGCTTCCCCCTGTCTCACATTCACTGACTCAGGAGGCTGTTCCCTTTTCTGGGTGTGGGTGCTGATGGTTAAATCCTGCTGTGCATTGCAGGGAAACCCAGCAAGGGATGCAGAGGGGCAGAGGCCAGCCAGGAATGTCTGGGGAGGCAGGAGGACTCCCAGTCCATTGAAGTGGATAGAAAAGCTCCCCACTGGTGTCCCTGGGGCCAAGATCTCAGCTCTGAGCAGTCAGCAGCTTCTTTTCCTCACTGGCTGACTCCACTCTCCTGTGGCAGGCTTCTTGCAGGGTTTAGTTGCCAAGGCATGGGGAGCTTCCTTGCCTCTACGATTCATTGATGGAGGGCTGGGAGCCACGTGTCAGGCTTGCCAGGGGACCTGGGGACAAACGAAGGGCTGCTGCAGGAGCATGTGGGGCTCTGTGGCCCATGTGTCTAGACTGGGTGGGCCACCGAGCAGGTGGAGTGGAGCTGTGCCAAGCCAACTGGCCACTGCTGGGATGATTGGGGACTGGGCCCTCCTGGCTGAGGATGCCTTGGCAAGGCTTGCAGCCCCTGATCCATGCATGCTGTGTGAGAGCACTACGGGGCACATTTGCTGTCAACACACAATCAAGGATGGAGGCATTTTGCTGATAGGACAGGGCTGGGTGTGTTTCTGCCTGTCCGTGTGGGCGAAGGCACTGTGGCTGTGTGCAGGGCACAGGAACAGCCCCCTGCTCTAATTCGTGGTCCAGTAGAGCAGCGCTGAGGCTGGGTGCAGGGAGAAATCAGGGCTGATGTGAGCGGAACTAGATCTGTCGAGCTGCCCTTTCTGGCCAGGCCGGACAGCGCAATGGCCCAGGATGGACCTGCAGTGCCATGCAGCCCTGACTGGTGAGGGTGGGAAGGAGCAAGTTCTGGGTGGCTGTGTTTAGTCCAATGGACCTGATGCCAAAGGGGTTCGGAAGCAGTAGTTAGTCCCTGGCACTCTGCATAGCCCCTGCCGCTTTAGCCGTGCGAGGTCCCTTCCTCTCTAGTCCCACCCAGGCTCACATGCTTGCAGCACTAGACCTGACATGTTTGAGAACCAGTCAGGTTCAGTTCCCCCAGCACCTGTGCAGGACGCAGGGAGCCAGAGTGTGCTGCTGGAGGGAGCGGACAAAGCAGGATTGAGGGGCATGCAGACAGCAGGAGCATGGAGCCCAGCAGAGGGCCATGGATAACTGCCCTTTGCATGGTGCTGTGCATATACAAGGGGTGCTCAAATCTGTATGAGAGCAGAGGGGGCACCCTGCAGAACTTCCTTCTCCCTGCTGTGCAGTTTTTCCCCCTGAACTGTGCAGTTTGGTTTCACCTTAGATGGTCTCAGCTGCCTTTGTATTTTGTTTTCCATCACACCGCAACTTGTCCCAGTGTCTGTGCCACACGCCTAGCTGGGGGGCGCTAGGGGGTTGTGTGCTTCCTTTCATTTTACGGCGCTTTCACAAATAGATGGGCTGCTACACATGTGACAGAGCACATGGTTTAGGCCAGAGCTACTGTTCCCATTTGGAACTGGAGGGGGTACCACAGGTAAGTACAGCTAATTTTAGGCAAACTGGAGGTCAGCTAGCATGAGCAGCCTTTCGCCACCAACATTGTGCCAGGGAAGGTTTTGATTCTGAGAGATGAGGGCAGCGTTTCTCAGCATCGGGAGAACCAAACTTGGCATGAGCCTTGTTCGTCCCAGTTAATGAACCATGTTGCATATTGATTCTACACACATGAAGTCCTGCCTTCTAACAAGCAGGCAAACTCCTGGCATGTTGTGCAGTTGTTCATATTTTTCTTCCTGTAAATGGTGAACTGTGTTTTCATGCTGCTATATCATTTGTCATAGATTTGGGAAGTTCCCTTTTAGTTTGAAGTGAAAATAAAACCAGCCCTCTGCCATATCCAGTGCATCTGTCTCTGGGTTTAGAAGAAAGCCAACTGCAGCCAGTGCCTGGCAATTGTCTTAATGAGTGCAGGGTGCTGAATCTCTGCATGGAAAGTCATGCTGGGGCTAGGAAATCTAGAAAAATGCCATGCTACAACTTCCGCTACAAACTGCAGCCATTCCAGTGAGAGGCCTTGAGGGGATTTTAAAAAAAAAATAAACTCACTCCAGTTTATGCATTGTTCTCATACTTTATGCAAATAATTGCTGTAAAGTTTTCTTTTTCATTTTTGTGTGTAAATATTGTCTCTAAATGTGTAACATATTACAAAGAATTTATAAGGATTTTTTAAGATGTTTTGCTCATTTAAAAAAAGAAACCAGAAGAAAAACCACCAAGTGCTGTAACAGTGTTGAATTTTTAAAACCTTCCTGCATGTCTCATGTTTTTTCCTTGATGTGTTGTAAAAGGTCGGACATGTATATGGAATATGCAAAACTTCAAAAAAATAATCTGGTTTGGAGGTAGCCCTCTCTGAAGTACAGTTCTATATATTGAAAATAAACAGCCGTATTCAAGGGCCAGGCTTCTGCTCTTTTTGAAATGGCCATTCAGCCAACTTTCCCACATGGGGGAAGGAATTCAAATGTCAAGCACTGGGCATATCTGACTGGCTTGGTTGGAGATGGGCTAGCTGGGCCATTGCATGGGGCATTACAGCTATTCCTGCTGTTGCTGTGACAAGTCATGTGCCTTGTACCTGTAACTGACTTGGGGCCTTTGGAAAATCCCATGGGATGATGGTGCAGTGGTGGTGTGTGATGTGGGGAAAAGGGGTGGAGATCAGGGGTGGTTGATCAAGGCACCCCACCTCCCACCACTTTGTCTGCAGAAAGGGGCAGGGGTGGCTTGCAATTACACTCCCTGGTAGTATCATCAGTCATTACTGTCTTGCAGGAATACTGAGCCAGGTTGGTGCAGCTCCACAGTGCTCAGTGCTGTACAAACAAAACTCAAAGGCTGTGGGCTTGACTGCATGGCTCCTGTGGGCTCAGGTTTGTACACTTGCTTTCACTTCAGCAGAGACACTTAACCACATGAGAGCTACACAGAGAGGACTTGGATGAGCAGCCTGTGTGTGGTTAGCCAGCCCCGGTCTACACTAGGGGCATGGCAGTGCTGTGGTGGAGCTGTGCCCAGCAGCGATGGAAGGTTCCCACCAATGAGTACAGGAATGCCACCTCCTCAAGCTGCTGCACACTCCATGCGTTACTCTTTGCTGCTGTGATGGTCGCTATCTCCCCCACCCCAGCCCTTCAGGAGGCATGGCTCCTGCACATGACTATCACAACACAAGGGAACCTCCTCCAACTCCAGTCCCAACCACTGAGTATGGGCCAGCCCCAGGAGTGTATGAAGCCAAAATACCTGCCCAGCCCGGAAGGGTAGATTGAAAGCTTGCCTAACCAGCAGAAGTTGGGCCAGTAAACAGTGTTATCTCACCCAGCCAGTATTTTGAACTAAACTAGCAGCAGGGTGTGAGCATCAAGGCTTGGCTTTCAGGCCAACTAGCTTCCACTTAAAACCCCACTTGAGTTAGCAGTTGCGGGGGGAGGGGGGTGGACAGGAGGCAGGGGTGGGCCAACACCCAAATTATAGACCTAGTACTATCATATCAGAGACTCCGTCGCTGACAGAGGGTTGCCCCAGTCATGTGCCGATTTAGGCCCAAGCCTAAAGCGAAGCAGCACCACAGAGTTAGAGGAAAAAAAGGTGTTTTATTAAAGCCAGACACTTTGATAGAAAAAGAAAATACTAAAGGAAAGGCAAAAGAAAAAGCAACCCTTTGTCATTTGGAATCATCAAGTTACAATGATCACATTTCTCACAGCAGAAGCCATGGCATCCATATATTTTATACACAGAACTACTCTACAGACAGAAGCCCGAAAAAGGTTTACAAAAACATCCAGAGTCCAGAACTGTCTTTTATACCAGCTTTGTTTTGTTTTGTTCTGTTTTTCAAAACAGGTCACACTAAAATTCATGCGCGAGAGACACATAACGTCGTAGAAACCCTGAAACAGCAGCTCAAGTTTTTTTGTCTTTTTAAAATTTTTACCTGACATACAGACAACAAAAGCAAGGTGTGGCATGCAGTAGCTTCTCCAGCAATCCATGCATAACGTGGGTGGTGCTTTTTTTTTTTTTTAATTTTGGTTTTATTTTTTAAACAATTTTTTTGAGTTAAAAAAATTAGACTAAATGGATTGGTCATTGTTTAACTAAATACATGATGATTGCTTGCTCGCTCGCACGCACGCACACACACGCACTCACTGCAAGTGCTGCCGGGGGGGAGGGGGCCACGCATGCAGATGAGTGCATAGAAAACTACTCTGCTTATGAATGGTGGGGCTAGCATAGGACCTGAAGCCAATAGAAAGTAAGATGCCCACTAGCCTGCCACAGGCTAGGTAGCAAAGTGCCGCCCAGTCATTAACCAGAGCACTATGAGAGGATTAACCATGTGCCAAAGGAGCAGCTATGTTAGTCTAGTCCGGGGTGTGGGGGGGGCAAGGAGTCCTGTGGCAGTTAGGGTATGTCTACACGATAACCGTTATTTCGAAATAACCCATTTCGAAATAAAATCCTTATTTTGAAATAAGTTAATTCAAATTAAGGGAAAGCCTGCTTTTGAAACAGTTGTTATTTCGAAATAAGGCCGTTCGGACATGTTGTTTCGAAACAGTTGTTTTGAAACAATGGTGGTGTTTCAAAACAATGTGTCCGAATGCCATTGTTTCGAAACAACTGTTTCGAAACAACAGCTATTTTGCTTTCCTGCTAGGTTTAACAGTTTTAAAACAATGGCCGTTATTTTGAAACAACGGGTCCTGTTGTTTCAAAATAATGGTACATCGTGTGGCCATGAGAAATTTTATTTCGAAACAATGGCTGTTGTTTCGCACTAAAACTCACATCTGAACACAGCCTTAAAGACTAACAGATTTATTTTTCATATGAACATTTGTGGAAGGAAAAATCCCATGTCGTCAGCTGCTTTGAAGAGGAGGGACCTTACAGAATAGACACACCATTCTCTAAGTTCTCTCATCGTCAAAGCATCTGACAAAGTGGGATTTTTCTCCTGCAACAGCTCATGCGAAAAATAAATCTGTTAGTCTTTAAGTGCCACAAGACTCCTAGTATTAACCATGGCCATTGTGCTAGTGGCAGGGAAAAGCCAGCACAGCACACAAGTGTATACCTCAAGCTTGTGCAATTTTTGGGGCACATATATCCTGGGGCGGGGGGGGACGTTAAGCCCCTTAGGCCAAAAAAAAAAAAAAGTCAAGTGCCTAGTGTAATATTGTCAATCACTTACTGGTGTGGGTTTCTTTTTTTTTTTAATGGTGCTGTGGCTGGGCAGCTGCAAGGTCTTCGGCTGCTGACTGTAACTGGAAACCATTGAGCTTTAGATACCTCAGTGGCATGGTGTTTCTGGGTCTTAGGGAAGTTTACCTGTATTACCGCCCTAATTCCTAGTTGTGCCTGGGGGGGGAGCCCCCCCATTCTTTTTTGCCCCCCCCTTTGCTAAACTCTTTATAGAGATGCCTGTCGTGTGGCCACACGTGTATCCATTCTGGCTGGCTGGCTCACATGAGGCTGCGCTGAGTGCTGCAGAGCTGAGGGGGGGCTTGAACTAGGGTCCACACACCCCCGATGAGGCCAGGGACTTGGCAGGAGGGAGGGAGGGGCCCTGATGGTGGCTGGTACTGGTTTAGCTGACTGGGGTTTAAAACACCGCTTTGCTTTGGGGGGTGGTCCAGCACAGGGAGGGACACTTAGTGCTTAGGCACAGCTAGACTAGTGGGTCCCCATGCTGGCAGTGACTGCTTCGTCACCCCCCATCAATGTGGTTTAAGTCCCAGGCTGACCACCCACCCCTTGGGCTGCCTTATTACTGGGTGCTCTGCCTTCACAGCTGCACCATGACCTGGGAGACAGGGCTAGAGATGGTAAGCAGCTCACTAATTGGCATTGGGGGGGGGGGGGGGGTAGAAGATGCTGCTTGCTACACACTCGCGCGCGCTCTCGCTCTCTCTCTCTCTTTGGTACTGAAAAATAAATTTTAGAAGTTCTTGTTTCAACTGCTGGTGCATGTGGCAAAGTCAGCCCCAGCCCATCACTCACACACCCCAGGCTGTGGTGCATGGGGGCCCAGGCTGCCCGGCTGCACTTAGGTGGGTGGCAGGCTCACAGGCCAAGGTGCTGTGGAATGGATGCCAGGGCTGGGCTCCCAGCACTGTTCTGCTCATGTAGCAGCTAAGTGCCCATTGCACTAAACCCATCAGGTAGGCACAGCAAGGGCTGGCCTGAGCAAGCACAAAAGGTGGGGGCAAGAAAGGCCTTTGTTGGCCAGCAACACCTGCAACATGAGACCTGGGCAGCAACATTGGGCTAATGCAAACACATGTGGGCAGGTGCGAGTGGTCCCAGCCTGATGCTCTGGGCAAGGACAGGAGAAGCCAGCTCAGCTTTTGTTGGCAAACCATGGGTCAGGCCCCAGTACTCTCAGGACCTAGGGCAAGCCCCCCCCCCACCCCCAGCCACTTCTGCAAGACTGTAATGCATTGTTCAAAGAGTACCTCCATCTTTGGAGGTGTTTAAGGCCTGGCTGGACAAAACCATGCATGACTGGAATGGTTTAGTGGGAGTGGTCCTGCCTCTGGTGGTGGTGGTGGGGGGGCTAGATGACCTATGCGGTCCCTTCCAACACTATGAGTCTATGACCTTCTTGGGTCACAGAAATAAATGGTTTTTTTTTTGTTTTGTTTTGTTTTTTCACCTGGGTCCTGAGGGGGGGAAAGTTGGGGGGGGGGGACCCTTTGGGCTAGAGCAGTGGTTCCCAACCACTGTGTTGGGACAAATTACTGTGTCACCACACAGGGGACAAATGTGTCATGGAAAGCCAGGGAGGTGGGTAGCGTTGGCCGGTCTAGTGTGTCCTGTAGGGTGATGATATGCTGCCAAGTGTGTCACATCCTGCAAAAGATTGAGCCCCACTGGTCTATATGTAAATGAAGTTCTTTGTGAACAGATCTGGTTCCTTGCCCCATGGGTGACACACACACTCCACCACCACCAATGCCGCCCCCCCCCCCCAACCCCCCAAAATAAACCTGCTACCTCTTGCTCCTCCTTTAGCTTACTTCTCCATTGGGGGTGGGGGAGGGCACCCCAACACATCAGCCCATTATGTGCCTGACTTGCCCGGCCACTCATGGACTTGCTATGTCTTTTAAAAATTGCTACAGTGGGACTTGGGACAAGTGTAAGCTAATTGGTATGTGCCATCTACCCCACCCCGCAACTAGTGGTCAGGGCAATAGGCCACTCCAGCAACACGACTACAGCCTTTGCAATCATGCTTTACAGCCCACAAGTGAGACGTTCAATCCCTGCTACCAACATTTTGTCCAGTGGCTTGGGATCCAATAAACAATGAACACCATGGGAGGTACTGGTGGCTTCTACCAAACGCTTGCAAATGTGTCTACCATGACACAAGATATAATGGGGTGGGGCAAGGGGAGAGGAGAATGGCTAGAACAAGCAATGGTAAACTGCACATTTGAGTTCACGATCTGTTGCTAAAGCACAAGCAGCTATAAACTAACCAGGGAAGAAAAGCCCCCCCCCCCCATATACCAGATGTGACGAGAGGTCTTTTATTTCTTCTTTTTAAATATTTATATTTATATATTTATATTACGTATATTATATATATAATATGTAAATATATTTTTAAAACAATATAAAATGTTAAGACACTTCACTTAAATGTAAAGAGTTGCTTTTTGCAATCCAAAGAAATTGCATTGTGGTTTCTTATCTTTTTTTTTTCTGTTAGTCAAAAAAAAAAAAAAAAAAAAAAAAAAGGCTCATTCTTACTATACAAAACTTATCGCTGTACAAAAAAGAAAGAACATAAACAAAAAAAGAGACCGAACTGAAAAAAAAATCCAACAACAAACGAAAGACATGATTCGCGTTTGTATGCTTTTTGCGTCTGAACCGCATTCTACACTAGAGCATTTTGGGCGCACGCACGCACGCACGCACGCACACACACACCTCTCACATAGATTACCTCTAACTATAATCTGTGCTTACACTTTGTTTTTCCCTTGAGCCACTTTCTCGCCCTTGCCCCCACCCAGACGTATATGGATTATACTTTGTCAACCCTCTCCTGCCCCAAATCATGTGCTCCTCTTTTTGGCCTGTGCTTTGTCTCGCCCACCTGAGCGCATGAGACCCAGTGTTTGCCACTGGCACCAGGGGTCTTCTACGACTAACTGTGCTCCCCAACGTCCTCCCTCAGCTTCTGCTACCACACCTGAGCACTCAGGGCCCATTGCAAAGCTCTTTAATGACTTCAGTACAGCAGCAGTGCAAAGGGAGACCCATGCGTGTTGTACTTCACATCCAAAGCAAGGCATGGAAACAGGCTGGGGCAGCCTACCTCTTTCCTTTTGCTGCTCACCGTTGTGGTGCAGCTCCTGTCAGCAGAAGGTGCTATTGCTGGCAAAAGCCAGCCCCTGGCCCATGATGCTGTCCATTGGGACTACCTGACCCCCCCCCCCAACCTACCCACAAAGCCATGCAGAAACTCAGATGTGGAGCGGGAGCTCGCAGCTCCACAACTAGGCCCCCATCCAGTCACACAGCCCACCACTTACTACAATGATACGCATCTTTGCCGTGCTAGAATGCCCCCCCCCACACCAGCACTATAGAAGGATAAGGTGGATACAAGCCCGTGAGCTGTGATTTCCCTGCATCCCCCACAGCTGTGACCTGTGGCTTAGCCATCGCTCTTCTTGCGGATGCTACTCTGCCCCTCCCAATCCTATTTCACTTGCTGAATTCAGCTTTCTGCCCATGGCCCTCACCATGAGCTCTTCAGTGCCCTATGGTATCGGCCCCCCACCCCGCCCCCCCCCCCCCCCCGTGCCTTGCCGTGCAGCATTACACCTCTGCTCCATGGCTGTCATGTTCTCTCTCACGTGCCAGGAGGGACCTGTCTGAACAGTTAAAGTGCTACATCATGATGAAACTAAGGTTTATCAGGACCCTTCCTCTCCATCAGCAACTGTCACCGTCACATTCAAATTTCTCTACCCATTTCAGCCATGTTACTTGGTGCGACATGCTTCATCTCTGCTGTTTACACACCCTGACCTTTGGTCTTTTCAGTTGTGAAGCCTATGGCCATCTTACCGACAAAACCCTCTGCGGTGTTTTGCTCGCCTTCCATTTTCCAGCCAGCTCTCAGAAGAAAGAGATGGAGAAGCAAATGCAAACACTGACTTGCTGGCTTCTTGCAAAATGAGCCCTGGTGGCCTTCAATACGGCACTGACCTTTCAAGCAAGTAAACAATCAAAGCCCAACAGAAAAGTGGCACACACGGGCCTCAACATCAAGACAACACTGACTCATGAAGACTTGGCTAGAACACGGTAGCACTGGTTCCTACAGGGTTTTCACAGTTACAGCTGTTTAAAAACATTAAGGAAAGAAAAACAGAGTGGTGGCCTCATTAACAGTCAGCTCTTCAGGTTTCTGAGGCATCTTCAGAAGCCCTTTCCCTGCCCACCCTTTCTCCCCCTGTGACCATCCTTTTGCTTTTGTTCTGTTCCCCAGTGAACCAGGCGTGGCAGATTCTGGTGCCGCACAACGTCCTTGTTGCTTGAAGCTCGTGAAATGGGCGGTGTGAAGTTCTTAGTGCTCTTAAGTAAACAAAAAACGCCAGGGTGGGAAAAAGGAAGTATTGAGCGGGGAAGAAGCGAGGTGAGGGAGGGGAAGGGGGAAAAAAAAACCAACAACAACAAAAAAATCCCAACAACAATAAAAAAAGAGAGGAAGAAACAGAAAGTGGCAGGTTGGCCATATTGGAGCAGAAAGCAGACGTGTAGGTCAGCCATTTTGGTGCAGGATGCGAGACTGAAGGGCGGCCATATTGGAGCAGGATGCAAGCTCGAAGGATGGCCATGGTGGAGCAGGACATTTAAAGTAAACAGACAGAGGGCCATCTGGTGACTTTGAAGTTGCCGCAAGAAGACAGTCCAAGGGAGGAGTGTATGGAAAAGAGAAGCCAGGCCCCAGTAAGGAGGAAACCAGTTGGATGAGGAGTTGGCAAAGAGCTTTAGAATGAAATGGATGAGTTCCTTGCCCCAAAGGAAGTCAATACAGGGATGGATGTTCTGCCAGGAGTAGCTTTTTCTGAGACTGGACTGGAAGTCTCGTTCAGCCCACTAGCCTCTTTAGATGATCTAGCAGCCTAGAAAGAAAAGCAAGATTCAAGGAGGAGGAGGAGGATGAAAAGGGGGTGCTGGTCAAACAGTTTTTTACAAAGGGGGATTTTGTTCAGAAGCAGCAATGATTTAGGCCTGAGGTTGAGCGGCTTGGAAAAGGTCCACACCACAAACAGAGCACAAGATGATCTGGTTTCACGGGTTACTGGATGAGGGAAGGAGCATAACCAAGAGGAAAAGGAGAGTGTGAGAGCGAGAGAGAGAGAAAAAAACAGATGGACAGACACCCACGCACACACACAGAGGCAGGCAAAGGGAGATAGGAGAGAAAGGCGGGAGGGGGAACAAGAATTGAAATGTTAGACTGGGCATGCACAGAGTTAGAAAAATGACTGTATTCAAGTTAGTGGTTGCACAGCTGATTGGGGGCAGGCAGGATGTCAAGGGAGAGGAGGAGTGGGGCGCTCACTGCAGAGGTGCTGTTTATCAGAGATGGCCCATGAGAACAGAAGAAAAGGACAGTTGTTCCTGGACACATCTAAACCAGGCGGATCTTGCCGGTTGGCGGGGGGGGCGCGAGTGGTTCAGTGACCAGTGTTGGAACCTAGCAGCTTCAAAAGCCACAAGTATAGCGGTGGATGGATAAGCCTATTCCCCCCCCACCCCCACCCCCAAACTGGGTCAGCCTCAGTTTGGGGAATGAGGCCACCACCCCCAAAACTTTCTGGGTATGGCCACACATATCTTTTAAATCGAAGTAATATTGGTTATTTCAATTTAAAAAAGATTAGGTCCACACAACGTATTCTTGTTTCGAAATGAAGAGCTCCATGATTTTGAAACAAACGACGTTATTTCAAAATAGATTAAACCTACTTTAATTCGAATCGCCTGCTATTTCAAAATGGTTATTTCGAAATAATGCCGTTTGGCCGTGTTATTTCAAAATAACCATTATTTCGAAATGACTCTTTTGCCCTTCTCCTTCCTAGGATGCCTTCCTTTTTGTATATATTGGGTGGGGGGACATGGCCCAGTGAAGTGGCCAGCTTGTCACACCTCCCATGGTGCCCCTCTCCTGATTCGAAATAGCAAGTCCTGTGCCTGGACTTGCTATTTCAATTTGAGGTTTTTGCTTATTTCGATTTAAGTTAATTCAGATTAAGGATTTTATTTCAAATTAACTTAAATCAAAATAAGCATGTACATGTGGACATTCTGTGGTATTGAACTAGCCATCCATGCTGCCCAAGAGAAGCTGGTGGTAAGGGGTGCTGGTCAGTAAATCTTGGCAGCACTGTTCCCTCTAAGCTGTGTGCATGTGCGCATGCACACAGGTCACGAAACCTGCACACACAACAAAATAAAGTGCGCACAAAAAAATTCAATAGTACTAATATTGGTGCTCACAAAGAAATGTTTTTGCGCACACAAAGAAATTGTTTGCGCACACAGTCTATGAGTAGTTAGAGGGAACATTGCTTGGCAGCCATACATAACTTGTGCTAGGGAAGGGACAAAACCACAGGTTCTCAGTCAAAGACCCTCCCACCCATCCACAGATTGGGGGTGGGGGTGGGTGTTTGTTATAGAGCTGGTTAGCACAACCAGGTGTTAATGCTTGTACAACGAATACAGCAGGAAAGCTTAAGGGTGTGATCCCAAGACCACAGAGGGCAATAGAAAGAGTCCATCAACTTATCCAGCATGGCGTGGCCCAAAGGGTGGGAGGGTATCCCAAAGTGTGACTCACTAGAGGGGAGGGATGGAGGAACTGATGCGGGTAGCAGCAGTGCCTCTGCCTCTGAGGGTTGGGTGTGGGGAGAATCAGGGCAGGGTATGTTCAAGGCTCAGTATCTGCAAAGAAGCCACAGTGGTGTGATGTGGTGGATGTGGACTCTGGATGGCACCCCAACTGGCTGACATTTTCCAAGCCCACTAGATGACCTGAGTGCCGAACTCCCATTAACCTGGGATGTCTCAAAGTGGGATTTTGCCAAAGTACTGGGACTTGTGCACCTCGATCAGCAGTGGCCAAACTTATGGAACTCAAGAGCCACACAAGTTGATTATTAAACCGTCAAGAGCCGCACTGAGGCATATACTTTTACCAACTAAACTGATTTGCTGACACTCTTCTGCGAGCCACACTTTTCCATTCAAGCACCACAGTTTGGCCACGCCTGACCTAGACGCTTTGGAAAGCCCTGTTTCAAATCCCTTAGATGAGTGTTTCTCAGTTTCGCAGCCCCCTTCCTACTGGCATCAGTTTCCACCTCCCCCCCATTACATTTAATGTAAAAGTTAAGAGTACAACAATGCTGCTAGTGCCATGCTGTGAGCCCTTATGTGCATGCGCATAGCAAGCTGGTGCCAGTGAACACAGGGTGAAGGAAAACAAGATTTTCTTTGCTCTTGATGCTAACAAAAATGGGCAGTGACTTGTGACACCCACCTTCCTACCAACTGCTTTTTTATGACCCACTGGGGGATCATGATCCCCCAGCTGAGAAACACCGTCTTAGACAGCTGCCTACATCACAGTCTTGAAACCCTAGCTTGGCCAAGGTGATAGGAAACAATCCTGCATTAGCAGGAAATGGACGACAGGCTTTTATTAATGGCTAATTAAAGCATCTGTGTCCCTAGGCATTTTAGCACCTGACTTGAGGGTAAGCCCATCAGACTAGCCATACTGAGTCAGGTGACTGGGCCGTCTAGCCTAGTAGCCTATCACGTGACTGGCTGGTGCCAGGCCACGATGGTTTCCCCGCCAGCTACTCTGCAGTGGGGTGACAGCAGGGAATTAGGTGAATGGCTTCAGCTGTGTTATTTGTATGATCTCCATACATATGGAGGCAACAGCTCCCCCATCTGCAGTTGGTTAGAGCCCTGATCACCTAGCAAAACCGGCACAAATGCATCAGATGCCCAAGAACTGGCAAAGGGAGCTGGGCCCCTTGCTCACAGCTGGGCCATCAAAAGCAGCTCCCAAAGCACTGTCATGAAAATGAAATAAATGACAGAAGTTACTGTATGAAGCATAGGGGTGGCCCTTGCTTGTCACAGGCTACAGTAACACTGCAAGGCTGCTTGGCTGGGGGGGACAGGTTTCGATGGAGTAAGGATGGATGTGCACAGACTCTTGTCTCCCCCCCCCCCCCCAGACCCTGTTGAAGGAGCTCAACAGCCCCACTGTGGGCAGGGAGGGCCTAACGCCTGGTGAGGAGCCAGCTATAGCCATAGGCCTCTGTGGCATCCCAGGGTTTTGACAAACAGCACCTGTGCTGGGCTGGAGATGCGTGTACACCAGTTAGCGGTGGGGGAAGCATGGGGGGAGGGTGGCAAAGGAAGGAGTGATGGTCCTGTCATTGGGGGATGAGTCCATTTTGCTCACAGACATGGGTCCAAAACCCAGTGTGACCCTAGCAGCAGGGTTGGGTGAAAACTCACCTTAACCCACTGGGTTTTGTTACAACCAAATGTCAGAAGAGGCAGGGGAGGGTTTGAAACACAGACTGGTATGGACAGGACATCAGACAAGCCATCTCCAGGGGGCTGCCACTAGGAGTGGGGCAGGCGGGTCAGGGTGACAGGAGGCTCCAGCTGACCATGGGTGCTGGCCCAAGGATGGAATCAGCAAACAAGGGGTGGGGCGCGAGAAGAGGATGGGGGAGTCATTTGGGAGGGGAAGGAAGGGAAAGTTGCAGGGGTGTTCAAGGGCCAGAAACTGGCTTTTGTTACCTTGCCTTGTGGCCTCAATAAGTTGGCCAGCCACTGTGAGCTCTGGTAATGGTGGCAAAAACACAGAAGCAAGTGAACCCAGCTCTGCTCCGGGGCCAGGACACACCATTGTTAACACAGACGAGCCCGCAAGGAAAGAGGCTGGGGGAGGTGCCATGGGAGCTGGGTGACAGGATGTCCTGATTTTATTCAGGGCTTTGACTCATTCAACCACCTACTATCCCTCCTTCCTTGTTCTGATTTTTCACATGTGCTATCTGGTCCCCCTGGAAGGAGGAGGGTAGGGGCTCACGCCAAAGCAAGCACAGCTCTTTTCGTCCCTTCTCCCTGCTTGCCCCATCACATTGCCCTCTGCCTACTGTCTTGCATGTCTCCCTCAGAAAGACCACGGTCCCCAAGCTGCTGCTGTGGTGAAGGGCAGTGCCCCCCCTCCCCACAGAGCTGCAAATGGGCCCTGCTGTGGGGTGAGCATGCAATGGTGTGCCAGGCCAAGATGGGTGAGGAATAGGATACCTAGCAAGGAATAGGATACCATCCCCTCCCCTCCCTGAGGAAGCATCCAGTATGGTCTTGCTGAAGGATGGAATTGGGCATGGCTAATGTTTGTAGGCGGAGTCTGGCTTGGGCATCTGCAAGAGATTGAGTCCTCGCCAAGTTCAATGTTAAAGTGCTCTGGACTTGGCCTCTGCAAACAGCTGAGAAACTAAACATCTCAGTCCATGGGAGCATCTCCCTGGCACAGACACCATCTCTGCACCCCACCAGCTCCAGCCACAATCCACTGCTCCATGCAGCAGATGGTCTCCAGCGCCTGAATGCACTAGAGCAGAGTACCTCCCATGGCCACAGGCTGCTCACACCCTGACTGGCCTCAGCTTGATGGATCCAACAGCAGATTTGGATTCAGGGACCCACAGGATCTTGTCTTGGGCGCTGTGATGGAGGGGATTACCCACTTGCTGTTGCAAGCTCTAGAGGCTCTGAGCCCATTTAGAATGCACTGAGGTCTGGGCGCTCAATGCCTCCTCTTCCTAGAAAAATGTGGCTAATATGCCCAGCTCTCCTGAACTGGTGGGAGGAGGGTGGAGCTGGGGGTAGGGTGGGGAGCCACACGAATCCTACTTCAACCTCACACCGCACTTGACATGAGTTTGTTCTGGTGTCAGCTGATTGCCAGTCTTCTGCTGCAGAAGCCATTGTGTTGGGGCTGGTCAGAATTAATTGCCCATTCCTCCCCCCCCCCCCCCGCCCCACAGCCCCAGTCAGATGCTTCCGCCATATACACAGAGATCTTCCCCCTAACCCTGTGCTGGACTCAAGCAAAAGGCAGCAACAGGTCACACAGCTTATCACAGCTGCCCTGCAGCTGACCAAGTAAAGCAGTGACCCTAACCAGTCTTTGTCTCACCCTGTGGCTCTAGAGATAAACTACCTGCTGTTGTCCCTGGATCCTCATGTATTCCATTCTTTGCTTTATGTGCTTGCTTTTGTCCGGGCTGCCCTGCTGGGTCTGTTTGAGCCGGGAGGCAGGATTCACCATCTTCATGGCTGGAATGGAAACGCCACCACTCTGTTGGGACACGGAGAAGATTGTGGGGGTTAAACTCTGACAGGCAAAAAAACCCAACCTAATGGTCACTCTTGCCAGGCATAGGAGGCACCCAGCTGAGAGCCAGACTGTAGTGTAGTTTGCTGCACTCCTGGCATTGCTTCCCAGGCGATGATCTTGGAGAGCTTTGGGGGTGAAATCCAGAAGCTTCCTGGGCTGCCAATGCCCTGCTGAATCCACTGGTATGAGATTTTCACCAGCACTCAGCACCAATCTGCCCTGTGTGGGAGGTGTTGGGGGTCTTCCCAGTGCCCTCCATGGGAACAGAATGAGGCCAAACCCAAGGCCTAGATCCTTGAAGTGTTTAGGTGTCTAAAGGCCATTGATTAGGGGCCTAAACCCTTTTCAGGAGCTGGGCCCAACTGCTTTGGAAAATCCCAGGCCAGTGGACTATGCAGTGAGTAGGTCTCACACAGATGCTCTAGGCGGGGGCTTGTCACCTAGTTTAAGATTCCTACAGATCATTGCAATTGGCCCACTGGCCCTTTTTGCTTTCCACAAGTGGAGTGCCCCCTCACCCCGCCCATGCTATTTGGTTTGCTGTTTACCCTTCGGCAGTATTCCCAACACAGCAAGACCCCCCCCCCCACAGAAAACAAAAGGGTGGTGGCAAATTTGCTTTGCCACAGCCTGGTTGTGTCAAATGCTTGGCTCCTGGCCTGCACCAAGAAGCCAGCCCAGCACAGAGCACAGGCGCTAGTTTCTTTGCGTTGTTAGCTCTGGTGATTGCAAAGTTGAGTGAGCTTTCGAGTTTTGCTTGGTGCCCTGGCTCCTAGAGTCACACCATCAGGCAAGAAGCGGGGCTTTCGGAGTGAAATGATAGGGCGAACCCAAGCAGCAGCCAGGGCTGGGGCTTGGTGTTTGAAATCATGGCACCCTGACGGCGCAGAAGGTCCTGGCAACAATGCATGGTTTTTGGGGCCTGACTCGGGATATTTGAAACTAGGGTTGGTCATGTGACCACAGCTTCAGACCTGAGGTGTCCTGGAAGGAGAGTGGATTTCCAGCCAGGAGCCCAGCTCCGCTCATGGCTCCATGTCTGCAAGGAGCTGAACCAACACGTGGGCTCACAGCACCCCCAAACTTTGTGGAAGAATGAATCTTGGGAAGATGGGTCATCTGAACAGGTAGCAAAGGACAGAGATGTCCGAAAGAGGGGTGCCCTGACACAGTGACCACATTCTTACTCCCATCATAGAGAATCAGACAGAGAACAATACAGTCTGGTATTTTGAGGGTTACATTTGGAGGGGGTGGGAGAATGGACCATACACAAATTCTCTGGCATTAGAAACTCCTCTTTCCTCCACTGTGGGCACCAGTAATGCTTAGTGCTGTCCCATGCTGGAACCATGCTCCAAGAGCCTCCGCCACCTCCGAAGGAGATTCCTAGAAACGAGGGTGGGGAAGCACCAAGCCTGGTGGTTTCAGATCCACCCATGATGTGTGAGATTCGCACCCAAAGGAGTCCCTCAGCACCTGAGAATACAAATTAGCCAGGGATGTGTGAAGCTTTTGCTTCCTAGGAGCATCAAAGACAAATGGCTGAGTGCAGGGATTGGAGGAAGAAAATCACTAGGGTTTCAGAGCAGGAAAATACCTGATGCAAGAGCAGAAATGCACTCCCTTGTGCACCCAATTTGATGAGTTACTCCAGATTTATTCTAGTGAACTCAATCCAGATTTACTGGAGTAAGTGAGATTGGAATCTGGCCTGGTGCCATTCCCCTCAAGTGTGATGAAGACCCAGAGACATAGCCAGAATTGATTTTTTGGTAGGGCCTGTGGTTGACACAGGTGGGCACAAGCAAAACAGCCTGTTTTATAGAGGCTAATAAAAATGCTGGATGAACTGCTTAAAATATGCTTGGCTAAGTCTGCTTTCAAAGTGAGTGGACCATGGCCCACCCAGGTCCACCTGTAGCTATGCCATTGGCACCAACAGCAGTCCCATGCACAAAATGCAATGATACCAGATAAATGTGCCCACACCAGGGTGCCTGAGAGGGGCATCTGAAGGAATGGCCTGGCTTGCAGAGGGTGCTGAGAAATCACAGCTCCAGCTGAGAACAGTGGAAGTTGTGGGTGCTCAGATTTAGGTGCTCTCACTCTGGAATTGGATGCCTAATGTTAAGCAACTGTGTTAGAAAATGTTGGCCAAAAATATATGCTGGCGATGGGCTCTCAAGACCACTGCTCCCAGAGCCAAATACCCCTGTGCCATTAGGGAGGTTTGAAATCCAATCCTTGGTCAAGAACCAGGACTGTAACTAGGGCAGGGTGACCGGGTCAAAGCCCTGGGTGCCGAATTGTAGAGGGCACCAGCACACAACCAGCAGTTGTGGCCCCTACCAGGCTAAGAAGAAACATCCTTCCGGTGGGCAGGGAGCTGCCCCATGCTGGGGGGTGGGGGGTCTCATTCCCCACCGAGCTCCCAGCTCTGTGACAGAACCAGGTAGCAGTGGTCACACGCCCCTTGCCTCAGTCCACACTGGGACTAGGCACTCCCACCGCCCAGTTCCTGGCTCCCTACCAAGGCCGGACTGCTAGGGGAGCCGCACTCCCCCCTCCTAGCTCTTCACTGGGACCAGGATGCATTGAGGGGCCACCCCCCTCAGCTCTGTGCCAGGGCCAGGGAGTGGGTGGTTGCATTCCCCTCACACAGCTCCCAGCTTCACAATAAGACCATGCTGCAAGGGGGGCAACACACTCCCCCTGCACAGCTACCAGCTTTGGGCCCGAAATACAGCTCAAAATGTGCCCCCCTCCCCCCGCCCCGGCTCAGGGCCTGATCTGGCCCCAGTCCCAGCGGCAACCAGCAGGCAGCTCAGAGCCAGATTTGGAGCCACCTGCCAGCAGTGGCTGGGGCTGGACTGGGTCCCAAGCCAGGTCAGAGGAGGGCACATTTTGGGCTGCTTGCACTGGACACCAGAATATCTAGTTCCGGCACTGTACAGAACCCATGTTTTGCAAACAGCTCTAATCACTATTAGCTAGAATGTCTGAGCCAAAGTCCAGGCTCCAAAACCCCTCAACTTTGTTTCTTTTTTTTCCAAACCTGGATGCTGACACTGCAGTCAGATCCCATGTTGGTTCAATAACTCAACTCTCTCCATTCTTTCTATACCAAGATATTCCTACTCCCCCACCACTGGGGCTCCCAATTATACACAGGGCTTGACAAGTTCGGAAATGAGTGGAAAACAGCACATTACCATTTGCATTGCTGGTCCAGTATAAGAGAGAGACAAGGTGGGGGAGGTGATGTCTTTTATTGGACCAACTTCAGTTGGTGAAAGAGATTAGCTCTCAAGTGTGCACGGGGCTCTTCTGGTGTGCGAAATCTATAGAAAACATGTCTTGTCTTTCCCCAACAGAGGTTGGTGTAATAAAAGATATCACCTCCCCCACCTTGTCGGTCAGTACATTATCATTAGGAAACTCTGCAACGCAAACAGAAGGGAGTAGGGAAAAGGTCACTGAAAGCAATGGAAAACTGAAAGCAGAGCAAATGCATCCCGGCTGGATGGGAGGATGCATGTGAAAGTGAAAGAGAGAGTGATGCTTGGAAACAGAAGCAGAATTCCAGGTGGGATTTGTGATGGTGGAAAGAAAGCAGTTTTTATTCACTACATAACAGTTTGTGATACAAAAGCTGGTACGAAGGACAGCATGAGAGCAGATTAGTCTGTAAGCAGACAGAGTTATGATAACTCTGGTGGATGTCAAGGTTGCTGCCAAGACATACCTAGTAACTCACTTTAAATCACTGGCCTCAAGTAGCTTCACATTATTGTGTGGTGCATGCTGACATTTTATGTGCAGAACAGAGTTTGACTTTCCAGTGTCTCTTCCAAACTCTTCCATCCTGTAACTGGTGCTTCTCCTGTCAGGTTCCCGGCAGGTTACTGCAATTACTATGGAATAATACTGGCAAATCCAGGACAAGTTACAATGAGTGGCACAAATGAAGCCTTTTCATCTGGGCTTTGTGATGGATGCTGAGCTGGTATTTACGCCAGGACTGAGCATCCTAACCCAGCCGTAAATCGACAGGAACATGATTTCAATGAGACAGAAATCAGCCGCATGACACCAGATTCAGCAGGATAGTGAGTGAGTCTAAATGGTCTGAACAAGAGATGTCCACTGTGCACTGACAGGTGTCAGTGAGTCAACCAAAAGTAAAGTGAGACACTCTGTTTTAGGGAGCAGCCAGCTTTTCTTCTCCCTGTTTTTTGGCTCATGAGCTGTCATTCAGAATTATAAGAATTTTGCTGCGGTCTCCTAGCAGGAGTATTGATGGTTTTCTCCAACATCTCTGTGTGTGTACTGTACACATATTATAACATTTCCCAGTAGTGCCCTGGTGTAATATGCTGGCCGTTGCAGTGATTAGAGGCGGGAATAAGCTGTTATGATTTTTCATCTGATTAGCGACAATTCAGCTAAACCTTAGCTAAGTGGCCTCGTGTTTCAAGAACTTGTTTAGTGACGCATCCAGGCAACCGTACATCCTGGTACTGTAGTGATAAATAAAACTTGGGTAGCTAGACCATGCTATCGTTTTCTTGTGCACTGTTATTTGTACCTAATGTAGCTAGATTAAAGCTAGCTCTCCTATTCCTACATGCGCTGCAATCTCCCCAACTGCAGCGTGGACAGACCTTAAGGCACCTTGACACCAGTCTATCTGTGTAACAGGAATTTAAGCAGCAGAAAATGACAGCTCCATCCACTTAGGCAGGATGAGTGATTTCAAGGCGCCTTTGTGTCAATGAGAACCAGGCCCAGTATAATTACTACAAAAGAAAAAGGGACTAATTAATAAACGCTGATTGTTAATAAAGGCCTAAGCTGAGTTCTGACGGGTGGCGTTTCCCCATCCTTTACCCCCTTTAAGCTAGTCAGTAAGGAGACTGGATTTTACAGATTCCATTTGCAATGAATCTGGGCAGCTTCAGGGGAAGAGGCTGTGATTTAATTAGAAGAAACATCTGCCACTTAGCGCTGACACTTAAAGAGCAGTTAGTCAGAAAAGTGCTTATGGAAAAAAAAGAAAGAGAGAAAAAAGGCTCTTTCTTAACTCAGCAACTGTCAGGCTACAGGCTGAGAGCTAGACCGACTGCTACGCTGAGAGACTCCTGTTAGCATCATGTAGCCAGCACAGCGGCAGGAGAGTGAAACAGTGTCTACTCTGCCTCACGCATTGTCATCCAGCAAATCGTGAGGATGATAAGGAATATGGTGAGGACAAAAAACCCACAGATTTTCTGGTCCCAGAGCCAAGTGCAAGAGACAAAGCTCTCCCTCTTGCTACCTACAAATGCAACAGCTCTAATGTGGCATCTCTAAGGCTACATCTACATGACAAAGAAAAACCCACGGCACCGAATCTCAGGGGCTGAGTCAAATGATGCAGGCTTGCTGGAGTAAAAACAGCAGTACAGATGTTTGGGCTCACAGCTGCGAGACCCTTCCCTCTCACTGGATTTCACAGCCTGGGCTCCAATGTGACTGTGAACTCCTATTTTTAGCCCCAAAGCCATGGGTTTTAATGTGCAGTGCAGATGTACACTATAAGCCTGATAAGCACAAAGCAGAGGGGAGTCCTTTTAGACAAGACCTGGTTCTCCCCTTGATCCCCTAGAGATGAAACTGGAATAACTGCAGACAAATGAATGTGGTCACTCCAGGAGGACATAGATAAAGGTGCAGTTTTCAGCAGAACTTGATCCTTAGCGGTCAACTTTTGGGGAACCTACTCCTGTACTAAAACTACCCCCTGCTGAAGCTCTGTTTGCAATGTCTCTCATGTCATCTGCCTTCTTCTCCCAGGTCTGTTGGGTTCCCCCCACACACACATTCACCTGGGTCTGATTTTTTTGCTTGAGGTTGATCGAAAGCAATCGTGACATCCAGCCACTGATCCAGCTACAGTGTGAATTTGCCAGGCACCCATCCCCTACTGGATGGCATTGTGGAGCAGGCACAATGGAAGAAGCCTGCTGACTGTGGTCTAATTCAGCACTAGCACCCCACAGGGGCCAGGTGTAAAAAATTCATCACAGAGCCCAGAAGAAAAAAAACACAGAGATGCCACCCAGGTCAGTCCACTTGCAAGGACCTGCTTCCTTACAGTTCACTTGCCACTGGTCTCCGATATTTCTCCACCCTGTCTGCAGTTACTGCATGTCTGTCTGACTGCCAGGGGAAGAGGAGGGGAAGTTTTTTTACAACTTGGCTCTAGGGGAAGCCGAATTCTCAGGATGAGTGTGGGGCCAGGGGGAGGCAGAGGAAGAAAAGGTGTCATATGGAATCCGAAGCTAGCACACAGCAAGAGGAATAACAGAAAATGAACCTTAGGAGTGTTGAGCGGGAGCTGTGGCTTGGGTAACAGAGGTGGCTTCGTCCTGCTTGGAGACAGCTTAGGAGCATCATCTTTTCCCAGTCCTGAATGCAGGCACATGGGTTCCATGGTCCTGGCATGAAAGTAATAGTGTTTAAGCTCCCCCAAGCCGTCCTTTATCCCTCCACTGGCATCCTGATGACCTAGTTGTCCTTTAAGCTCTTTCTGGAATATAAATTCAGATGATGGGTGAATATTGATTTCATTAATGGTCATCTCCAGCTCCCGGATGGTTTCTTCAAGGCTATTCAGTCTTTGGTATGTACCTTCACAAATCTCTTTGCTGCTTAGGGTCACAAAGCTGAGAGGAGATATCTCCTCTTTGGTTTTTCCTTCAAAATCTGGTTCATGTTCTCTCTCTGCTGGTGATCCTCCAGTATTTGACACTGCCAGGGCCTTCTGTCCATCAGTGAGCTGGTCTAGAGTTCTCTGTTCAGATGTTGCTCCATGCTCAGTGGATCTTGATGAAGCAGTGATGTGCTCCTCAGAAGGGTGGTTTGGATCTTTTCCTGGGAAAGACCTTGGTCTTGGCACCGGTGTCAGAAAGCCAGTGAGCTCTTCCCTTTGCAGCTGCTTGCTAGCCCTATCAGGGTCTTCCAGAGCAGGGGGCATCCTCTCTGAACTCTGACTGCTTCTTCCATCTTTGGGTTCTGAGACATTGCTGTGAAATCGCATGGCTGCTTTAGACTCTTCTTTGTCAGTGATGGAGGAGACTTTCTTGTAATCCACTTGATAGTCTACAGCTTCTTTCAAGTTGTCGTCCCCATAGACAACTGGCCCATGGGCCAAAGTCTCATTGTTGCCTTCCTCTCCAGCATTCAGTGTCCCTATCTTTTCTCCTCCCTCCTCACCCAGGTGGCTCCCTTCATTCTTAGACAGAGACTGGCTATGGGCGCTCATTACTAAGAACAGTGCTGTCTCTCCTTCCACTGCTTGTTTGGGGCCACATGACAAAGCATCTCCAGGCTGGACAGGGGATGCATAGCTGCTTCCAGGTGCTGAAGGAACCTCCTTGAAGAATTCAGAGAGCATCGGGATGAGAGACATTTCCTCCTGTTTGGTCTGGTTATCTGGACTGATTGGCAACAGCCCCAGACCCTCAGAATTCTTCTCTGTTTGCACCATGGCATGTGGAGGCTCAGTGCTTGGAGATCCATCCACTTCTACCTTGCTGTTGCTGGACTGATTACTGCCCCAAGGGCTGCCTGTTTCCTCAGACACCTCCAGTTCTGCTTCAGGTGAAGGTGCGTCAGATGCCCACATGGTGAGCATGATCCGAGGGACAGGGACAGCCGCGCTGGCTGGAGATGCCAACGCCTATGGAGAAACCGGAACAAGTTAGCAGCAAGTAGGGGGTGGGAGACATCTACTGTGCTAATAAAGAGACCAGAGCGCCTTTTAGAGCCTCAGAATCCACCCACTGGCTCTATAATCTCACACCATCCAGCCACTTCTCTGACCTTGTGCTACCACCCTATACACCAGGGGTCTCAAATTTGCAGCTCATGGGTCACATGCAGCCCCTAAAGTTTTTTCCTGAGGCCCACAATGACACTATCATTATCAATATTTGCAATATCATTGTATGAAAAGGTTTCAGTGGTGTGGCCCTCTGGCTAATGTACTAGTCCTCATGCAGCTGTTGTGGTGATTTGAGTTTGAGACCCCTGCTGTACATGGTGCCTGACTCAGAGTAATGCCTGAGGGGTCCATTGCCTGCCACCTGTCTTAGGTCTTGGTTTCAATAACCCCTTTGAACAATGGGGACTGAGGGCCTGACACTCAAAGGTATTTAGGTGCCCATTAATGCAGCTAGATGCCTACTGGACTCACAGTGCACTCAGGCAGATGCAAGGAACCAACGGGAGTAAGGTGCCTAACCAGTGTAGATGCTTTGTTCCTGGTGGGTTTTAGCATCTTTTAGCATCTAAATACCTTTGCAAAACTGCCCCTTGGGATATGATTCACACCAGGATGATACCAGGACCAGTGCAAGGCTTCCAGGCCAGGTGTGACACATGCCTCAGGTGATACTCAGTCAACAGTGCTGTTTAAGGAGGCTGCTGATAGACCTGAGAGCAGTCTTAAAGCCACACTCCAAATGAGCTGCAGTTGGCCAGGTCCCTGGGATGAAGAAATCCTTGGAGGAGCAGATGATAAGCTGAGTCAACCTCTGTCCTCCCCGATGCTATTACATTAGATTAGAACACAAGAATGGCCAGACTAGGTCAGATCAATGGCTCAGCTAGCCCCTGTGCCTTAGCTTTTCACAGTGGCTAATGTCAAGTGCTTCCAACAGAAGTAACAGGGTAGGGAAATTATTGAGTGATACATCCCTTGTCCTCTGGCCTCAGCTGCTGACAGTCAGAGGCTAAAGACACCCAACCGCTGGGGTTGTGTCCCTGTCCATCTTGGCAAATACTTGCTGGAGGCTGATGGCCCTGTGAATCCCCCAGAACTGTGCGCTGCAGGGATGGAGACTGGTGAGAGAGGAGGTGGGGGATTCTTTGCTGGTGGTCAGGGTTTCCTGAAGGCTCTCAAGGGGCTCCGCCCAGCCCTCCCTCACCCTGTAGTGCTTACCTGGGCTGGTGACTGGTGGCTGGAGTCTGTCCCAGAATGGGGCCTGCTGGCCACTGCTGCCTGGTGGCATAATAGGGCAACAAGGCGGATTATTCTTCTCCTCCTGCTGGGCCTGGCCATGGCTGGCCCACTTACTGGGAGCTGTGGCGTGGGAGTGGCCCTGTCTGGGCAGGGTACCCTGATGCAGCAGGTCTCATTTTATTTCTGCCTTCTGGGTTCTAGGATCCAGAAGAGGCAGGTGGGGGAAGGCGGGGAAAACGGCAAGGCCAAGCACTGACATGCAGGACCAGCACCAGGCCTGAGCAAAACCTCAAATCTAAACACCCCTCCCAGCACAGGGCACTGGTAAGAGGCAGGGCTGGCTGCAGAGACCAGCTGGGGGCAGCTTCCTCTCTATACCCCCCCAACCCAACAGCTGGTGATTCAGTCTGCCCCTCCCTTCCCTTGATTGGATACATGGTGCCCCGCCAGACAGCTAGCAACCAGCCTCAAGCAGTAGGGAAGCAGTGGTTGGTTTCTGGGGTAAGGACACACCAGGAGACAAAACTGCAAAGAGGGAAAGGGATGGACAGACAGAGCGAGCAGCAGGACAGTTGGAGATGACAGAGCAGAGGATGGCATCGCATCTCCTCTTGGTCCAGTGGAGCTCCTCAGCCACCCTGCTCTGTGCTTCGGGCCTTGCCCACGTCCCCAGCCATTGAAAGGTGAGGCATCGGGTAGGTGTGGGACACATTTTGGGGGCACTGTCTGCCCCCTTGCCAGCTCTTGTGGTGCTTTCCAGTCTGGAGCCAACACCAAAAGAAACAACCAGAGCACAATTAATCCCTGCAACAATAGCGGCCTGGCCTGGAGAAGCCCAGTTCTTGTGCTGGCTGGTTGGACCCCCAGGGCATCATAATCCATGGGCCTGGAAGCAGCCTGGCCTCTCTACCCTGGTCCCTTCCCTCCATCTCTTCCTCACTCCTTGTTTCCCTGGCTCTGCACCTATCAGTCCTTCTCTTTGCACCTTGGGCCATCTCCCCCAGGGCCATCTTCTCCCCTCTGACTGGCAGCCATACTCCTGGCTCCCCACTCTGCACTGCATCCTCTTTGACTTTCCTTTCTTTCAGCCTTCTGCCTTGTGTGCTCTTAGGTGCCACTCAGCCCTCAGTCTCTTCCCTCCCATGCCCTATAGCTGCAAACCCCAGACAAACTGAAGATAAACCCAGAGTGCTTCCTGCCACTGGCCACCTGGCTGAGCCCCTGCACAACTCAGACCAGACTGTGCACCAGGGATATGGCCTCCATCAGGTACAGCATGGATGACACTCCAGAGCAAAGCACCTCATGTGCAGTGAGAAGACCAAGCTCCCTTCCACCCCTCCCTCAACCCTGCGGTGAGCCCACACCCATCCCTGACCCATGGGGGTGCAGTGCCAGGGGTGTTGCCGTGGGGTTAGTGCACAGTCCCGTGTCATGTCAGTACAATTTGCGCTAATGCTTGGTGAGTGACGGAGCTGGTGAGAAGCCATTAGTCTGTTAATTCAGAGAGCGTGAGAGAGGGAAACAGACAAGAGATGGGGCTAGACAGAGGTGCGGTAGCTGCCCGCCAGGTGGAAGAGGGAGTTGCGACTGTGCACAGGCTGTTACCTTCCATCCTTCAGTTGCCAGGGTGGCCCCACTGGGCCACATGTCTGCGGGAGCAGGGGAGACGGCAGCCGCGAGACGATCGCAGCGGAACTGGGGGATAAATGGGGAGCCAGAGCTTCTCTGAAACACCTGGAGAGTCAGAACATGGTAGTTGTGGAGAGAAAGGAAAAGGGGGCTTTGGAGAAGGAGCCCTGGGCCTGCCATGCCCTATAACACCCTCAGCCCGGATGCTCCAACACCAGTTTGCAGCTTGTCAGTGGCCACCAGCCAGCGAGATAACTGTTCTTCCCAGCTGTGTGCTGCCCTGTGTGTGTCAGGGGGGTGTTACAGCAACAGCCAGAAACCCTTGTCTGCCCTGCGTGCTCTGGCTCATCCCCTGGGGCCAGGGAAATGGGCAGGGGAATCAGCCAGCTTGCCAGCCTTGGTGGAGTTTGGAGCCACATGAGAACACATGGACACCAGGGGCTCTCACTCTGGGAGGTGTTCATTTCTCCTGCCTGTTGTTCACATTGCAGTCTAGCTGATGTGCACCCCACGTACTAGATGCTTCAGCGAGCTGCGAAACGGTTGTCTGCAGAAGGGTTTTTAGCCAGGGCTGGAGGACCAAGGGGATTGGATCAGTGGATAGGGATGGGAGGAGACTTCAGTACTAGTTAGTTATGGGGGAAATCAACAAGACCCAAGAAATATCCCAGCTCCCTACCTGGTGAGTGGAAATGTGATGGCTTTCTGGGGAGATTTCCAGTCCCCCTGGGACACAGTGTCAGAATGGACCTTCTCAGGGCACCTTGGTGAGGGTTCTGATCCCAGGAGTGGGGACAGGAATTCAACCACCCTTCTCTGAAACTTGCAGAGCTTCAAACCAGCCAGCCAGCTGGGGTTTCATAGCAAAACTGGACTGGAGTCCAGAGCCAAGGAGATGGGGTCACTTTGCCAAAGCCCAGAGCTCCAGCCCTGAGCCCACCTTGGTCCTGGTGACTGCCAGCAAACCCAGCTGTCCCCTCATGAAGCCAGAAGCAGAAACAGTAGGAACAGACCCATACCCCTGTTGTGTAGCTGTGTTACATTGCTGAGGAATGTGAACTGACTGACTAATCTTCCCCACAACTTCCCCCAGAGGGCTGCATTCCTCAGCTGTGTGCAAGGGGCCTGATCTTGCTTATGGTGATGGCTACTCCTTAGTGAGGGCAGGATTGGTTCCAGGCCACATCCCCTTCCCTGTGGGGGCCAGGTGTTCTGGGCAGGATTTCCTTGGTGCATCCCACCATGCCCTCCCTGTCCCTCCAGCACCCACCTCTAGCTCAGCAATGATCCGGTCCTCCTCATCGTCATCCTTGATGGCGGAGGCAATGATGGGTGGGGTGGATGCTGGCCTGGTCACCTCCGACACTGTCCGTCTCAGCTTCACCTGGGGCTTCTGGGTCTCAAGTTCCTCTGACTCTGCCTTCTGCAAGCGCAAGAGGTCATCAGGGGAATCACCCTGGGAGTCTAGGCTCCCCGTTCCCACCTCAGGAGCCGGCATCATACCTTCATGAAGCTGGAGTCCTTCTTGCTGGTGATGACCACCTCACCAGTGCGGGTGGTGGTCAGCCCATGGGATGAGGGGAAGCTCCGGCGAGGAGGGGGAGGAGGTGGCGATTTTGAGGGCTTCTCGGTCCGATAGCGTGGGACTGCCAGCTCGTCTGGGGAAACAACGGGGCCATTAGAGGCAGGGCCTCTTTTCCTCAATCCAGCGACTCTCACAGTTGCGTGGGGCAGAAATGAACCACTGGTGGGGTCACAGCTCAGCTTGGCAGACAGCCTGGACCAGGCCAGCCTATCCATGTGTTCATGGTGTCAAGGCAAGAAGGTTAGGTGTTCTCCTGGCATGTGTGTAATGAGAGCATCCCTGTAACAGGGCAGTGGCTTAGCTAGGATGTCTTCGATCTGTGTCTCTGGGTTTGGATGCTGACTCTGTTTGGGTCAGGTTAAATGGCCTAGGCAACTTCACTCTGAGGCCCCAGTGTGTGGTCAGCCAGAGACAGAACTACAGAGCCCAAAAGGGTCAGGAAAGACATAGCACTGGGACAGCAGTGGGGATCATGCCCTCAACAACCTCTGGAAGACCTTGCAGGAATGGGGCCAAGTGCATTGGCAGATCAGGGGGCAGCTTAAATGGCAGCATGAGCTCTAAAATCCAACCCACACCACAGAAAGAGAATGGAAGTTCCCCAGACCTGGTACAAAGCCCATGATGCCCACCCCAGCTGAGTTTCTAGATTCATGTGTTTTTTCTGCATGGTGCATGGTTCTTTGCCAGGGAGCAGCAGGAAGCTCAGAGCAGGCCCAGCTTGCATCATGGACAAGCTGCCCAGCACTTGTCTGAACTGCAAATGGTCCCAGCAACCTAGCAGGGCAGGGTTCCAAGCGCCAGCTGCCCCAAGGATGGCCAAGAGGGGGCAATGCAGCCTCAGCATCAGCCTTATAGATTTGCTGCTGCTGGGGCTGCTCAAACTCTTCCATGCCAAGGACCTCATAAGCAACATGCCAGGAGCCCACCAACTGCAATTGATTTGCCCCATTTTTTATGACCAGCCCTGTATCTGCCCAGGCTCACAGCCCCCTGCTTGGACAAATTCACCAGCTCATCAAATTCACATGTGCACAGCTTAGAGGGAACAGTGCCCACAGCCCTCCCAGGATTGGGGAGGGAACCCAATGTCCTGACCACCCAGCCCCACACCTGGCTCTCATCAGCTACATCCCTCCAAGAGCTGGGAACAGAACCCAGATTTCCTGGCTCCCACCACCCACTGGACCCCAATCCCTTCCCCCTCCTCCCCAACCTAGAAGCAGAATGCAGCAGCAGGCCGGGGTGTGGGATGAGGGTGGGGTGGTATAGGGGCAGAAGGTAGGGTGTACAAAGACCTCACCCCTCTGCCTGGTTTCTGACCCCGTCCTGTCCCAGTCCCTACCTGAACCCCTGCGGCCATTAGAGTCAGTTTTGGCTGGGGCTTTCTGGGTGTGCTGTGGCTTGGATGGTTTGTGCTCTGGTGTGGAGGCAGCACTGCCGGGGCCGGTGGCCGGCTTGTGCTTGGCAGCAAACTCCAGGTCGGGGATGGCCTTCATCAGCTCGGCCTGGGTCTCCTCCAGCAGGCGGTTAATGTCCTTGGCACTGTACTGGGTCAGTGCTGCCCGCTTCTCTTCCCAATCACGCTCTGCCGCCTGCAGGTAGGGAACAGAGCACACTGTAGCTTGTAACAGGCTGGTGGAGCCTTCCCTGTCCCTGGGTGCCCACAGCACCAGAGGGCTGCTCCCACCCAGCCTGAGCCTCCCGTGGGAGTATGTGGGGTGCTCAGCTCTACCCTCAGCTGGACAGAATCCTGGGTACAGCCTAGGCAGTGCTGGAAGGGGAGGAACCCCAAGAAAGGCTGTTCCAAAGAGCTTGATTCACCAGAGGATTTCATAGTTTGGGGCCTGCTCATCTGACCCCTGTATGACCTGGGTCAGGAAACCTCCCTCACATGTCCCTGTGAGATGCTCAAAGCCCAGTGAGACTAAACAATTCCAAACTAAACTGGTGTGAGCCACTGGCAGAGAACAGGAGAGACCGCAGGGCTGCCCAGACTTAACCCAGCAGACAACCCACTTGGTAGAAAGCAAAAAAGTCCCTGCCTCACTCCCTCTCCTGGGAGGTGGCAAAGTAACAACAGGGGAAACTGATTCACAAAGTGGAAAAGCAACTTGCCTGAAGTGACAGTGAATTGGTGTCAGAGGTGGGAACCCAGAGTTGTGACTGTTTGTTCACTTTGCCTTCACCTAATCTCCCTCCACCAGCTGGGAATAGAACCCAGGAGTCCTGATGCCCCACTCTGCCTGCTCTGACCAGGAGGCTTCACATTCCTCACTGAGATTGGGATAGAATCTAGAAGTCCTGACACCCCCCCATACTCCTGCTCTAACCTCTCTAGGCTCTGCTCCCTTCCTTATAAATAAACTAGAGGATTAGAGGCTTAAATCAGTGCTGCCCAGCTTTTCCAAACCAATTTCAAAAGGGTCAGGAGGCTCCAGCCAAAATGCCAGGGCAGATTCTCTTCCACTGTGGACTCACACCAAGCCATCACATCAGAGCAGCCCCAAGGCTGCTCTAACCTACACAGACAGTCAGTGGGGGAGCTACTGAGGGACAGCAGCTGCTTGGAGTGTTTGGAGGTAGGTGGAGAGATGGCGCCCCTCTATGGGTCGCACCCCATAGTGACAGGGCTGATTCGAACCCTGCAAGGTAAAAAGAGTAGGTGATTTATTCTCAGTTCCTAACAGCTGTGGCCCACTGAGGTGGGCAGTCCAGCTTGAATCCCTTTGTAATGCCTCCCCCAGGTGCGCACCTTGAGCCAAACAACACATCAGGAGAGACAGGCTCCCCCCAGCCCTAGCTCTCACCTCCACAGACACGGCCTTGTCCACACTCCTCCTGCCAGTGGTCTCGGGGCCTGTCTGGGTTTTGGCAGGTACCATCTCTGGAGCTCGGGAGGGGTTATTGCTCTTGGATGGCTGGGGAGCACTCTGCCCGAAGCTGGGTGAGCTCAGGACATCTGTGGAAGTGGTCAGGTCATGGAGATTCATCGGAGGGCTGGTGGGCACCTCGAAATCCAGGCCCTTGCTGAAATCGGTCTCTGGCGCCACCTTCTTTGGGGACTGGCTCATGTTGTTGGACAGAGCCCACACACCCTCGTCCACTTGCCTGCCAACAGAGCAAAGAGTCCAAAGGTTCCTGGGGGGAAATGGCTGGGGAACTGGAGGGCTAGAGGGGTGGATATAGCATAGCCAGAAGTGCCATGACATGTTGATGTTATTAAAGCCAGTTGGTATTTTCCCATTGAAATGTTTTGTATTTTTTCCCCAGGGCAAACATGTTTTCAACCATATTAAACATTTGCATTTTGGTTGATTCTCTGCCAGTTTTGAAACCGCCACCAAATAAGGGGAAATTTTTAGTTTTCAAAAAAAAAAGGGTTTTAACTAAAAAAGGATTTTTAGCCCCCTCCACTGATTGGCTGTCACTGCAGTTGTTTTGTTGTTGGGTTTTTGTTTTGTTTTTTTCAAACACTCAGTAACCTTCCACAATTAAAAACAAAAACACTCAGAGACAAAAGACAATAGGTAGAAGAGATGGACAGATAAAGGGAACAGTGAGATGGTTCTGATCAGGGCCATAATGAGCAGCCGCAGGACAGCTCATATTAAGGTGCCTAACTCCCATTGACTTCCTACTGATTTCAATGGGAGTTAGGTGCCTAAGTCCCTTTAAGGATCTGAGCCCAGCCCTGTCAGGGCAGAAGGAGACAAGGAGTGCCTGCATCCATAGCTCCACACAGCAGCTCCCACAGGAGTAAAACTAACTAGGGAATGTGACAAAAGAGTGGCTGCGAACAGCTTCACTGGTAGATTGGGCCCAGGAAGCCGGGGCCTGCCTTAGGAGTGGGATGGAAGGATTTCCCTGTGCATCCGCGTTGCGAGGGTCTCACCTGCGGATCTGGGCTAGCGTGTCTGTCACCATCTTGCAGCGCTTCAGCAGGCCATCCAGCCGGTGTGGCTCTTCCTTGAGGAACTTCACAGCCTCCACCTCCACTCGCAGCACCACACGCATCTTGCTCTGCAGGCTGGGGAAGTGAGCTGGGTCGGGGGAGAAGCAGGGTCAGCGCAGGCCCAGGGAGTCTTGGGCCTGCTCACCTGAGGGCAAGGACACAGTGGGGCCAAGAAGGGAAGTTTGTACCTTTTTTCTTTCCTGATGTTTGGGCTGGGCTGTTGAGGGCTGTCACTGCTTTCAGGTGATGGGGGGAGCTATTGTTACAGGCTGGTCAAACCTGGTTGAAAATAGGGTAGCAGAACTGATCTGCATTTGAGGGAGTGATTGATTGATTGATTGAAGAGTGGGCTCCACCGTGGCCACCAACTGCCTTGCCCAAGGTGTGCAGCAAGTTGGGGGCAGGATTACAACTCAGGAGGCTCCAGGTTTCCAGCCTTAAGCTCCATCCATTAGCTCTAGCTGTCTATGGCACAGGTGGGATAAGGAAAGGGAGCTCTCCTTAGTTTATTTAATGGCCAGGCCCAGCCCTGCCTCCTGTCTGTCCACAGTGAGTCTCCTGTGCTTTGCAGCACTTAATGCATCTGCACTGACTGGGCTCTGGGAGGCACGAACTCTGCCACGTTCAGTGGAGATTTGGCTGGGAGCTGTCAGATCTGCTCAGGCAGCGTCTCCAGAACTGACTCTGACAGAAAGCAGAGCAAACAGGGACACAGCCACACCGGCTGTCACGTGGAATAGCCACAAATACACCAGCAGACCTGCTCCCATGCCTGCACACATGCAAACACACAACCCAGACACGCATAAACCCACAAGCAATGCACAACCCTAGCACACAGATAACACACAACCCAAGTGCAGGCAGGCAATGAGCAACCTGAATACAAGCAAATACATGCAAGTGTGCAAGAAATTGAAACTCAGAAATGTGCAAGCACATGCAAACACACAGGGAAGCTCACACAGGTGTGCACAGGCAACCCAAATATATACAAAAGACATGTAAATGTGCAATACAAGTACGTAAACATAAATGCACTGAGATGAATACATATGCAATACACTTACAATCCAATATGTACAACTCCCAAACACACAACTCAGACACCCAAATACACACATACCAGACAAATATCTGATTAACACATGTGACATATACACACTCAAACATTCACATTTCCCCAAGCAATAAATCAAACAGATGAGTGTGCAGCTACCAGGCTGCATCAATTAGCCTCCATCCACATGTACACACCACGGTGAAAACAAGGACCCAAACACAGTAAGAGGGAAGCTCTGAATAATGCCAAAGTGGGTTGGATGCCCAGTTCTCACTGATTCCTTTGGCGACAAAGGATGCAAATTTCACTCTAAAAGCACAAGCAACCGTGGACGCAGCAACCTTTGTAACTGCAAACCCAAATACAGAGTGCACACACACACACACACACAGAGGAAAGTGGACACACCCTTCTACAACACAAGCAAAGGAATCCCGTGAAACTTTTAAAGACTAACACATTTATTTATTTATCTGTTAGTCTTTAAAAGTGCCACAAAACTCTTTGTTTGTTCTCCTGAACTAGACCATCACAAGTACCCCTCTGAAACTTGACACAGTTCTACATTAACTCAGAAAACCAAATCAGCCTAAACACTGATCCTGGGTGCACGCAGATCTCCAGGCTGCCCTGCACCTACAGCCGCAGAGTCATAGAAATGTTGAGCTGGAATCAACACTGAGTGGTCAGCAAGTCCAGCCCCCTGCACTGCCACAGGATCAAGCAAACTGGGACCAGCTCTGACAGGCATCCATCCTACTTGTTCTTAAAAAGTTCACCAAGCAGCTTGTTCCACTTAGTGCTTAGTGAGCAAGCATTCCCTAATATCTAACCTAATTCTGCCTTGCTCCAGTTAAATCCATTATTTCCAGTCCTGCTCACATGTGTATTCTCTGCCCATTGCACGAGAAGAACAGGCTCCAAGCTTTTCTGCTCCAGGAACTCACCTTTCAAGGACTTTTATGAAAGAAACAGTTCTCCACCCCTGGGCTGAGTGGGTCAGTTCTCATACCACATGCAAACAGCCCTGAGTGTGAGTCCTGCTCCCTTGCCTGTTATCTGGTGATACAGTGTAATTGTGTTTTGGACAAAGTTCAGGGGTACGAGGTAACTCCCATCAAGATCCAACAAGCCACCCAGAGCTCAGCACTCCTGGGACACCCACCCACTTCTGGCCCTTTCTTCCCACACTGCCCCCTCTCACCCTTCAGTTCAGTCAGCGTCTCCCCCAGCTGTTTCAGGACCATGGCCTTCTCCTCCAGTTCCTGGACAGGGATAAGCTGATGATTTTGCACCAGGTCTTTCTGGATCTTGTCCACCGATTTCTCCAGGTCGCTGTAAGCAAAACACACAGATGTCATCTCAGGGCCAGAAAGAGAGGGAGCTGGGGGGATGAGACCCTCAGAGGGACAGGGAGCAGCTGAATGGATCGATGGGTGTGGCCAGGGCCCCCAGGACACACACATGTGACTTGTGTCTCAGGCCTTGGGCCATTCGAACAGGGCCATTAACAGTTCTCTGGGGGTTCTCCAACTGACCTATTGGTGCTAAGGCCAATTTTGGACTTCAGTTCCTGGTGCCATTCCATGCATGGCTGGGAGAAGGTGGAAAGCTATAGGCAGAGTCAAAGAGGGCCACCCTGCCCTGCGAGGGATGGCTGATAATTCTGCCCTCACTTTAACTGCTGGGTGATAAGCTCTTCCTCATTCAGGTAGCGGAGCCGTTCCTCCTCCACTAAGGTGCGCTGGCGCTGCAATGGGTCCTCCTGCTTGCGCATGGTGTCTGTCACCCGCACGCTGATCTCTGTCTCTGTCCGCCGCAGCATTGTCTTCACCATCTCCTGGTTCTGCAGCTGGGAAGTCAAGGGGGGGACAGAAAGAAGGGAGGAGCTTGAACTGGAGCTATGTGAAGGAATGTGAGGAAATGGGACAGCCAATTGGTTCTGCCAGCAGACAGGATACTGGGCTGGGTGGACCACTGGTCTGCTCCAGTCTGGTGGTTCTTATGCTCTTATTCCATCCCCTACCTCTCTGAGAGATGGGTGGATATAGAACAGCTAGAGTACCCTTACAGGGTCTGACTGGGGATCTTCTTTTCCCCCATTCCAGAGGAGAACATCCAACTACCCTAAACTGTGACTTTCAGACCAGCTCCCATGTCAAGCTTGGTTACTTAAAATCAAACAGCCTGGCAAAGATGGTTCCCCAGTCACCCATCCAGTTTGCTGTCCCCTGGCAAAGCTGTAGCCTCAGCACCCTTAGTTGGCCATGACAGGGTCTGCAAAGGAGGGTCAGGGCAAATGCAGGGGAGAATGTAGGTGGCCTGAGCTGGATTTGTACCTCTGACATATTTCCCAGGAATCCGACTGATTGACAAAAGAGTCAGGGAGGCATCAGTCATTCTTCATTCCACCCATTAGAACCGCTTTCCCCTGCTCTGCAGCTGCACCTGGAACTGCTGCCCACTGCAGCATGTCACTGTGAATGATCTTTGGAGCTAGATGAACCCAAGAAAAGCTGGGCCTGGCCACCAAGATCCCTGGCTCTGGAAGGGGAGCTGCCATCCGCCTTCTAGTTCAGTGCCAGGGCCAGCAATGATTGTCAGGATGGGAGGGAGGGATTCTGCAAGCTGCTGGCTAGGGTCTGAGCAGAGCTTAATATGTGCCAGGGCTGAACCCCGCACTTCTGGACCTGGCAGTTCCTTGCCCCAGTGCCTCTGGCCTTGCCAGCTCCTCTGGGCCTGCCAGTTCCTCATCCCAGCACCACTGGGCCTGCCAGCTCCTTGCCTCAGCACTGCTGGGCTTTCCACCTCAGTTATGAATATAAACTTTGCCTGTGCCCCAGCTCCTCTTTCATTGCAAATGAAGTGCTGGATATGAGCTACCAGGAAAGAAGAGAAGGAGTTGGGGGGGGGAGTGACTGTGAATGTGGGGGACACTCCTCCACAATCCCACATCTTCACCACTTCAAACATGGACACAGAGCAGTCAAGCCATCCTTAGCCGACCTATGCACCTTGACACTGGGTTGAGTCTGAGCACAGCACAATGGGTTCAAGGGCTGGAGATCAGCCTGCAGCACCTTTTGCCTCCACAGCGCCAGTTCTAATCCAACCCAGCTCTGTACAACTCTGGTAGCCTGCATCGGTCAGTGGGACTCAGGTTGGTTCCCATATCATGAGTGCCATAGGTGCTAGATGACAAGAGGCCCTATGGGTACATCTACACTGCAGAAAAAGTGTGGCCCAAAAAATATCAGGGAAGACTTAACAGCTTGAGCTCCAGGGTGCCCAGTGTCAAAGCCAAGCAGCCCCAGTTAACCAGAGTTAAGAGCACACCGTGTTTTGCAGTGTAGACCTGGCTCCAGGAGTCCATCTGTGGAGCAGGCCCTGAGGGTGACCTTTCCCGCACCCTGCCATGCCTCTGTGCTAGGTAAGTCCAATTTGGGATGAGGCAGCCTGGTGGCCCTGAGTCATGCTCCAACGAGAGCCTGTGGGTGAGCTCCTGGAGGCATCTTGGTCCTGCAGGCAGGTGCCACCCTTACTTGTAATTTCTTCAGCTGCTGCAGCTGGTTACGGAAGTCACTGGCATTCTGCTGCAGGTTGTGGAGGTGCAGCTGCATGTGCAGACGGCTGATGGCTGTCGGCTGCCCCGCCGGGGTGCTGGTGGCAGAGGGCTGTGGTGGGGCAGGGATTGGCGTCCCCACGCTGCTCCGGCTGGTGGCTAGAAGTTAGAACAGAGTGCTTAGTGAAGAGTTAAAGTCGGGGAAGGCTCCTGTCCCTTTTCCCTCCTTTTCTGCCCTCCATCTGTGGCCTCTCCTCCAGTCCATACCTGCATGGTGCTTTTGATCTGCAGCTGCTATGTGGGGAGTAGGGCTGTGCTGGTGAAAGATGAGCTCAGTGACTCCCATTGAAGCCGTAGACATGGAATCATCCCCTACGGCTTACACCTTTTGCCCATGCCAGGAGCTGTGGTGGCCCCTCCCATGACCTGCATGCCCCCTGTGCCCAAAATTTCCCATGCCCCCCTCCCACTTGGGGTCAACTAGCCCAGAGGCAGCTCCTCAGACAACAGAGGGGTAAGCCCTGCTTCTTCCAAATCTTCAGCTTTATTTAGTATGGAAAAGAGAAGACAGAGAGGGGACATAATAACAGTTTTCAAGTACCTAAGAGGTCACAAGGCAGGAGGAAATTATTCTCCTTAACTGCTGATAACAGAGCAAGAAGCGACGGGCGTAAGTTAGGGTACGATGCTGTCTGTGTTTAGGGGATTCTTTCTGATTATCTTTCATATTTGCAATAATCCATATGCAATATGCCATGTTTGGTATCAATAGAAAGGGTGTAATCTGCTAGGAATGATTCTATGGTTTATGTGTAGGTGTCATATCTGTACTAGAAGTTAGGAATATGTTTGTTCTATTTATGTTTCAAGTTATTTGATTCTGAGACATTCCCAGAATGAATGCCTACAACCATTCCATTGTCTCCTTAATGGCCCATTCAGGAAGCTCCCAGGTTTGGTAGGCCCAGGGAGAAACCTGTTGGCTACTAGGACCTGCCCATGTGACTCAACTTCATTTTGATTGCAAGGACTCTGCACAGCGTGGGGAAGGACAGAGGTGATAAAAGGCAGCAGCCGCAGCTCTGTTTTGTCTTCATTCTCCATTCTATAGCCAACACTCACTCTGGAACTATTCATCTGCAACTGAACAAAGAACTGGGACCCACCCAGGTGCTGGGTGTATACCAGAGGAATTGAACTAACCTGCAAACTCCAAATTCTTCAGGGACCTGCTTTCTATGGACCCTAAATCAGCTGCATGTATGTGATTCACTTTGACCCTTTCACATCTCTCTTTTGGTTTCCTTTCTTTTTATATTAAACCTTCAGTTATCGGCTATGTCCACACGTACATAGTTAAATCAATTTTACTTATATTGATTTAATAAAATCGATATAAAATCATTAAATCGACGTAAGTTAAATCGATTTAACAGGTCCACACCAAAAAACCTCAAATTGAAATAGCATGTCCAGACACAGGACTTGCTATTTTGATTCAGGAGAAGGGCACCATGGGATGTGTGGCAACATGGCCCCCTCACTGTGCCATGCCCCCACCCAATATATAGAAAAAGGAAAGCACTTGGGAAGGAGAAGGGCAAAAACTGTTAAACTGATTTAACAGTTAAATTGAAATAACACGTCCGCACTGTGTTATTTCAAAATAACAATTTTGATTTAACTGTCATATCGATATAATACTAGGTTTTATTATATCGATATAACTTTCCTTATATTGAAATGAGGGAGCTCCTCATTTTGAAATATGGGAATGTCATGTGGACCTACCATTTTTTAAATTGAAATAACCAGCATTATTTCAATTTAAACAGTGTGTGTGGACATACCCATAGCTACTCAAGGATTGGCTGGCAGCATGGTATTTTGGGTGAGATCCAAGCTTATATTTTTCTGTGCAGGGATTTCCCTAACACAACCCTACATCCCTGCTGAATTTCACAACATGCCCACCCCCCCTTGTTCTCAGCTAGTAACAGTGTTATACCAATTTAGTGAGCACCCCAACATCCCACCTACACACACACCCCAATTTCAAGTCCTGGGGAGCACACTGATTCTGTGTAATGTGGCTGACCCTCTGTCACTCCCACCCCATCACTTACGTGCAGATGGGGGAGTCCCTCCATTGGTGGTTTCAGTTTTCTCGCTGCAAGGAGGGAAAGAGGCAGATGAAAGCAGGTCAAATGTCCACAGTACTGGCACCATGGCACAGAAAACGACAGGAGAGCCAGGGAATGCAGGGAGCTAACCCACAAGGTAGGGAAGAGGTGCCCAGAGGAGGACCTTAACTGAGACATCTTGGAGTCATGCTTCCCCTGGGGCTGTCTCTGTCCTTGCCCCCTCTCTCTCACCTCAAACAGCACCACATGGAGATCTCACCTCTCACTGCCCAAGCCAATCACACTGGGGATTCCCTTTGACCTTGAGGCAGGGAGCCAGTGATATCTACAGCCACTCAGAGGCCTCCTTTTGTACCATTAGAGCTACCTGTAGTGGCCTGAGTGCCCATGAGCACTGGAGCTGCGGGTGCTGGGAGCTGATGGAACTCACTGCCACAAGATAGCAGCCTGGAGTTTAGCTAGCATGGAGCAAGTCCAGGGAGAACATGGCCCACAGAAATGTGGAGAGAAAGGACAACACTTCAGAACAGCCACCAAGGAGCAGGAACCAGCCTCCAACGAATGGGTGGCAGGAAGAGGCTCTTTGTCAAAGAGTTGCCCTCTAGGGGGGATCCTGAGCCTAACTTGGCAGTAGCGGGTGTGGGGCCAGGTTACTGTGGGTTTGGTCCTTACTGCCACTCCTAAGAGCTCACAAGTCTGGCCCCTGGGCCCTGACCTGCTGGCAGAGAAGGGGAGCCCAGGACTCCTTGTTTGTTTGACTGCCCCAGGCACACATCCTGGGGGCACAAGGCCTTTTGCAGCTGTTCCATGTGTCTGGGATGCTCTCCCCACCCACCTGGAGCACAGACCCACCAAAGGCTAGATTAGAGCAATGCGCCATGCCCTCTGGTTCCTCCTGTGCCACCTCATCACTGGGCAAAACTTGAAGCCCCCATTGCCTATGTGCTTCCTTTGAAGGCCACCATGTTTCCACCAAATGTCCCCCCCCATCATCCCCTTCTGGATGCTGTGGGATTGAGCAGGCAGCCATCGCTTGCTGTGGCAAAGCCTGGGCCACAGCTAGCTTGCTAGTTCCCCTGTGTGGGGCAGGATCAACAGCCCCCTGCCCCCCTTTCCTTACCTGGGGGTCTCACCCTCAGAGCCCCGGAGCAGCGCACTCTGTACCAGCCCCGTCAAGCTGGCGATCTGCTTCTCCATGGCTTCCATCCGTTCCCTTTGTGGGGCAGGGAGGGAAAGGAGATGCATAAGAGTCAGGCCTCAGCAAAGGAGATCCTCCAGGAGTGGGTATGTGTAGGGCAGGCCAAGGGGCTATGGACCTAAAGGTCCTTGCCTTGCCCAGGAGGCTATCCCATCTGCACCCATCCCCCAGACCCTTGAAGTCTATTTGAGTCTCAGGGCCAGACCTTACCTGATGTAGATCAGCAGAAATCCCCAGATGTTAACTCCCTTCCTACATCTGTCCCTGCCAGCCAGGGATCTGACCTCAGTCTCTCCCTGTTCCAGGAAATCCCACCCCATTTCTGGCGGTAGGCCCCAGGCCATATGGAACCAAGGATCTCAATCCTTCACCAAAAACATGACTTTGGCAGATGGCCCTGCTCATTCCAAATCTTTAGCTCAATCTGCCCTTGAAGGGCCTGGTTCTTCCAGCCTCCTCATCTCCTCTCAAAGCCCTGGTTGGCAGGGAGGTAGCTTGTCAATTTCCAAAGGTATAACTGTGTTAGTCTAGTCCAGCAAAAAAAACAAGGAGTCATGTGGCACTTTAAGACTAACAGATGACAATCACTTGTGTGCCTCAGGCCTGTTGCGACAGCTTGCCAGTATAGCAGCCTGATCCTTTGCTCTCCTCCTCCATCTACCCTCTCCTGTCTCTGTTTCCTCTCCACCTCTGTCTCTTCCCTGGACAGCTTCTGCCCCCCAGTGGTTCTGGTTCCCCTTCCCATGGCCACTTCTGACAGAGACTCATGGCTCTGGGAACAAAAAATAAGACTGTGGGTGCTTGGAGACAGACCCAGAGATATGAAAAGGAAGATAAAGGGCTATTTCCATACCCTCTACCTGCCTGACCAAATCTCTCCCTCAGACACTGGCAGGGGAGAGGATGTCAGCCATGCAGCTCCTTCTAGTGGGGCCTCTAGCTTTTTAGACAAGGGTTGGGGAAACATAATCTCTCCCCCTGCCTCAGAGGCCAGGAGCTGAGCTAGGGAAGCACAGGCAGAGGAACTGAGGCACTATGTGATGCGAGGCCAGGAAACCAAGGAGCACATCTGCACTGCTGGAGCCTAAGGGTCAGACACTTAGCTGAGGCAGATGAGCCTTGACGTCAATTCCCTCCCTCCATCCTGCCAGCCAGGAATCCAACTCTCTCTGTCTCTCTGTGCTCTAGGAAGTCGTTGCCCCCCCCACACCCCCGAAAGTAGCAAAAGTCTGGCTCAGCATGACACAGGGAGCCCAAGAAAAGCCAGGTACTGAACCCAGGTCTCCTAAACCCCAGTCTAGTGCCTTAGCTGTATGCTCATCCTCCCTCCTAGTCAGCTGACTGAAGTTCTTCTGTAAAATATGGCATCAAGGGGTCACACAGTCCTCAGATTCAAACTTCCTCTCCTCCAGAACCTGCCTGATGCATCATCCAAGGGTGAAATCAGGAAAGAGTTAAAAACCTAGGAGTTCTGAAGGCTAGTCCCCAGCCCTAACCACTAAACTATGCTGCCTTCTGTATTGCTGGATCCTCGCCTAGTGCTCAGAGCCAGTTATTGCATCTCAGGCAGGGGTAAAGTATAATTTGCTGGGCCTCAGAACCCTCCTAATCGGCGGGTTCCCTTCCTGTATCTTCTGGGCCCCCTTTCCTTATCATCCAGGCCCCAGCCAAGGTAGGATGAGTCCAGAGGATGTGAAGGGAGGGATGAGGATGAATGGAGCAGGGGCAGGAGGTGGGGATGTTGAAGGGGTGGCTGGGGGCAGGGGCAGGAGATGGGGGCATTGAAGTGGAGGGGGGGAAGCAAGAGGTGTCAGGGTAACGAAGGGGGGCATGGGCAGGAGATAGGGCAGAGAGGGGGTAGATGGTGGCAGGAGGTAGGGGGCTGGGGCAGGAGATGGGGGCTGAAAAGTGTGGGTGGGGGCAGGACGTATAGGCTGAGAAGGGTGGATGGGGGCAGGAGGTGGGAGGCTGGTGCAGAGAAGGGTTGGAGCAGTGGAGCTGGGGCCATACGCAGAGGGAACACTGGGTCGCTCACCCAGCCAGCGCCCCTCTTCGGCTGCGAGGGGCTCAGAGACCCTGACTGGGGCCAGGCTGGCAGACGCAATTCTGCCCCGCCTCTGACAGCTGGGGAAGGCCTAGCTCCTGCTCCTTTCCTGGGTCAGGCCCAGGCCTGCCCCCAGACCCCCTTACCTGGCTGCTGGAGCCAAATGGCCAGGAGAGGAGTAGCCACACCAGGGGCTGGGCTGAGCCGGCCCCTCCCCAAGCATGCTTTAAACATGCTCAGGGTGGGAGATTTAAAAGCTCCCTGCTGGCTGGAAGACACTCCCCCTGGACTCTGGCCGGCAGGTAGGCTTCCTCCAGTGTAGGAGCTTTTAAAACTGCTGCAGAGATAGTAGGTGGAATGCACTGGAATGCTGAGTCCTGCCCCATAATTCTATTTTTAGGGGCCCCAGACAGGGCTGTAACTAGGCCTCGGCGAATGGGGCAATGCCCCAGGCACCGAATTTTAAAGAGTGCAGGGGATGGATCTGGCTCCCGGCAGCAGCTGGGGATGGATCCAGATCAGTCCCCAGCTGCTGCAGGGAGCCGGATCCGTCCCCTGCACCCTTTAAAATTCCGCCCCTGGGACGTCCAGCGCTGCTGGGGCTCGCTGCTGGAAGCCGCTGCCACAGCAGACTGGGGAGATCTGGATCCATCCCCAGCCACTGCCGGAGGTGGTGGGAAGCTTCTGCAACCACCAGCAGGCCAGGGGGATCTGGATCCGTCCCCAGCCACTGCTGCCTGGCTGGGGACAGATCCGGATTCCCCTGATCTGCTGGCGGTGGTGGAAGCTACCTGCCACCTTTGGCTGCGGCTGGGAAGCTTTTGCCACTGCCGGCAGGCTGGGGAGATCCGGATCTGTCCCCAGCCAAGGGAATCCAGATCCTTCCCAGATCAGGGCTGGGGGGGGGTGCATCTGGGGCTGCTTGCCCCCTTAAAATGGTGGGCTGTGGACTGGCGTTCTGGTGCTTTTTGCCCTACGTTAACCCCAATCTCAGGACTCCTGGGTTCTAATTCCTGCTTCTGCCACTGCTGTGCAACTGTTGCCTCTCTGTGGCTCAGTTTCCCCACCTGGAAGGGGGGAATCATGACCTGACTGACAAGGCAAAACTGGAAGCGTCTCCTTACTCCATCCCTGTTGGGAAGCTGTCGATCCAAGTCTCACTGCTTACCTTGTTTCCGAATCCTTGGCAGGCACGGGAGGGCCAAATCCTGCTAAGGGACGGTCCCCAGGGCCTGGGAACAGCTCGGGGGGCCCCGACGAAGGGGGGTTGCGGGATTTGTTGACAGGGCTCTCCATGAAGACCGAGGAGCAGGAGTCTTTGCGAAAGGACTGGCGGACAGGCGAGGACCTGCTGGGTGGCCCCGAGTAAGGGCTGTGAGGGCTCTGGCCCTGCTGGACATCCACCAGCCGGCCGTCTGCCATCTTCTGTGGGGAGGATGGGGGCACACGGAAGCCGAGGCTGGGTCCATAGGTGTCCCCATAGATCTGGGGGCTGGGCTTGTACAGGCTGTCCTCCAGCTCCGTCTGCAGAGCAGCTGCCGAGTACGTGCTGAGGGAGCGGACTGAGCCCCGCTTGTAAAGCCCCCCGGTGTAACCAAAGGGGTCGCCCATGCCCGCCAGGGACTGTGTGGAGGTGATGCTAAGCCGGCCCTCGTGCACCATGCCATAGGGGTCAGCATACAGCCCCTCATTTTTCACCAACACCATGTTCTTGCTGGCTAGGTCTTCATCCGGCTTGACATCCCGCCGCTCCAGGATGGCGCTGGGGCTGGGTGACACGCCGGGGGCAGGTGGAAGGCTGGAGAGGCGTTCTCCATGGTGCACAGGGCTGCCGGCATAGGAGGGTGGGCGACCGCCACTGTAGGACATGCGAGAGCGGGATGGGGAGGACGACTGAAGCACGGGTGGAGGGGAGCTGGAGGCGAGGTGGGAAGCTGGGGAGATGTTGTTCAGTCGGCGGGTGGGGGACGATTCCCTGGAAGTGTAAACCATCTCTCTCTGCAGAGATGAGAGAAGTGCCATTCAGCTGTTAGGAGCAACCTCTGCAGCCAGTGCAGCATGGGGCAAAAAGCTCAGACCCACCTCTGAGCTGCCCATCTGGGGCAGCCTGGCTAGGGCAGAGCTCCTCCTGAGCGAGTCTGGAGCCCCACAAAGGGGTTGGTTGTAGGGTCATGACTCTGCATGTGCATTGCACGAGTGTGACAGCACCTCTCTTTTCCCTGAAGGGAAGCCCCTCTGCTGTGTCCCCTTTCTCCCCGGCTCCTCCCAGGTGGTTCAGATTCCAAACGTTGCACTGCAGCCCCATATGATGCTCTAGAACCACTGCAGATGGGCCTGGGAAAGCAGGGAGGTAGGATGGAAGGGCAGTGGTGTCCCCACACTCCACATCTCCCTCCTGTCTGCTGCAGCCCGTACCATGGGCCATGTGCAAGGAGCATAGATCCTTGGTTGGGCTGTCCCTTGGGCCTGATCCTCTGTTGCCCATCATTAACGTCAGCATCAGAGGGTGACTTTGTCTTGTCTCAACTTCACACTAGTGTAAATGGTCAGGCATGGCAATGGAGGCCCAAAGTCTGTAGCATTGGGGTGACATACACTGACAGGGCGTGAGCTGCCTGTTTGTAAACACTGGTGTGTTCACATACACATGCTGTTGGCAGAACCAAATGACTCCTCTGCCGCAGTGCAGTGTGAAATCAGGAGATTCTGCCACAGATGGAGCCCATTTACCAAGGGACTTATGGCCTAGGGAAGATCATATAAAGTGGAAGGGCCAAAGAGGCAGTGACAGCCAGAAGAAAGATCCTGGTGCAAACCCAACACCCCCTGCCAACACCAGACAAGATGGAAACATCTGATCCCATTCCCAGGGCAGACCCAGCACACCCTAAAGTGACACAGAAACATTTGGTCCTGTTGTAAACCCAGCCATCCACTTACCCCATCCTCGGATGAGACAGGAACACCAGCTTCTGGTGCAAACTCAAGACCGGCCCCTCCACCCCCAGGACAAGATGGGGTGCCAGACTTCAGTGCAAAGCCAGCTCCTGAAGACCTTTCCCCCAGCATTCACCCTGATGCACCCCAGAAATGAAGATCAGCAGCATCCCATCCTTCCCCTACCTTGGTCAACTGCAGCTCCCTCACTTTGTCTCCTGGGGCATCATAATTTACCCAGAGATATGCTTATATCTCTGTTGCCAGGGCTCAGACCATCCAGTCTCCTAAAGCAATAGTTACTGGCACTGCAGCCAGAGTGGACAAATGGGGGTTCATAATTCTTTCCACAAACTAGTCACCGACCCATTGTCTCCATGGCTTCTTCTGTCTCTCTAATCCCTCTGGTGTTCACACAAGCAAGGTCCATGCCATCATAGTCAAGCCCACCTTCTAGCTTCAGATAGTCTGGGTGCACATGTGTGTCTGTGTGCTGGCACTGTTATTCCTCTCCTCCAATCCTATCATGGAAATGGGCTAGCCCTCTGGCCCCATGGATATGAGGTAGTTCTTCCCCCTCCCAGAAGAAGATGGAATAGCACCTCCCTCTAAGAAGATCCAGTTTCTCTCTGTCTCCTTACCCTCAGGTCCCCATTGGTGATGTGTGAGCCTGGGAAGGAGGCATAGAGTGGCTCTTTGCGGTAGATTTTGATGATGCTTCTGTCCTGGATGTCCCTGTAGGAGAAGGCAAGGCAATGAGCTGGGCATCCTGATGGTACAAACAGCCTGGCACTACAGGCTCATCATGGACAACCAGCAGCCTGTTCTGCACCCAGATGGGGGCAAACAATTCCTGTGCGTCAGCACATCCATCCTCAGAGGGCTGCTAGTTCAGGAAGGGACAGGCACTGTGGACTGAGCTGGATCATCAGCCAGGGTGTATGCCCTAGAGAGGAGTTCATCTTCCTGTGAAGCACCTGGGAATTGGCTAAAGACTCAATGGACCACGGAGCTGATCTAGCCTGGCAAACACATTAGTGCTGGCACCAGGCACGGAGCAAACCTGAACTGGATTTCTGAGCCCACCCAGAATAGAATCTTTGTCCACCCTTTGCCCCACTGAGCTCCCAGCCTCTAGTCTCTCCAGGACCCCAAGGCCCTCACCTGACATCCTCCAGCTCATAGAAGACATTGCGCGACTCATCCTTGATCAGGATGGCAGTGTTGGATGACTTCAGCATCCCCATCGTGAGCTTTTGGGGGAACATGTGGGCAATGAGTGCGTGCAGCGTCTCCATGCTGCTGATCTCATGGGTGATGTGGACGCGCCTTGTCTCCTCCCCGAACTGCAGGAAAAGGACCCCTGGAAAAAGAGATGGAAGAGAAGTGGTTCAGAGCAGGCAAAGATGCAACAATGCAACAATGGTTCAGTATGGAGTACATGGGGCTGGGAACCAGGAGATCTGACCCCATGCCTCAGTTTCCCCATCTGCTTTGACGTCTGTGAACCCAAGTGTTATTGTTATTATTCTGGATACACACCCAGACCAGTGCCAGTTAAACACTGCTAGACTGAAGAATGACAGTTTGTTTGAAATCCAACATTTCACCTAAAAATGAGGTGCGAGTGACTGGGCTGAGTTGCAAAGTTCTTACCTAGATCTGTATTTAACCCTCCACAAATTAGGGGGCTCTTCGACGCCAGCACTGGGATTCTACTTGACACTGCTAGGAATCTGCTGTCAAGCACTGACTTCTAGCCTCAGCAGGCTCAAAAGAATCATTTTGATCACCATTTCCCTGCCCCTGTCCACCTCCATGACTCAGCACTCATCATTTGGGAGAGTCCAGCTGGGCAGCTCCTCAGAAAGGAAGGCATACTCATCTGCTCCCCAGCAACTCCAGTAATGCGCTACTCACAGTCGCAGGACTTCCCCTGCAGCTTAAAGGGGAGCAGCTTGCATTTCTGGGGTGGCAGGGCTTGGGTTTGTCTTACTGTTAGCAGGACCATGCCAGAATTGATGGGCCTAAGTAACCAACATTTGCAGATCAGAAAAGTCACATCTTGGCCAAATGAGCAGCCAAGCCCTGGCTGATGGAGCATTCATGCTTTCTTCTGTGGACAAAGTAGCCCATAAAAGCCTTTGCAGGGTTTCTTGCACGATAGCTGGCCTGGGCTACTGACAAAGGGTCCCAGCTCTGATCCAATCCAATATGGTAATTCCAAGGCATTGATCCGTCACAATCACACACAGCTTATCAAAGGCCCAGCCCCCCACAGCTGGAGCTAAAGGAGTAACTCCCTCACCTGTCAGTGAACAGTAATCTGTTGTAGTCAGCAGAACCAGCCACTAGAGGGATACGAGATCCAAAGGGGCAGCCGTGTTAGTCTAGTTCAGTAAAATAAACAAACAAGGAGTCCTGTGGCACTTAAAGACCAACAAAATGTCTGATGAAGTGGGATCTTCTCCCACAAAAGCTCATGCAATAAATATATGTTAGTTTTTAAGTGCCGCAGGGCTCCTTTTTTGTTTGTTTTAGGATACAGGCACACATACAGTCAGCCTTGTCCCACTGAGGGACTCTGCCAGTCCCAGCTCCCTGGCAGGTAAAGCCCTGCCTCTGAAGACGATGGCCTGTGGTACCTGGCGACCGGAGCTTGGTTTGGCTGGTGGAGCGAGACAAAGGCAAGCTTTGCCGGAACCGGTTCATCCTGTTGAATCCAATGGGCAGCTCGGCTTCAGACATGGTTTCCAGGGACTCGGCTGAGGCGAAGGAGAGTTTGGCTTGATCGGCCAGGCCAGGCTGGGAGCCTTGGGAGTGCCGCGAACTTCTTGTCTGGAATGGAAGAGATGCGCTGTTCTAGGGAAGCCATCCCAGGGCTAGCTGGAGCTCACGAAGCAATGGGGTGCCAGGGGCAGGGTGTTCCATACTATACCACACAGGATGACATTACAGCATCTCCTCTAAGACCTTGGTGGTAATGGGGAGCCTTGGGCTGGACTTGACCCCAGGAGGCAGTGCTAGGGAGGAGAGGAGGGCTTTGTTCTGCACCCCACTCTGAACCAGCAGGGTCCAGACTCCAGAAGTGACCCCGATCTCTCGTTTTAAGCATGTGCAACCATTTGCTGTTTCCTTGACTCTCTCTCCTTTCTATTCTACGAGCGGTTTGCATTCCCAAGCCTCATTAGCGGAGGTTTAGCTGGTTTCAGGGTGACAGCATTACAAGGAGTGGGTGGTTCTTGAAAATCACCAAGAATGTGCTATGTAATTTACGGACAGTCCCTTTGCTCATGAGGTTCCTTCAGGTCCTTCTTCCTCCCCCATTACAATCAAAAAGGGAAGCGCCAGCCAGGAACAGAACTGGGAGCTTTGGAATAACTAGAAAATAAAGAAGGCTAGGTGGACCTAATGGCAAGGGACCAGCTCCCAGGAAGTGTAAGGGGCCAGGTTATTCTGGAAGCAAAGCTGCAGCAAAGTTTATGGCTAAATGAATTGGGGATGTAATGGGACTGAGTTTACAGAAGTTAAAATTGAATATGCCAGAAGTCCAATTTTGTATGAACATACATGCACAGTTGAAAGGTTCAGCCTGCAGACAGAGTCTTCCACTGCACACAAACATCTGTAAAGCCTACATGTGGTCCGTGTGTGTATTTAATAGGAACAGAGTGTACCAGATCCATGAATCATATAAATCAATGTGTTTTAAACCCCATATTGTCCTCAGGTAAAGAACTATATCCACACTAAGCATACACTGATCCCATGGACACAAAGATCTGCGCTGGACCCGCTCCTGCTTTCTCCTGAACAGCAGGTGCAGGTGAACTGCAGGTACAAAGCTCCTATGGAAATTGTTCTGGGTGAAGACAGAAAGATTTTCTGCAAGTGTCCATGCAGATTTGGGAACAAATTCCTATTTCCTATGGGTTTGTTTTCTATGGAGATTATGGCATTTTAACTGCAGTAGCATCTATACACCCAGCTGAGATGAGAGCCCCGATGTGCCAAGCGCTGTCAAACTGACTGAAAACAGGGCCCATTGTGCTCAGTGCTGCATATGCACATAGTGGGAGACAGTCCCCGCCCCAGAGTGTTTAGATGGAGGTGTCTTAAACTGATCATCTAAAATGAGCGAGCATGTGACAAACACCAATTAGTCTGTATCAAAGCCAGAACTGGAACACAGGAGCCCAACTCCCCTCGTCCCTGCAGACAGACACACACCACACATATGAATCCTGAGGTTGCTTGCACCCACAGAAACACCAGGATCTTGCCACGAGGCTTTGCACAGCCAGGAAACAATCTGGCTGCTCAAGCCCAGAAAGTCAAAGCTTCATTAAAGAGAGGACTCATCTTTAACACCCAGCTTAACACCTTAGAACAAACAGCTCCTGAGGTGTTGGGAAGAGGCACCATCTGTATTTTAAGACCAAAAAAGAAACCCCATTATGAAATGATAAGAGCCACAATCATTATTTAAATTAAACATTAATTGGAATCGTTAATTAATGGGGGGGATTATGGGTTGAAAATGTTCTTTTCATAAATAACTGCCAGAAAATTGGCTATAATTAAAACTGACTTACACTTCTATGCATTTATTAGCTATCATTCTGTAAGTTCCCCCATCTTCAAAGCATCTGATGAAGTAGGATTTTCTCCCATGAAAGTGCACGCAATAAATAAATTTGTTAGTCTTTAAGTGCCACAGGACTCCTTGTTAGTTTTACTGAAACAAAGCAATTGGCAAAACGGGTCTTTAAATTGCGAACAGTGAGAAAATGGTTTCTCACAACAAAGGCCCTGGTCCTGCAGACTGGGGGCAGAATAGGAGCCGATGGACAGGATCCAGTGCCTGGGGAGTTAATGGGAGTCTTTCTTTCCATGAGGGGTTTTGGACCTGGTCCCTGGAAAGCTATGTTGGAAAGAAGAGATGGGGTGGGGCCTAGTTGCCAAGGTGGGCATGCTGGGATGGATTGTTTCTGTGCCACCCTATGGAGTTCAGTGTCAGTACAACATTTGATGCCCAGCGGAAGATGTATGTAGGCCAGGCTGGATTCTGGGATTGCACCTGCATCTTTCAGCACAGCCAAAAGCCGACTGCAGTGCCACTAGCATTAGTGTTCATTGTGTGCCCATAAGCACACATACACATGAGATCCAACTGTCACTAGAATGGGAGGTGTGGTGTGACAGCTCGGGACTGGAATGCCTGTTGATCAGCCAGAGGGCTAATAATGCCCAGGAGGACACATCAGGAACAAGTTGTCACCTAGTCCTCCCCTCCCCTCCAAGGAAAACGTCACTTGGACTATGGTCAGTACTGAGCATGCACACACCTATGGCTGGGCGGTAATCCACATGTACAAGTGCCTCTTGTAATTTCTCTCAAATAAAGATGAATCCACAAACCTTTCACCCTTCCCACCCCTTTCTTTCTACTTGCCCCAGCTCTGGTTCAGTCATTTACTCCAGGAAAATAGGGGTGCAACTGGCAGAGTAAACTGTCAACACTTTCAAGTCCATCATGTCAAGGTTCATACTGTTGCAAGACACAAGGCCATGGGGAATTAGGCTGGCTGTTTCCTGTTCTGAGTCCAGTTCTAGCTAACAAGCAGGCACACCAGCCAGGCTGTCTAGCTACACAGTAAAAAGTAAGAATAATTTATGGCCCCAGGGGATGGCCTTGTTACAAAGGTGTGGACTGAGGAGATACTGACGTTCCATGTCTTCCTGGGCACAAGTCAGATCCTCAGAAGGAGGCTCCAAATTCCCACCAGTTATAGTGGGAGTCTGTCCCCTAAATACTTTCAGGGATTTGAGCCTTGATTGTTGAATGCCTCCCTTTTCTGTATGTAAATGGGATAATTGTGCTCCACTGCTCCCCCAGGGTCTGGCTTACCTATTTAAGCAGTGAGCTCTCTAGGGGAGTGGTTCTCAATCACTGTGTCCTCGCGAGCCAAAAAGATTATTGGATTTGGCTTGCAGGAAGTCGGCTTGTTCGGGATGTCCTGCAGGGTTGCAATATGCCACCAAGTATGTCATGACCTCCAAAATGTTGAGAACCACTGCCCTGGGACAGGGACTGTCTCTCTTGGTAACTGTATAGCACCTCGCGCAACAGGCCCTGATCTCAGCAGGGGGTCCCTACACACCATTATCAAATATTAAGCACCTGTTCATTTTCCTCCCTGGAGTTCAAGATGCTTCACAAAGATGGGTGAAAGAGGAAGGCTCTTCCCAGCTTGTAGAAGCAGAATTCAACCACAGCTCTGCCTGAAGAGACAGCTGGGTCTTGTTACTGGTGTGTAAAATTATCCCTGTCTTACAGGAGGGATAGGATAGAGAAGAGGAAGTAATCCATCCCATGGTCCCACAGTCTTTGCACAGAACCCAGACTCTCAGTGGTGCCTTCTTGCCCACTAGGACCTACTGCCTCCTAGAACTTCCTCCACAATCTCTGCAGGTATGAACAAAAAATGGTGGGTTACCTGTGTAACAGTCATTCTTCAAGATAGGCTGCTTGCAAACATTCAGTTCTAGGTGTCTACGTGCTGCAGCACACAATTGTCCGGAAACTTTTTGCTCTAGCTTGTCAGAGCAGGGTTGGTGACCAATGCCCTTCTGGCCCCTCCTGTGGCTATCTATGTGGCCCTGACCCTGATCCTCCTCAGTCCCTTCTTTTCGCTAACTCTGAGTAGCAGGGATGGAGGGAGGGACCTGAATGTATGCGAGCAGCCCATCTTGATGAAGGACAGTTACTGCAGGTAACCTACCGTTCTTCTTTGAGCACTGCTTGCGTCATTCAGTTCTATGTGACTACTAGTCATACCTTGGGTGGTGGGCGGAGTTTAATTTTCACCGCCATCAGCATGGCTACACTCAAAGCAGCATCCCCAAATCATGGCTGGGTGACAGAGAGGTGGGTTGTCAAGCCTACACTGATGAACACGCTACTGACCTGCAGATCCTTTTGGGAGAAGATTTGCATGAGGGATGCCAAAGAAGTTATCTGCCACTTTACCAGGAGAGCTTGAGACTCTGGTGGGAGGGAGACCGTGACCCATTATGGATGCTCTCACTACTAATCTTTAGCTGATCCAGCAAAGGAAATCATTGTCACCGACAACATTCTACTATCTCACAATGTGGCAAATGGTTGCAGCGTCCCAAAAAACGGGGGATGTGGCTTTTCCATTGTCAATGGTCTGGATTTAGTCACCTCTACATGTGATATACTGGTCCAGTTCTCTGTATCCAGAATTCTGGTAGGACACACCAGGGGGATGGGTGTCCTGCTCCAGTGGGGAAGAACATGTGGGTAAGACATCCACAGAAAGAGGGAGTTGGCTCTGAACAGATGGGCCCATTCTCCTGTCCTGTAGGTATTCAAAGGGGGAAATCCCTGATTCAAGACCCATCTGTCTAGGTAAGGCCCGACCAGAAGGACCTTCAGATGTCCGAAGGGACCCCAGTAGTCATGGCTACCTAGAGAAGAAGGGGGTAATGGGAGGAACCCTCCAGGAGGGCCCCACCAAGTGAAAATTATCCTTCCTACTAACCATTGCAACAGGGGTGAAGGTCCCACTGAAACAAGTCCTATTCTGAGTTCCAGAAAAGAACTCCTCAAGCCCCTTACAGAAAGAAAGAAAGAAAGGGGTTGGACTAGGAGGATGAGATGAGGGGGAAAACTGGAGGAAAGGCAGAGGGGCAGTTGAAAAGACTCCATTTTACTTCATCCCCTAGGGTCACGAGCAAGAGCGGGTATATGTCAGATAGGGAGATAGAAGGATCCCTTATCCTAGGTCCTAGCAGTTATTCATGCAAATTGGATACCTAGTTGCAGGTTTCCCCTCACTCTACCTCTCCTTTCTTTGGGAAGGGAATAAAGGAGAAAAGGGCTACCTTTACAGCCACTGTTCCAGGGGAGGCAGCTTTGTTATCGGTACGTGCCCACCTTCTTTGGCCAAGGAGTGCTCGGTAGGCACACAGATCCTATATGACTGGTTATTGATCCGCTACCCTGCACTACAGATAGTAAGGTGGCAAGCATCTCTTGAACCAGGTGAGCCATCTCCTCTCGGAGGCAGCGGAATAGAGCTGAGAGGGAGGTTACAGTGTCAGTGTTAGCTGCTTGAGGGGATCTAGTATCAACAGACTGGATCCCACATTTGCTCCTTTAATTAGCAAGGGATTCCTAGGGTTGGGAGGGGGGCAGTAGGGGAAGGTATGTGTCCCTGTGTCCACAGGAAGAAGGTGATCTCCGTTGACACATCCCACTGTGTGTTCAGCTAGTAAGAAGGAAAATGGGGTAATTCCAGATTGGGAATGAAGCAGGGAGACCGCTGAGACACAGTGGTCCCCTTGTTAGGGTGTAAGACACCATTCTCCTGTGTCCCTTGAGGGGAACAAAGGAAAGGGTGTTGGGGGAGAGGGCCTAACACTAGACTAGGCCTGTCTGGGATGATAGAGGGGTCTCAGACCACTTTCTGAAGGCTGAGGATGACCTTGCTAGGGAAAAAAATGGAGGTGGGTGCCCCTAGGGTGGCCCGTATGGGACAAAACCTGTCGTGCTCAAGCAAAGCTTGGGCAGAATTCACCTCCTCGCATAAGAAAAGTGGGGGGAGACCCCCAACCCCCCACATTAGAGCTTCATACCAAGCAGAAGGTAGGCTGTGCTGCTAGGTTCAGGAATCCCCTGAGGAGGGGGTACTCCAGCTCCTAGTCAGGGCATCAGCTATCGCTGTTCCTGGCCCTGAAGACTCTTAGGGGACCTTTCTCTTATGTGGCCAGAGTACTTGTTGGGCTTCCCACTGGGGAGCTGTGGCCCTGATCAAGGAGCAGATAGAGAGGGATAAGATGGCAGCCAGCTGGGCTGTCAAGAAGAGAAGGAAGGAAAGACCCCTGCTGCCTGATTGTTGGATTGGCAGGAATCAACATGTCCCATAGGTCAGGGGCTACTAGTGAGGTTTGCCCTATAGAGCAGTGAGCCATTAGTTGACTGTATCGCTTATGGGGGGAAGAACAGTCACCCCTGGGAAAAAAAGGTAGACCTCAGTGGGGCTATGTAAAATTTTTGAGAGGTTTTTGGGGGGCCATAAAGGCGAGCTAAGCAAGGGGCGGCTATATCCTCATACAGCTCTGTGTACAGCAACACAACTGCCCTGTGGTCCTTCCCCTTGAGGCCGAGGCTAGAGGCAATGGCCTAGCTACACATAAATATTGGGGGGGGGGGCGCACTGGCTGCCAGGGCCCTGATCCATTCCCTTCTCCCCACCCCCTGCTGGTTCCCCGAGCCCTTCCCAAGTCCTCCCCTGCAGCCCCCTGAGCCCTTCCCTAACCCCCCAGTCCTGCCGCTGGTCCCTGCTGGCCTGGGCTGACCCGCTCCCCCGTGCTCTTCCCCTGCCGGGCTGGTATGACTGCGCCACGACTCCCTCCCTGGGTCCCTTACCTGGCTGCTGGAGGGAAAGTGGGGTCACAGCACAGACCAAGTCTCCCAGCATGACTCTGCTCTGAGCATGCTCACGAGGGTCAGGCCAGGGCCCTGGGACAGCTCCCTCCCAGCTGGAAGACTCTGTCTTCCAGCCAGGTAGAGGCCACAGCTGCCGGCTGCCCACTGCCTGGGCAGTGTTCCCTGTTCAGGGGCACGACAGTGCACCCCTGTGCAGTTTAGACTCACGCTACTCAGGGGCTGGCCCTGAGTTTTAGGGAGTCTGAGGCCCCTGGAGACTCCCTCAGTGACACCACTGGCTAGAAGGGAGCAGTAATCCTCCCCTCATCCCCTTTGTAAGTGAGAGGGGTGAAGGCAGCTGCTTCCTTACCCACCCCGCTATAGGAAGGTCATCTGATGGGCACACATTTGCTCAGGATCAACATCATAGGGTGGTATTGCTGACCCAGCCACAGGCTCTAAGGTTTGGGGTTGAAGGTGGTACTGTTGTCCTGTTCCCCCTTCCTCTGTGCAGCCCAGTTGGTTTGCTGTCCAGGAGAGATCCCCGGGCATGCCATTTGTGGGTTAAGGAGGGGGTAGCAGATTGGTATTACCCTATAACAGAGGAAAGGGATCCCGAAACTGACTGTGAGGGGGAGGTTTAAGATTGCTGGTCCCTGGATACCGGTCCTGTGGGCCCAAGAGCTAATGTGATGGGGGCCTGCAGAAGGCGGAGAGGGCTAATTGTCCAGAGGTGCAGGTTGGGGGGGGCAGCATCTGGCTTGGGGAGAGCTTGTTCAGGGTGCAGAAGGATTCTCCGCTCCATAGCAGGGGACCCTGGAAGGTGAAGGGGTTCTAGATCCCCATACAGCCCGCTTTCTATTGCCACCATGTGGGGAGGATCCGGGACAGACCTGCTGCTGCAGCTGGTGGAGGGGCTGATGAGGGCTGGGGGTTTGTCTGGGTGCCTGAGGTGTGTGCATGCCCAGGGACCTAAGGTTGGCTCTAGGGTCCCTCTTACTACACAGCAGAGTCAATGGTTCCTGTGACAAGTGACTGCCCCTCCTAGGGGAGGTCCTGTATAGCCTGCTGCATGTCCTGGGGCAGGACCAATTCTTGGAGCCACGCTGCTCGCTGCATGACCATGCCTGAGGAAACCCCATGGCTAGCCAGGTCAGAGGCATCCCAGGCAGTCATGGGGCCATCACGGGAGGCCAGAATGCCCTTCTCTATGACTGAGTCATAATCCTCCAGGTGTTCCTGGGAGAGAAGGTCTCAGAAGCGTCACATGGAGTCCCAGAGGTCAAGAGTATATCGGCCAACCAGCGGCTGGTGGTTGGCAATGCGGAGCTGTAAGGCAGAAGTTGAATAAAAAAAAAAACCAAAAAAACCCAGAGAGTCCTGTGGCACTTAAAGATTAACAGATTTATTTTTTGCATGAGTATCCATGGGAGAAAATACCACTTCATCAGATGCTTTGAAGATGAGGGAACTTACAGAATGGAAAACAGTTCCCTCATCTTCAAAGCATTTGATGAAATAGGATTTTCACCCACGAAAGCTCATGTAAAAAATAAACCTGTTAGTCTTTAAGTGCCACAGCACTCCTTGGTTTTTTTTGCTGGACTAGACTAACACAGCTGCCCCTTTGGAGGCTGAATAAGCCTTTCTCCCCAGGAGGGCAAGTCCTAGCCTCCCTGGACCTTGGAGAAGGGGCTGGTCAGTCATGCCCCCCTGTCTGTAGGCGGCTTTTACCACCTGAGAGCTTGGTACCGAGTGGTCCACCAGGAATGGGAAGCTCCCTGAGGGAATGTGGTATTTGTGGCTGGCAACTTCGGAGACGAGCAGGATAGAGGCAGGGGTCTGCCAGAGTGCCCTGGCAAGGTTGTGCATGCTATCATGAAGTGGCATCGAGACTGCAGCTGGGGGAGATGTGACCCCAGGTCAAAAAGGGGATCCAAGCCCCCCTGAAGGGCTCAATCTCCATGCCCTAGTGTGCCGTCATCCGGTGGAGGAGGTCATAGTGGGTGCTGGGGTCCTCCTTGTAGGGCCATGGTCGAGGATTCACAGCCTTGCCCAGGCTGCTATCTCTTGGCTCAATGGTGCCGAGGGAGGGCTCCTCCTCAGAGGCCTCTAGTGAGAGGGACTGACTGCGAGGGCACAGGGAGGAACCAGTGTTGGCGGCCCTTCATGAGCAGGCTGATCCCACATTGAGCTGGGATGGGCAGGTGAGTGAAGTGCCAGTTCCCAGAGACTTGAGGAATGGCTTCTCCCTTGGTGCCAGGTAGGTGAAGTTGGCACTGTGGAGGCAGGTCTTGATACCACTGGTGCTGGGGTGGATGGCACCAGTGAGGCACTAGGGTGCCAAGATGGTGAAGGGGAGCTCTTATGGGAGTGCTTCATTTGCAGCCCCCTCGGTGTCAGGAAGGGAGCAAGTCACCTGTGAGCGAGTTGCTCAGCACCAGGGAAGGTGAAGGTCTCCAGGGAAGGAGAGGATCCTGGAATCTCTTCATGCTCCGGTGCCCTTTGGTGTGGAGAAGCCTGCAGTGCTGGGGTAGATGGCGACCAGCCCAGCTTCAGAGCAGCCCACTTTCCTGAAAGGAAGGCAGCCTTCCATTTTGGCTTTGGTGGCCTGGGAGGCGTAGGCGTGGGCAGAAGCAGAAGAGCCTTTGCAGCTTCAAAGGCCTCTGGTGTGGATGGCATTGGGATGAGCTCCGGGCCTTGTCCCCAGGATGCAGTTGGCCCCCAGAGTGGCACCAGCACTTCAGTGCCATGGTCAATGCTGAGTGCGATTTCCTGTGCTCCTCTGGGGAGCAGCGATGAGAGGGCCCTGGTGCCAATTTGGCACAAGGTGTCAGTGGCTCTACAGAAGTCCCTGATGTACTGGGGTTAGGCTGCAGTGCTTGCTCCATAGCCAGAGCACAGCACCTCTGCTCTCAATCCTTTAAGTTGGTTTGAAGGATCCACGAATTGAGCATTTACTTGCCTGGTGAGATTCACCCAGGCATTTAAGGCACTTTTCATGGGGGTCATCCCTCAGGAAGGCCTTGCTGCAACTTGCACAGGGTTTGAACCCCAGCATGATGGGTGGCAGGTGGGAGTGGTGTTCAGGTTCCAGCTGCAAGGACTTGGTGGGAGCACCGGGTCATGGCAGGACGATGTCCACAAATAGGTCTTCTAGTGTGAACAGAAGGCTCATAAACAGTGCGGAAAGACAGGCACTTGCACCAACGCAAGGAGCAGGCTGTTCTGTAACAGTAGCTGAGCACAGACAAAAGGAACTGAGGAGCATCAGGGTTGGGGCCATATATATAGCCGCAGGAGCAGCCAGAGGGGGCACTGGTCACCAACACTGCTCTTACAGGCTAGGGCAAAAAGTTTCCAGCCAATCGTGCACTGCGGCACATAGACGCCTAGAACTGAACGATGCAAGCAGCACTCAAAGAACCTCTGTTAATGCAATGTTAAGGCTGCCTCTAGAGCTATTGTGTGCCCTTTCAGAGCATCCACATGCCCACACAACGGTGGGTTACTCACCAGTAACCGTCCTTCTTCAAGATGGGCTGCTTGGATCCATTCAGTAATAGGTGTCTCCATGCTGGAGCACTGGATTGGTCAGAAAAAACTTGTCCTAGCCTGTCAGGAGCGGGCAGGTGGCCTCCGCCCCTTGCGTCACCCCATGGCTATATATATGGCCGCCTGCCGACCCCTCCTCAGTTCCTTAGAGCCACCAACTCCAGATGCGGGCACGGAGGGGAGGGACCTGAATGGATCCAAGCAGCCCATCTAGAAGAAGGACTGTTACTGGTGAGTAAACCACCATTCTTCTTCGAGCGCTGCTCGGCTGCATTCAGTAATAGGTGACTACTAGCCATGCTGATGGATAGTGGGTGGAGTCGGTTCTTCCGCCTTCAGCACAGCAACATGCCCCATATGGGAGAAGTCCAGCAACAAGATTCTAGCCAGAGTCAGGAGGTGAACAGGCCTTGACATGGCCCAGAAGAGTCAAGAACTGAGGGCCAATCCAGGACAGGGGCAGAACCGAACCCGCCGGGGCATAAGAACATAAGCAGGTAGGAACAAGGTCACCATAATCAGAGTAAAGGACACAACGTGAACCTAAAGGGTTGCATTAGATGTTCCACATAGGTGGAAACGTGAAGCATGACATACAGACTATAGTGTCTGGCCAAGGGCCTTGCAGCGTGGCCTCTTGGGAGAACGCTGGATGCCACAGTGCAGATTTAGCCATAGTAGCCATGTCTTGCACAAGAACGAAGAAAGTGTGGAGATTACTTCCTGAACTGACTACCTCAAGGCCTTAGCTGGACTCACAGAGCTATGGACTGATCTGGACGGCTACTGGGTACGCAGGTAGCCGTAGGAGAGTAACCTTATCCCTTGGCCTGACTGTGACCAGACTTAGAGGAGTCTGGTTGGTGTGAGTGAGGGTGAAGATACAGGATTGTAGGGTGGGACCCCGAGAACAACTGAGAAGGGTTCGCGAGACACTTAACAGCAGCATATAGAGGGCCAAGCTGAGCAGAACGGAGGGCCTATGGTATGCTAGCTATAGAACCGGGTAGTGCACGAGTGCATGTTTTCAGCTGGATTAGGTACCAAGGACCAGGTTCTCGCAGGAGAGAGGCTTCAGGACATAAGAGCCAGAGAGACGCAAGGTGGCCTGAGGCAGTGCTATTGAGTTGGTCCTTGTAAGGCCCACGATAGCATGAGAGCTCATGGGGAGGGTCCTCTTGGTCTATAATCTCGCAGGGTTTCGCATCACGAGGGCCCTCACGAGTGCATGAGGACGGGAGAGGAAGGATAGGGGATAGCGCCCACTATTGCTTGATTGCTGCAACGCAGACCAATAGGTTCGTAGAAGTGCCGTGTAAGACCATGGTCTTAAGCACTTACAGTATTTCCTGGAGGGATAGCGCTACTGCTCTGCCGCGCCAGTGTGGGTGCCAGGGAAACTCCTGAATACGGGGATATCCCGAAAAACACAGATGCCCAAGAAGGTTCATCTCCTGCCAGCTGTGAAGTGAATCCACCACTGGGTGGCACCTGCAGTATTTCAATGGTACCCTGGGGTACAGGACTGAACGAAGTATTGTCCCCAGCTGGAAAGTCGGAAGGCGATTTGAGGGAGTACAATCCCTACATTCCTGGATATTGCAGGAAGTAGGCTCCAGCTTGATTCCCTCTGTCTACCACACCAGTGGATGGGCAGTGCATGTCAATGGTACCTCAAGAATTGAGGAGGAACAGCAGTACTATTGGGCGCCACCAACGCATGTGGGGGTGACCCCATGGTAGAGTTAGAGGTCTGCAAGCAGACATAGTGGAAAGGCCCCAAGAACCAAGGGGCGGGGGGGAGAAAGGGGGAGGGCGCACCCTGCCAGGGTACATGACCAAGGCAGAAAAGGCAGCTACAAGTCACTTGGGAAGGATCCCCTCTGCGTACATGTGGTCTCCTGCCTGGTCATGGCGGGCTGGTGATGCGGAGGAGGGTGCTGATGAGAGAAGGCCCAATAGGGTGTCCCAGTGCCATTCCCTTTATGTGGAGATACAACTAAGTGTCCTCTCCTAGGTTCCCTATCTGGGGGTTTGAGGAAGGTACACCTGGCCCCTGCTTCACGAGCAAGGGGCGTAAGGAGAGTTAACCACCGCATTTGTGAGATGGGCTTAGGACGAGGGTTCCTAGGGTAGGAACCCTGGTCGCCACTGAGAGCACCACAAGGTAAGGGTGTGTGGAGCCGTGGTTCCCATGAGAGAGGGAAATGTAGGTTGGGGTGAGCCATTCACCTTGGCTATCCCTCGAGGTTAAGATCCCCCCTGGCTAAGCGGATGTGTCCTCCTCAACGAGTTGGAGGTAGTTCCCGTCGAACTGGGGTCGGGGTCACAAAGGCTAGTACGCGTTGCCGACAGTATGTGACCGGAGGTATCCCCCTTCCCTTGACCCGGACTTGGGAAGGCCTACCTGAGGGAGGCATCACGGTCATAGGTGCAGTCCTGCATCCAGGTAGGCGTCAAATATGTGCGTCTCGGAGCCTCTGCAGCAGTGCTGGGGTTACTATGAGACGCACCTCTCGTCCCAGGCAAGAGTGTTGGCATGGAAGACACGGGGTTGAAGCGATGTCCAGGGAAGGAGAGGTGGGGGAAGAGGGGGAACAGGGGCGGTTCTCCATGCGTGCTCAAAATAGCCACTGCTTATGGAGTGTGGGGGTTGGACCACGGTACCCTGGTACCGTCGGTGCAGGCAGTGGCGTCTTTATGTTGTCGGGGCATTGTGCCCAAGGTCAGAGGTCTGCGGATGCAGAAGCAAATAGGAAGAGAGAAGGGGGGGGGGGGAGATGGTTCCCACTGAATCCCATTCCCTTTTCGAAGGAAAAAGGGTGTGCCGACCATCTACGGTGATGACGCCCTGATGCCTCTATCCCCGAGGTTCGAAAGTGGCAAGCTGGCGGCCTCCTCCCTGTGGAAGAGGGGCAAAGGCCCAGCCTTTGCAGCATGTGGTGCAGTGGAAAGAAGTTCCCCTGTGGTCCCACTACAGGAGAAATGGGTGGGAAGTCGGGGGGTACTAAGTTGGAGGAGTGGGTCCGTGGGGGAGCAGGCTTCTCCCTGGGGTATTTGGCTTCTCCCTGGGGATCTCGAGCGGTGCACACCACCAATAGGGTTTCAGGGGGAAACAAAGCATCCCCCTCGAAGGGCAGGTCGAGGACCGCCTGCTGCGCATTAGGGGGCGCTCTAGCCTCCCTAAGCCATGCCACCCTGTGGATGGTTACCACTGAAGCCACGGTGCGAGGAGCTGTGTCCACCACATCACGTGCTGAAAGGAGGAGATCCTGAGAGATTACACTGCCTTCCTCCAGAAAGGCATCATACTCCTCTCTGGTCTCAGGTGGGAGCAAGCTTCTAAATTTTGTGAGTGACTCCCACACATCCAGAAAGTACCTGCTAGTTATAGCTTGCTTGTTTGCCACTCGCAGTTGGAAGGCCGATGAGAAGTAGTCCTTAAGGCCTAACAGGTCCAGTTCCCTGGCTTCCCTGGAGGATGGGAGGGGGTTACTGGGGGGCTCCCTGGGGCCCATTGCCATCTGGACCATGTCCCTCAGGGGAACCAGGTGGCCCAGAAGAGAGGGAACGTCCGACTTGGGCACCCGATATTTCATGCTCGCCGTGTCCGAGACCGGGGGAACGGAACTTGGGCTCTGCTAGCGGGAGTGTGCAAGGTCCCATATGCTCGGGTGGGGCAGAACTGTTAAGGGTTCTGTAGAGGTGAAGGCTGGCCCGAAGAAGGTATCGGGGGGGAGGCTCAAGGGCTGCACCTCCATGCCTAAATGGGCCGTAGCCCAGCGCAACAAATCAAAATGCACTGACAGGTTTCCTGTGTAAGACCCCGGGGCGAGTGAGGTACCGGGAGCTCACCGTGGTGGGGAAGGAGTTCCTTGAGGGGACCATACCTGCAGCCTGAAACGGAAGGGTGATGGGGCCGATATACGGCACTGAGGTTGTTTGGCACCCCTGGAAGGTCCTTCCTCTGGGCTGGAAGCAGGGGAAGGGGACCAAGACTCCTGGGGCGATACCAGCGATGACGGGGTAGTGTCAGCCCCCACTGGAGTGGAAGATGGGGGGCTGTGTGGTGAGGGCAAATGCCCCGGGTGGATCCAGGCCTTTGATATGAAAGCAGGTTTGCCCCTTCTGGTTGGGAGTGCGGCAGGGGGAGCAACAGGAGGGTTCGTGCAGCCTCCACCGCTTCTGGGGTGGATGGCACGAGGAGTGACTCCATGTGGCTCCATGGCAAGTCCTCACCTGGGTAGGGATGACTACCTGGGCAGAAGGACTCCCACTCCTGTGACACCAGGCTATGGTTAGCCTGCGGTGCCGAGGGTGAAATTGGAAGGTGCCAGGGTGAGCCTGGCACCGGCAAGGCCGGACTGTACCAAGCCATCAGTGCCAGAGATGATATGGAGCAGCGCCAGGGCGAGCCTGGTACTGGCAGTGCCAGGCTGCCTGAGGGCGACCTCGAGCGGTGCCGAGGTGCTGGGGTGTTGGGTTGGTGTTGGGGTGCCGGAGTCGGCACCAAGTTTGTGTGGCGGCAACAGCGGCTACCGGTGGTGTGGTGCCGCGTAGGCTCCAGTGCTGAGCTGGGTCTTGGTGCTGGGTGAGGACCCGAAGCCTCAGGTGAAGAGTGCTGGGCCTCGTCGGAGGCTAGGGCACGGCACTGCTGTTCCCTCTCCTTGATGGTTCTAGGTTTGAAGGAGAGACAGATGGAACAGGCCGAGACCATGTGGTCTTTGCCCAGGCACCTAAGGCACTTCCCATGGGGGTCGTCCCAGGGGAAGGTCTTGCTGCACTCAGTGCAGGGTTTGAACCCTGGCACGGTCATCAAGATGTTCTGTCCCGACAGTGGGGAACTCTTGTGGTGAAATTAAATCCACGAAGAGGTACTCCCAGCTGGGCAGAAAGCTGTAGAAAAAAGGACGGGCTGCTTGCGGTTTGCAAGGAGCGAAAGTTCCAAATCCGATGCTCAAGGCGGAAGAAATGAAACTGAGGAGGGGTTGGCAGGCAGCCGTATATATAGCCATGGGGTGGCACGAGAGGCGGAGGCTGCCTGCCCGATCCTGACAGGCTAGGACAAGTTTTTTCCAACCAATCCGGCGCTCTGGCACGGAGACACCTATTACTGAATGCATCCGAGCAGTGCTTGAAGAAGAACCTTAATTCTGCCCTTCAGAGCGGGCTAGAGCCACTAGGAATGCAGCTCTCACCACTGTTATGTGGTGCTGTGTTGACTGGTGCTTTCCAGCAGGTCCCTTTCTCTCTGCCCCTTTGCTCACGCTCTCCTTGCAGCTGTTTTCTGCTCCTACCCTCCTCTGTGGCTTTTACAGCTCCTGAGGGCTCTGAGGTGCCCCAAAATCAAACTCAAGTCTGGGCTCAACTTTCAGAGCTGCCAGGCTGTGGAAGGCTTGGAAGTGAGGAGAGCCAAGTTTGCTGACCAAGCACGCATCCATGAGAACTAACACCCCCCCCCCAACCCTATTTTGTCTGGAGAAGAAAATAAAAATAGATTGAACTAAGGGGGGAGAATGTATCTGAGTTGTATCTACATGACAATACAAGCCTCTTTAGGAGAGTGATTGCCACTGCCAGGCGATCATCTGTGTTGCTAAGGTTTTAGTGTGGGAGTGTCTCAGGGAGCTCAACGTGCCATCGTAATTGGTCAAGATAGTTCTGTGGGGAGACATCATTGGATGGAAGAGGGAGAGATTTTCACAAGCTATTCTGGGTGAGCTGATTTTGATTTCCCACAGCTGCTAGCTTTGGACTGACCTGGAGTAATTAACCTCATTCATTGAGGCTAATTACAGCATCATTTTTTTTTAAAAAAAGAGCAGCTTGAAAATGAATTGATTTCCTGTCCAGAAGAGGCTATTTTGATCATCTTATCTGACATCCTGCATGCTGAGGCCATGAGACTTCACATAGCCTCACCTACAACTGATGACATCATGATGAGGCTCTGATGTCATATCTACAGTTGTTCAGAGGACAACATACGATGTTCTGATAGGGTCACCTTGTGGCTGCACTTATACCCCTTCTACTTTATCAGCACAATCAGGCAACTGAAACTAAAATAAGGACAGCTACAAGTAACCCACCGTTCTTCTTCAAGCACTGCTCACACCATTTAGTTACAAGTGTATATGTGCCGCAGTGCACAGTAGCTCAGAAAGTCTTTTAGCCTAACCTATCAGGTCAGGGCATGCGGCCAACGCCCTCTCAATGCCATGCCCGCAGCTATTTAGGTGATTGTGACCCTGACCCTCCCAGTTCCTTCTTTCCGGCCCCAGCAACTATATCAGAACAGCTGAAACTTGCGGAAGCAAGCATGTGTCCGCGTTCGTCCATAATAACAATGACGGGGTTTAAGCCTTGTCCGTCATGCTGCAAAGCCTTCCCGATCGACGACGCCCATGAGAAATGTCTCATGTGCCTTGGTGAGTCACACCTCACCTTCAAGCGGAGGACCCGCGGGACAGGGAGCAGAGGTTGCACAACCTTGCCCAAGATTGGCCATCTCACCCAGTGCCCAATACACCTCTTGAGCTGAATGCTTTGCCGGCCATGTGTGCGAATTCTGCACCGGAACCTGTCCAGCACTGCTCTCCAGCTCAGAATACAAAGCCGTGATCGGCATCTGATTCGGCACCAGTACGGCACCACCTTGCAGCGCCCTAGGACACCCCTCCTCAGGAGTCGAGACCGGGGCACCTTTTGGTACCATTGACACTGGAGGCCCTCACAGCAGCGCAGGCCCTGCTTGAGGCACTGGCTCCGCTACTGGCCAAGAAGGCCAGATCCAAGGGCAAACTGATGCTTTCAGTGAAGGAGTGGACAAGAGGCTCAGTACCACTCACAACCTTGGCACCACCAAGCCCTCCACCAGTACCGCAGAACAGTATTGAAGACCGCTCAGACGACCACTCTTCCCAGCACTCATCCTGTGAGCCCTCAGTACCATGCTCCTATGGCTCAAGATGGCAGAGGTCTAATTCATCCTCGCCGACATCTTCTTGCTCCACTCCTTGGTACCCTGGATCTCCAAAGTCCATGGATCGGAGCCCCAGTACCGATGGCTGAGCTGGCAAGTGGCGCCAGAAGCGTTCCCCGACATCCTCACCAAAAGGAGGCACAGACCTGGCAACCCCAGTGTGGGAGCTACAACAGAACTCCACATGTGGTGATTGAAGGCTGGTGGGCACACAGAGGGAAAGGGACTGCTCCCGCTCCCATCCAGCCATGGCCCTGGGCTCCTCCAATGACTGGTCAAAGGAATGGCTGGATTGGGCGACCAGCGATGACCCCGTCTCCTGGGACCTGTCAGCACTGTCATCGACCCGAACACCCAACTCTTCGGACCTATCCGACAATGAACCTGACCCGGATTTCACCCAGCACAGTAGATCACAGGTCCCATCATCCTCTTCCCTGGATAAGGTTACCTTTCAAAGACCCCTGGCAAACAAGGATGACCCCTGCACACAGCAGGAGCTGCTTCGTCATATGGCAGCAAACCTTAACTTGGATTTGGGGGTGGTCAAGGAGGAATGTAACCCTCTTTTTGATGTGTGCGATGCCTCCCTACCAGCAAAGGTTTCTGTCCCCCTCCATGAAGGTGCATACAGTATTGTGAGGGCACGACGGCAGACCCCATCATCAATCCCTCCTGCGTCCAAGTGGCAGACCAGAGGCACGATGTTCCCTTCAATAAGTTCTTATTCCTCTTCCATCACCCTACACCAGCGTCCCTGGTGGTGGACGCAGTTAAACAGAAGAAAAGGCAGGGCCAACCGGGCTCTACTCTTAAGAACAAGGAGGCAAGGAAATTTGACCTATTTGGCAGGAAGGTTTATTCCACTTCAGTGTTACAGCTGCGCATCACCAATCATCAGGCCCTCATGGGGAAGTATGTGTTCAATCTCTGGAGGGCTTTGGACAGCTTTCATGATTGCATCCCTAGGGATCGCCTGAGAGACTTTGATGAGTTGGTGGAGGAAGGGGTCTTGGCCTCTACAGATGCCCTCATGACCTCTGGGATGCAGCTGACACAGCCTCGTGTAACATGGCCTCCACTGTGTCTATGAGGCGTGCGGCCTGGCTTCAAGGCTCGGACCTGTCCCAGATGCAACTGATTATACAGGACTTAACTTTTGAAGGCCCTGCCCTCTTTGCTGAGTCCACGGACTCAAAGCTGCATGGGATGAAGGACTCTAGGGCCACCTTTAGGCCCCTAGCATGTACACGTCCCCACCTGTTAGGTGTTCCTGCTGGTCCCAGCAGCTGCTGCAGCAACAACCACAGCAGCTGCGACAGCAGACCCAGGCTCAGCGCTCCTGTTCCTGGTCCTACCAATACCCCCAGTGCCAATATGGGGGTCTGGATAAGACTAAAATCTGCCTGGGTAGGGGCCAAAAATCCCAGGCCTCCAAGGTTGGTTGTCAGGGACAGGGTACTGATCATTCAGCGGGACAGAAGCAGTGCTTTTGACGGTCGGCCTGAGGGCAGTGGGACCACAACCTTGACCCTAACCTTTGCCAATCGTTTGGCCCAGTACTCTCATCACTGGGCCAACATCACAACAGACTGGTGGGTGCTGGACATGGTCTCAAAAGGGTAGCTCATACATTTCTGGCCCACACCTCGGGACAGAAAACCACCCCGTTGCCTGAATCTCAGGAGCCAGCAACCAGACCTAATGCTTGACAGACAGAGAGTGAAAAACTCTTCTTCCTTGGGGCCATAGAGAAGGTCCCAACATCAGAGCAGGGAAAGGGGTTTTACTCCCACTGCTTTCAAGTTTCCAAGCCAAACGGAGATCTGAGACCCATCATAGACCCCAGAGCTCTAAACAAGCATATACGGAAAATAAAGTTCTGTATGGTTTCCCTATCACAGATTGTCCCATCTCTGGATTTCAGGGATTGGTTCGCAGCCCTTGATCTAAAGGACGCTTACTTTCACATAGCAATACGTCCTCACCACAGAAGGTTTCTAAGATTCATGGTGGGGGGAAGACATTTCCAGTTCACATCACTCCCCTTCAGGCTCTCCTTGGCCCCCAGTGTGTCCACAAAATGCATGGTGGCAGTTGCCGTGCACCTGCGATGGCAGGGTATAAAGATATACCCCCACCTGGATGACTGGCTAATAAAAGGGAGCTCAAGAGCCAAGGTCAAATACACTGTCAAGGTAGTGAGTCGACTGTGCAGGTACCTGGGACTTTGCATAAATTGAGAAAAGTCAAAACTCTCCCCATACCATGAAACAGAGTTCATAGGAGCCCTCCTAGACTCCCAAAAAGGGAGGGCTTCCCTGCCCCATTCAAGACTTCAGTCCATTTGCACCATCATTGCAGAACTGCAGGGCTCTCAGGTAACCATGGCCCAACACTGTCTCCAGCTCCTCGGGGACATGGCAGCCTTCATTTCAGTGATAAGGACAGCCCACCTGTCAATGAGACCATTCCAGATCTGGCTGTCCAGTGTTCCACCCACAGAGGCACCCTCTGTGCAAGGTACTGTCAGTTCCTCACGACATCCTGGGGATGCTGGAGATCTGCACGGATCCTCTCTTTGCCATGAGGGGAATCCCCTTCGAGGAATCAGACCCTGTGGTGACCCTGATCACTGATGCCTTAGACTTGGGGTGGGGAGCCCAAATATCGGGGGGACTTTCCACCCAAGGACACTGGCCCCCCAGCGACAGACCCCTTCACATAAATGTGACGGGGCTGTGGGCTATCACATTAGCCTACAGGACTTTTCTGGACAAAATAAAAGGCAAAACAGTCCAGATCCTAATGGACAATACCACAGCCATGTTCTACACAAACCAGCAGAGGGGTGTCCATTCCCCAGATCTCTGTTGGGAGGCAACCAGACTCTGGCAACTGGCCCTGAGGTACAATTTCACCCCAATGGCAGCCCACCTGCCTGGAGTCAACAACAGGCTAGTGGACTCACTCAGCAGAAACTCTCTAGCCCCCCAAGGGTGGTCCTTTCACAACACTATGGTATCCCACCTATTCAACAGATGGGGAACACCCCAAATGGACCTATTCATGACACAACAGAACAACAAATGTCATCACTTCTGCTCCCTCAGGGGTCGGGAGGAGGGTTCACTCACAGATGCCTTCCTCCTCCATTGGTCGGGACCTCTGCTGTATGCCTTCCCTCCAATCCCGTTGATCTACAGGGTTATCTTGAAGGTAAAGAGGGAGGGAGCAAACATGATATTAATAGCTCCAGATTGGCCCAGACAGCATTGGTACTCGATCTTACAGGACCTGTTCATAGATGCACCCCTCTGCCTTCCCCTGTGGGTGGACCTCCTAACACAGAACTCAAAGTGCCTGCGGCACCCAAACCCTAGTCTCCTGCACCTGACGGCCTGGAGACTCCATGGCTAAGTGAGCAGGAAAGACTGTGCTCAGATAGGGTCAAGAGGGTACTAATCAATAGTAGGAAACCCTCACTAGAGCCACCTATATATCCACATGCAAACACTTTTCCCACTGGGGAGTAGGTAAAGGGGCTATGCCCACATCAGCCCCTATACATTTAATCCTTAATTACCTGCTAGACCTCTCCCTTTCCTCACTGAGAGTCTATCTGGCAGGAATTTCGGCACTTCATGCTAAGGTGGAAGGCGCTCCTGTTTTCTCCCACCCTACCTCCACCAGATTCCTGAAGGGTCTTCCCACAACTCCATAAGCCTGTTCCACAATGGGACCTTACAGAGCCATAATGTGCTGTTTTGCTGCCCAAGGCACGTTCCAATTGGACCGCGCCCCTTGCCATTAGCAGTGCTTGGGGCTGGTGCCATGAAATGAGCCTTTTAAATGAGTGGCTCTATTGAGCCACTCTGGCGTACCTGGGGCAAAGCCCCATTGGCCCCACCGTAGTTATGGCTCTGGGACCTTAACGTGGTGCTCCGTAGCCTGACAGAGCCTCCTTATGAACCCTTGAATTCATGCACTCTGCTAGTCATGGCTTGAAAAGTGGCCTTCTTGGTAGCAATTACCTCGGCCAGAAGGGTATCCAAACTGAAAGCCGTTTCTTCAGAACCTCTGGATATGAGGTTTTTCCCTGATAAGGTGGTGCTCCGCCTGCACCCATCTTTCCTCCCTAAGGTGGTCTCTCCTGTCAAGGCTTTTTCCCCACTCTGGCACTCTGAGTGCAGAAGGTGGGGGCCCGCAACAGGCCAGAAAAGCCACTGGCCTTAAAGCCTGCTCTTAAAAGTCTCCAAGGCCTCCAATTCCTGGCCTTGGAGTGGTATCGCTGCCACCACCCAAATGCAAAAAAACCTCTTGTGACCCAGGAAGGCGCACTTGGGAATTCCTCCCTGTGAGGTACTTGCAATCCTCTTTATTCCTCCTTCAGGAAAGTTACTGAACTCCAGCTGCAATATGAGCTGGAACTGGAACAGGGTTCCCTCTAGTAGCTGCCTGTGCAGTCTAAGGCACGGGCACACAAACCTCTTGCCTTTCAGGACACAGAACCAGAACTTGCTTAAAAGGTAAACTCTTTAATCAAAAAGAACAGATGATAAACACAGAGAGTTGCTTCTCTGGGAATTAACTTAGGTAGTTACACGGTAGTGGGGGGGGGGTTACATGTGCTCAGCACAGAGAAATCCAAAAAACAAGCCAAAACCAAAGAAAATACCCTGACCCCGTCTAAATAAACATTCCCTGTTCTACTCACTCCTGGTCAGTACCAAACTTAACTTATCTCTGGTAAGGATGTTGCTGGATTCTTCCTCAGGCCCCTCTGGCCTCCTCCTGATCCTTCCAGGAGCTCTGCTGCCTCCAAACAGGCCCAGGCCAGGCTGCTGTTACAATTCAAAAACCTGTGCTTCGTTCCTATTGGCTGTCGTGGGACTCACTGACCAGAGTGTTAACCCCTTCCTCCCCAAGGGTTATTACATCTCCTTTTCACCTTAATCAGATATTTGCCTGCCAGTTTTCTTCCCAGACCCTCAGGTTACAGAGAACCAGAGGAAGTGGCACACCCTGGACGTTAAAAGGGTGCTCGTAACATACATTGAGCATACGTGCCCATTCTGTAGAACTTCCCAACTGTTTGTAGTGGTCGCAGAACATAAAAGAGGACTTTCAGTGTCGACACAGTGCATTTCCAACTGGATAGTGAACTGCATTAAAGACTGCTACAGAAGGTCAAATACGCCCTTCCTGGGGAATGTCAGGTCTCCTTCAACCAGGGCCCAGGTTTCGCCAACAGCCTTCCTTGCCCAGGTCCCAATCCAGAAGATCTGCAGAGCAGCTACGTGGTCATCAATGCATACCTTCATGACGCACTACGCTATTGTCCAACAGGCCAGAGAGGATGCCGCATTGGGCAGAGCCGCACTCAATGTGGGTAAGCTGTAACTCCTCCCACCATCCTTGAGTATGGCTAGCAGTCACCTGTAACCGAATGATGTGAGCAGCGCTCGAAGAACAGTGGGTTACTGATGTAACTGTCCTTCTCTGAGATGGGCTGCTCACATACATTCAGATCCCTCCCACCGTCCCCCCTAACTGGAGTTGGAGAAAAGAAGGGACTGGGAGGGTCAGAGTCATGGTCACCTATATAGCCACAGCTGTGGCACTGAGGGAGCGTTGGCCACGTGCCCTGACCTGACAGGCTAGGCTAAAAGACTTTCTGAGCTACTGTGCGCTGCAGCACATATACACCTGTAACTGAATGTCAGCAGTCCATCTCAAAGAAAGATGGTTACATCGGTAACCCACCATTCTTCTTTGAGCGCTGCTCAGATACATTCAGTAATGGGTGACTGCTAGCAGTACCGAAGGATGGCTGGTGGAGGTGGTTTTTTTCCCTGCCTTCAGCATGGTTACCCCGGAAAACAGCCGAACCCCAGGCCTGGAGGAGCCGGTAGGATGAACAGCCTGGCCTAAGTGGGGAAGAAGAGACGCCTATGCCCCTCCAGTGCACCCTGTCGATGACCAGCAGGGGCAGAGGGAGGCCTAAAGTCACTTTATCGTGGAAAAGAGATGTAGCAGCAAATTCTGGAATTGGTTAGGCGCCACCAGATGAGGGACATAAGAGGCCGGTGGTAAGGCACCAGCCAAAATGAGGTGGCCCTGGTCTTAGGCCCACGATGCATGCCTTAGCTGGTTTGACAAGGAAGGCTAAGATGGTGTCCGGAAAAATTCCGCTTACTGACTGATACCAAGCATCAGTAAAAGAGAGAGAGACAGGGAAAGAAGGAGACCCTTCTACTGACCCAACTAAGGGAAAAGGGTTACGGGGTTGTGTGGGAGGAATCAAATAGCCCCCTGCAAGAATAGTTTACCTGGTGAGCAAATGCCAACACAGAAACGGAAGTACTGAGTGTCCCCTCAGAGGCCCATGGAAAGGTGTGGCCACTGATAGCTGAAGGGACAGTGAGAACGTGGGGCCAGGGAATGTTTGTATGAGCCCACTGTGTTAAGGGGTCAAATTATGACTTTTGAGTTGTCAACAGGAAAGGAAGGTCCCATGATTGGAATGTAGGAGGAATCAGCCCCACTTGGCTGGATGTGGGCGTGATGCTGTCTGTGTCTAGGGGACTGTTTATGATTATTTTTCATATTAATATTTAATATTTGCAATAATCCATATGTAATATGCCATGTTTGGTATCAATAGAAAGGCTGTAATCTGCTAGGAATGATTATATGATTTATAGGTAGGTATCATATTTGTATTAGAATCCAGGAATCTTATTTGTTTTATGTATGTTCCAAGTTGTTTGAGCTGAGGCAATCCCAGACTGGGCATTTGCAAGCTATTGTCCTGTTAATGGCCCATCAGGAGGGGGCTCCCAGCTACAGAGGGCCCAAGAGGAAACCTGTTTGACCAGTTACCCAGACTGACCATGTCGCCCACCTCCATTTTGATCTGGCAAGGACACTGAGATAAGAGGCCACAGCCCATTCTCCATTTTGTCTTTAGTCTTCAGTCTTCAGCCTGTCTGCAACCAGCACCCCACTCTGGAACTATTCTTCTGGGACTGAACAAAGGACTGAGACCCACCCAGCTGCTGCTGCTGCTGCTAGGTGCACACCAGAGGAGTAGGACTAATCTGCAAACTACAGGATCTTCAAGGATTTGTTTTCTATGGACTCTAAATCATTTGTATGCATGTGATTCACTTAGACCCTTTAATAACTTTCGTATTTTGTTTGTTGTCTTTTTATATTAAACCTTTAGTTATAGTTACTAAAGGACTGGTTGAGTAAGATCCAAGCCTATATTGTTCTGGGTGATGTGACTGGCCCTTTGGGATTAGGAGAACCTATTTCTTAAAAAGATCTAGTGGCTAGAGGGGACCATAGGAACTGATGTGCAGTACGGGGGCTGTTTCTATTTTGTTATGCTTGGTGATGACCACAGTGGGGAATCAGAAGCATGTTTTACTGCTGACTGGGAGACTGGTTTAAGTACCACCTGCCAATGATTTGGGGGTTTGGCCCCCAGTTTTACAGCTTGCCCTGATTTTGGCACATTTGGAATGATATCCCAGGAGGCCTGGGTCACAGTGGGGTTGGAAGGAGGGGAAGACAATGTTAAGCAGTGCCTCTGCGTATAAGTTACATCGCCTCCGCAAATGACCACCTCCCATTGCTAGCAGGGAGGCAGGTGGATAAGGGCCCTGAGTGGACTGAAGCCATAGACTTCCCCTATGGAACATACAAAAGGAGGGAGGGGAAGTAAGGTTTTGAAGGCCTCCCAAGCACTGAGTAGGAAGATTCTTGAAGGAGGCGGTAGGGATTAGGATGGGAATGTTTATTTCCCTCTGTTAAGTATTCCAGAGCCAAAGCGGGTGTGGGAGGATGATCCTCCCGGGGAAAGGAGGTGCCACCTTATGGGAAGAGAGGGTGGCAACAAAGCTGAGGGGTTGCTGACCGCCCTGGGCCTGAACTGGGCAAAGCTGAGATGAAACACATGGATCCCGGATTAGGTCACCTACAACTATTTGTCAAAGGACAAAAAGGAAGGAGGGAACTGCTGCCAGTCAGCAGCAGTAACCAGTGGCCCTTGTGGGATCAGTGAGTGAAAACTGGCACCAAAGGTTAGGGCCAAAGAGCTCTCCACAACACTTCAGTGAAAAACCTTGTGATCGGGGAAAGCTGTCCTCCCAACCGGGTGAATGTTGCCCCTAACTGGGAAGGGGCGAGGAGGTCAACATAAGGGGTCTGCCCTGAGAAGGGTTCCTGTCCCCGCAAGGGAAGGCCCCAGGTGTCATAGATCTCCCCCCCCCCGATGTGTGTGGGGGTATCAGTACCGCGAGGGGTGAGGTGCCCTCGGAGCACGTGAGCACAGGGTACCGAAAAATGACGCAACTCACTGAAATAGTGCACTTGGTCCTGCGGATACAGCACGGAATGTTGCCCCAGGTGGGCACTCGAATGGGACTACACTGATCTCCAATAAGCTGGAATGCGAGAGGAGATGTATCTGCATGGAGGAACTGGTAGAGTCGAAGGCCCCTATTCTGGAATATGAAGGGGAGCATGGGCACAATGAGGTGGGAAGGCAACCAGAGAGGGTGCACCCATCAGCTACTGACCAGGCGCCTGATAAGGAAAAACCGTTAACCCAATGCCCACCAATACAACCCCAACGAACAAAGCATTAATGGAAGGAGTAAGGCATGACAGAACCTGGACCAATGAATGTAATCAGCTGGAAGGATAAGGGGAAAAAGTATCATGGGGACCACCCCAACAGCAAGCCAGTTGATGGTGTTTTACTGTTCATCCTAGGGAGACGGTAGTCATCAAGACACCCTTGGGAGGTTGGCATTTAGCACTGGGATCCCCCCGTGTCATCCTCATTTTTGGGGGGAGGAAGGAGCCCCCCCCCAAAGTGAAGGACCCCAAGCTGAAAACTCCTAACCTATACCTGAGAGCAGTATATGCGCCTTACAAACCCCCACAGAGGTGTCCCATTGTGCCGCCTCACCGCTGCCTAATCAATTATAGACTGTCCGGGGGGGGTGACCGTCTCCAACACCATGACCCAAAGGGTACTTGGTATTCACACTTGTGGCCTGGGCAGGGGAGCAGTGGGCCTTCGAGATAGGGAAGGGTGGTTAACCAAAGCCCTGTCCCAGGCATGTCCTCGTAAGCTATCGAGGGTATGGGCTGCCCGGGGGGCATAGCAGGTAGGCATTCTTAGAGGAATGCTGCACAGTAAGAGGAATCCCTAAAAGATATGCCAACAGAACCACCAGGAATATCATTCCAGGAGGTGATTTGTGATCTGGATAGAACTCTGTGACCGAACTGTACTCCCTCCGAACACAAGGGATGTATGTTTGGTCCCATTGCCCTATGAGGTCTCAACTAATGTTATGCTGAAGGGTACAAAGCCCCAGCAACATGTTAACCCAATTTACCTTCAGGGTAAAGGGTCGGAGGCCCTGGGGATGGGGGGGGGGGGTGATCAGGGTGTCCTGCACAGTCCTAGGTGGGGAGAAGGACCCTATGGAAAACAAAATCTTCAGGGCGAAGGGATTGTTGGATACCCATTACTGGCTGGGAGGGAGGCTAGTGGGCCAGGAGGGTAGCATGCCTAAGTGTTTTAGGTCCCCTCAAGGGTACTGAGCACCACAGGGAGTACTATCCAACCCTTTTGCAAAGAGGGACCTCCCCCCCATCGAAAGGGAGGTCCGTTATGACCTGCTGGGAGGAGGGGGCCACCCTTGCCTCCAAAAGCCATGCTGCCCATCTCAGGACCACGGTGGAAGCCAGGCTGTGGCTTGCCGTGTCTGAGGCGTCCCAGGCAGATAACAGCAAGTCTTGGGATACCAGCCTACCCTCTTCAACAAAGGCATCATAGTCTGCCCTATTTTCTTGGGGCAGCAGATGCCAGAATTTATTCAAGGACTCCCATACGCCCATGATATACCTGGCCACCACAGCTTGGTGGTTGGCTATTCTGAGCTAGAAGGCAGAGGAGGAGTAAGCCTTCCAGCCCTAAAGATCTAATTCCCTTGCCTCTCTAGACCTCGGGAGAGGGTTGTGGGGAAATTGTCCAGGGCCTAAGGCTGTTTCTACCACCCCTTGAGATGGTACCAGGTGATAGGTGAGAAAGGGAAAATCTTCTGCAGGGACCTGGTACTTTTGTCCCACAGTATCCAAGACCAGAGCAATGGACCCAGGAGTTTGCCATTGCACCATGGCAATCTCCTGCATGCTAAGGTGCGGGGGAACTATTATGGGCTCAGAAGTTGACGTGAGCCCAGAGCCAAATACAGTGCTACTAGGTCCCATAAACGAATGAGCCTCCAACCCCACATGAGCACACACAAAGCAGAAGAAATCAAAATGTGCCATGAGGTCCCCTGTATAGGAGTGGGGTCTGGGGTTCAGGGCTCTGCTGGGTACCAGAAGACATGGGGGTGGACTAAGCTGATCGGTACTGTGGGAGGGTGGTGGGGTCTCCTGAGGAAATCACTCATGGGGTCGGTACCTATAAGGTGTCAGTACTGAGGACCGTTGGCAGTGCTGTTTACTCCCTCTCGAGGCCCCTTCCTCAGGACTCAGGGATAGAGATGGCTCCTGGAGCCGCACTGGGCTCGGCTTCAGCACCGGGGGGGGAGCTTTAGTTGGCAGTGCCGGAGGGGACAAAGTGGTATGGCCCTGAGGGGAGGCTCTTGGGCTCTGTCCTCTAATAGTACCTGGCACCTCTTCCTGGGCACCCGTTTCTGGTACTGGGGAGCTGGGTACCAAGACCAGGGAAGGAGTTTGGTGCCTTTTTTTGGTGCAACCTGGCACCTGAAAGGAAGGCTGGTTTGCCCCTCTTTCTGAGTGGCACATGGGTAAGAAGTGTTGGCAAAAGAAGAAGCGCCTTTGCCACCTCAAAGGCCTGCGTGGTGGAGGGAACTGATACCGACTCCTGCTGGTCCGGGGAGATGTGGAGCAGCGCCAAGGCTCTGGTACTGAGGCTGGTACTGAGCGCCTCTTTTACTCTCAGGGAGAGTGGTTCTGGTGCTGAACTGGAAGGAGGAGCTGAATGTAGCCCTGGAGCTTCGGGGATAGGCTGTTACACTTGCTCCGAGGCCAACTCACAGTGGCTTTGCTCTGTCTTTCATGGTCATAGATTTAAAGGACCAACAGACAGAGCATTCGGTGACCAGATGGTCCTCTCCCAGGCACCGGAGGCACTTCTTGTGGGGATCGTCCCATGGGAAGGCCTTGCCACAGGCGACACAAGGTTTGAAGTCTGGCATGGCAGGCGGCAGGGAGGAGCAGTGTTCCTGCTCCGTAGCCCAGTGCTGTGTGGGAGTGCTGTCCGGTGGAACGACTGCAGGGGGACCCTATTGGAAGCTCTCCTTTCTAAGGGGTGGAAATACCACAACTTCCCACTTGAGAGCCAGGAGCTGAGCAAATGTTCAACTTGGGCAGGGGGAGCTTTGGCTTCCCGCCAGCCCCTGTACCCCCCAGGCCTGCAATGTACAAATAGAAAGCCAGCAGCCAGCCTCAGGTCTCTGGGGAGAGGAGCCACAGCCACTAGAGCTGAAAAAGGGAAGGCGAGTTTTGACTTATAGTGATGGCAGCGCTGTCCTTGTACATGAAGAGGTTCTCCAGATCGAGTGAGTGGCTCATAAACAAGGCAAATGGCAGGCTGCTTGTGTGACCGCAAGGAGTGGGCTGTTCTGATAGCATTGCTGAGGGCAGAAAAATGGAACTGAGGAGGGGCAGGGCTGTGGCCGTATATATAGCCGCTGGGTGGCCAGGGGGGATTGGCTGCCAGCACTGTTTTGAGAGGCTAGGACTAAAAGGTTTCCAACCAATCATGTACTGAGGCATGTATATCTATTACTGAATGTATCTGAGCAGCGCTCAAAGAAGAACTATTGGACCAGGAGCAGAGCCAGGTGGGGAAGGCACTGAGATGGGAATCAGCCTTTGGCCACTTGCTTTGATACAGGCTCCTTTGTGATGAAGCACATTGCCAGAGTGAATGAACACGGCCTAGAGAAGGGTTACTGCAGAGTGATGGGTCCCTGCTGCTGCTTCCTCTTTATTCAACAGGTGCACACCTCCTTCTCCTCACCCATCAAGGAGGCACCAACCACCCCAGTAGCACCTAATCTTGGCCTGGTGTGGTGGACAGCGGCCTGTTCATGGGCAGTGGCAGCTCCTGTCCCAAGGACTGGGCCTGACTCCCCACTTCGGGTGTTGTGACCTGGCATGTGGGGTCACGGTGTCACTTGTGACACATGGGTGACTGGGTGAAATCTGAGCGACCAGCATTGCCATACAATGGGGCCACACCACATGGACCTGTACATCGTATCACAGTGCCTGGCAGGTGGGGGAAGCCTGGCTGCACAAGGCTGAAACCCCCTGGAGGGTAAGTGTGGTGTGAACTCACTAGCCAGCTCCATAGGAGAGATGCCACGCATACACTTAAGATTGCTTGGGGGTCAGGGCAGGTCACCCCCTCCTCCCTGGGCCTCTCTTAGTCCCAGCTCTTACCCATCCTTCCCTTCCGGCAGAAGCTTTAGTAGACAACCTTTCCACCACCATCTTTGCTTAGAAGAGAGTCTGACTACAGGCTGAGGCATTACTAATTCTCTCTCAGCAGTACAGGGACGTTGGATCCCAGCATCTGTCTGTACCCACAGCACTTCCTCACTGGCAGGGTGGGGCCACCTGGATGACACTGCAGGGGGCAAATGCAGGGGGACGTTATTGGGAGGTCTCCTTTCTAAGGGGTGGAAACACCACGACTTCCCACTTGAGAGCCAGGAGCTGAGCCAGTGTTCAACTTGGGCAGGGGGAGCTTGGGCCTCTCACCAGCCCCTATGCCCCCCAGGACTGCAATGTACAAATAGGAAGCCAGCAGCCAGCCTCAGGTCTCTGGGGAAAGGAGCCACAGCCACTAGAGCTGAAAGAGGGAAGGCAAATTTTGACATAGTGATGGCAGCGCTGTCCTTGACTGCTCAAGGACACTTAACTCAGAGCTGCTATCACTCTGCCTTGCTAAAGACTTGTCCTGCCACTAGATAAGACATTAAATGACAGCCCCCCAGCTCGTATTCAGGCTTCCGCAGCAGCAGCAGCCCCACAAAGCCTCAGCTTAGCCTGGAGAGCTCCCCCATCCCTGATTACAACCCTGCCCTCTCTTCTTGGATCATCACAGACCCTAGATGAATTCCTGCACCATGAGACCATGCAGGCCATCAGCATGAGTCAGAGGTTCTGATCCCAACCAGAGCCCAATGCTGGCGCTAGTCATCCAATGCTGCCCCCACTGGAGTCAACGACTGGCAAGGTTCTTGTTTAGATGGACAGGTGCAGGACATGCAATCTGCTCACCTGATAACAGCTGCAGTTGCCATGGGGCTGAGTCTAAAACAAACTCTGCTTGGGTCCACTGCTGCCTCCCTCCCCCTCTCCAGTTTGTCAGAGACATTCCCAGCCAGGTAACTGAGTTTTCTGCTCCCATGCCCCAGCACAGTTAATGGACACAATTACCCTACTGTCAAAAAAGATGGACCCACATCAGCGCTGGAGGCCTGAGCCTGCCCCCACTGAAATCAACTGCAATGCCCTCATCCACATCGTTGGGTGCTGGATCCAACCCTGAATATGCTGTAACTGAGACTCGTCAGAGCCACCTTCCGCTTTCCTGGCAGTGTGCCGGATAGCAGCTCAGACCTGAGTGGAGCAGGGCCAGGTGGACATGGGAGGGGCCAACTCAGAACTCTGCCTGTGTGCCAGCCCTGCAGAGAAACCCCAGAGCAGTGAGGGACATGGGTGCTGTTCCCATCCAGGGTAGTGTGCAGCACTACCTTGGGGAACACTGCTGGTACCTGTTGGCCCCTTGCCCTCAGCAGGACACTGATGAATTTGGGGCTCTGCTTCCAACCTAGCAGATTCATGGCTGGGTGCAGAAAGAGGACCAAGTGATAGCACTTCAGGAGGGTGGGGCCATTCCAGGTACTATGCATCTCCGCAGAGCTGATTGGCCTTGGGGAGCAGAAGCTTTCACATTGGAAATGTGACACATTATGATACATGTGGCCTCATGGGCTGAGCATGGACTGAGACTGAGCAAACGAGCTTTGTTCCCAGCTTAGGTGGATCGTGTCACCCTCTGGTGCCTCAGTTTCCCCCAGCTGCAAAGTGCTTTGAGACATATAGCTTGTAAGCCCACAGAGGGCATTTATGATCATCAGATTTGACTCAGGCCTGAGGGCCTTACTTGGGCAAGCCCACATCGATGAAGTGCACCTCACTCAATGGGGCTATTACAGTGTTCATATATCACATGCTACTTATTCCACGGTGGTGAAACAGGAAAGGGTGAACTGTCAAATGCTGAACAAGTAGCAGTGATCAATGCACCCTCATATTTATAGTGTGTCTTTCATCCTGAAGACACATGAGAGCTTATCTCTCTACCTGCCACATTTCAAAGCCACCACAGACTGTACTATCAGCATGTACTTATTTCTCCTTCCATGTTCACATTCACACAGGAGTACACAGACTGCCCCTATGTGTCAGCTGCTCACATGCAGCCCCAGTGGCTCCTTCACACTCAGCTGGGACGCAGGAAGTGGCAGGAACTGCAGGAGAAACAAGCCGGCTAAGAGAACTCGAGTGCCCCCAGTGGTAATTGGCGCAGGCACATGCACACGGTGCTGTGGGGCTTTGGGATGAAATTTACCCCCTAGGCACAAGCCTGGGTACCTGCCTCCCACATCAGCCCTTGAAGAGCTAAGTGGGATTTAAGCTGTACCTGGGCCCCCTGCTCATTTACAGCCCTGGGGACAGCACTTGCAGCCGAGCCAGATTTCCCAAGGGACTCAGGACCAGATCTGTAAAGCAATTGAAATCAATGGGAGGCAGGATCCTAAACCTCCGTAATATTCGAGTCCCCAGGCTGAGTCCTTCAGAGAGCCCAGCTGCAACTGTGGGCACCAATTCCCCCTGAGAACCTGCCCCTGCAGTGACCTCACATTGTCAGTGAGTACCTTGGCTTTCTGTTCCAGCTGCACCCGGGACCTGTCCTGTATACTGCTGAGTGTGCACTTACTCCACTGCTGGGCTAATGGGTCCCACACTATCCCCCAGCCAAGGTGTAGCAGGCAGGGAATTGGTTTTGTGCAGAGAATGCATTCTGCCCCAGCACTGATGTACCATGAGTGATAAATTCTGGCTGGGGCTGCAGCAGAGACTTGAATTCAAAAGTGCAATAAGGAAAGCAAGGGAGAACATGTCTCTGCAACCCACATATAGGCTTGGCTTTCAGCTGCCTGCCAACTGACCTCATAGGAATGGGAACAGCCAACTGATTAATCCCTTGCAAACCATGGCACTGGCATTGCATGGTGTCCCACCCCCACCACAAAGGTCCACAGGGTCAAGGCCACTGGTCAGCTGCTGTTTGGGGAGGTCTGACACCAGCAGGCTGCATGGAATGGAAAGCCCAGCAGGGATTAGTGTTTGGGAGGGCAGTGTTGCTGGGCAAGGATCTCAGGCTAAGGCACCAAGGTCAGGGAGATCATTGTCTGTGACACTGCAGAAAACCACACACCAGTTCCTCAGCCCTCCCTGGTACTGATTCAGTGATGGCGCAGGCAGGGTGGTGCGGAAAGGCAGCCAGGAAGAAGGGAAGGAGAGAGACAGAGGAAGGGCGTTTCAGGGAAGCTAGGGAGACGTAAAGGAGAAGATTAGGGAGGAAGGACTTCCTGAAGCCAGAAAGGCAGCAGTGACCCCAGGGGCAACAGGCAACAGGATGAATCCACCCTGTAATGCATGGTCAGCACAAGCATGGGGGTGGGAAACCATGACGAGGCTAAGGTGGGGCATGAAAGGGGAGCAGTGGCTGACTCCTGCTGTGTGGCCTGGGTAAGGTGAATGGGGAGCCAGCCCCCATTGCAGTCTGACCCCTGAAAGAGGGGCATGGCCAATGCAATTTACCAGCCTCCTCCTTGTTGGCCTGCAGATCTCACAGCTGCCTCCTGACAGGTCAGATTTCGCTACAGTTCCCCAGCTGCTGTGGGAGTCTGCCAAACCTGTGGACAGACAGGAGGAGAAGTGAACTGGAGCAAGGAATACATCCCTAGCTCAGATTTTCCTCTTGAGGTGGCAGCAGGGGGAGGCTAGACCTGACCAGTGCACAAACATGCTCCTGGCCAGGGTGCTGGCTGGACAGACAGAAAGGAGTTCCACTCCACAGCCTGCAGGCTGCAGCTGGGGACCAGCGAGTCAGCTTCATTATGAATTGAAGGTGCAGGAGTAAGGCACAGCTGCCGTGCAGCTTAGGCATTGCTGCTCTGCCTTGGGCCATCAGCTACCACAGGAGGTGCAGCACAGCCAGTATAAAGGGCCTGGCCACTTGTGAGCCTGGCTGAGGGGCAATTGCCTGGTGCCCCTGTTGCTGAGCCTGAGCCAGGTGCCAGAAGCTGCAAGGCTGGGATAATGGCAGAGGAGCAAAATACAACTTGCTCCTCGACTCTCCAGACTCACACCCCCAGTCCCACTCTTCCCAGTCCCCAGCCTCTCCGAAAGGGGGGACAAGGGGATCTCAGAGCTGTCCTCTGCCCAAGGATCTCTATAATTCAACAGGTGCTCTCATCTTTTACAGAAAGAGAAACTGAGACACATGCACTGATATAAATCTGCCTCCCACAGTGGACAGAGCCAGCTACTTCAGAGGAATGGATGAAAATGCCACAGTGGGCAGAGAAGGATAATCTGCCCCCTGCACAGGTCTTCTCCTGATCCCTAACAGAGACTGGGTTGAGCTTTAATATCCTCTTTCTGCATTGACTGTCATCACTCTGGATATGCTGGTCATCCTTATCCACTCCCTCACGAACCCTCACTACATTCTTGGCCTTAACTGCATCCTGTAGTGGTGAGTTCCACAGGCTAAGCACACAAGGAATTCTCTCAGAAGTTAGCATGAGAGGAAGGACATCAGGAAACACTGGCCCCGTAATAGGCCTTTTAATCCAAGGGTGTATGGTCTGTATGGAGAATGCACAATCTGTATCTGTGGTAGGTACTTATGGGTCTCCCTTCCCTGCTCTATCCAAGCATGCTCAATACACCCTGCAAAGCACAGAACTGTCATCTTCCCTGCCAGGTGGGGAACCAAGGCACAGAAAGACCAAATGATGCCCGCGGCCACTCAGGCAGTCCGTGGCAAAGCAGAGACTTGATCCTCCATCTTCAAAGTTCCCAGGTGTCACTCTAACCACTGAACTCATCTTCCTTTTGGAGGACAGGAGTAGCAGAGAAGCACAAGGGCTTCTCTACACTTGAAAATTTACCAAAGTTGCTGTCCCAGAATAATTCCTGACATAGACATTTTAGTAAATTTCCAAGTGTGAAGAAGTTCTTGGTTGTTCCCCTCCCAGGGAAATCAGCTAACAAGGGGCCTGTGTGATATGGCAATGGGGCTCTCCTCCACACACCTGGCCCATGGAGTATGGAAGCAGACACCATTCACCCCCCTGGTCTCCACTGTGTGATGGCGGCCCTGCTGGATTTGCCACTGTTTATGCCTCATATGCAAAGGGGGTGGGGATGGGGGGGTCGTTTTTCTTCCCAGAAAAAGATACAATTAAGCGATTCTCTCAGCTTCCAAAGCCTCCAACAATTCCTTTACTGTCAGCTAAGAAACAATGTCATTCTATCTGCCTGTGTAGATAAGGATGCCTCACTCCTTCATCCTGCCCCCTCTCTGTCTCCAGCTCTCCTTCCCTTATTTTCCTTCCCGCCCCCACACCGCAGATGCTGCACTCACTAATTTGGCCGTGTTAGACAGTCAGTGCTGGAGGAATGGAGCTAGACACCCAGAGGGGTGGAAGAGACTTATTGGGGGCAGTCTGTGAGTTGGAGTGCAGTTTGCAAAAGTGGCTAAATGGGGGGGGTAGGTGGGAAATTGTCCCACGGCCCACCAATTCCAGTGATGGGGGCTATGACTAGACAGACCAGCTTACTCCTCAGACCACTGATTGGATATTGTCTCCTCCCCTGCTTTCAACACTCCAGCAGTAATACCCCAGGTGCTAATGGCTTCAGAGCATCAAGAAGTGCACCCAGGAGCAACACCTCCAAGCCAAAGGCCAGGCCCCAACAGCTTTACTGTGAGTCAGAGACATGGGTACAGAGAGGCCCTGCAACTCAGGAAGTGACTGCTGAAGGGTTTGTAGGAGAGCAGCCAGGAAGCTGCCCTGAATGTCAGAGGCAGTGTTGACAAGAGAAGGACAAAGCTGAGAGGTGAGGGAAGAAGGGCTAGGGACTGGGGGAGGATGCTGTGAAGAGGTATGGAGGCTTGACGGAGTGGGCAGTGTGGCTCGAGACTGACACGGGAGAGAAGAAGTGGGTTGAGTGTGGGGTAGATGTAGTGGGAGGCAGGGAGGACAAAAGAGGCATGTGGGGTGGGCTGGCTCAGAAGGACAGGAGACGTAAAAGCACCAAGCTCCCTCCAAGCCACAAACATGAGCCAGCATGTTCCATCCACAGTGCTACACTGAGTTCCAGTCATGCTGGAAGGACGTAACAAGTGGGGTACTGCAGGGATAGGTTCTGGGTCTGGTTCTGTTAAATATCTTCCTCAGTGATTTAGATGATGGCATAGAGAATGCACTTATAAAGTTTGTTGATGACACCAAGCCAGGAGGGGTTGCAAGTGCTTTGGAGGATAGGAACACAATTCAAACTGATTTGGACAAACTGGTGAAATGGCCTGAGGTAAACAGAATGAAATTCAATAAAGACAAGTGCAAAGTACTCCACTTAGGGAAGAACAATCCATTTCACATGTACAAAATTGGCAATGATTGCTTAGGAAGGAGTACTGTGGAAAGGGATCTGTGTGTCATAGTGGACCACAAGCTAAATATTTGTCAACAGTGTAATGCTGTTGCAAAAAAAGCAAACACCATTCTGGGATATAGTAACAGGATTATTGTAAGCAAGACAAGAGAAGTAGTTCTTCAGCTTTACTCAGCCCTGATTAAGCCTCAACTGGACTATTGTGTCCAGTTCTGGCCACCTCATTTCAGGAAAGATGTGGACAAATCGAAGAAGGTCGAGAGAAGAGCAACACAAATGATTAGAGATCTGGAACACTTGACCTATAAGGGAAGAATGAAAGAGCTGGGTTTGTTTAGTCTGGAAAAGAGGAGGCTGGGAGGGGACATGACAACAGTTGTCAAGTACCTAAGAGGTCATCATGAAGAGCAGGGAGGAAAAATTTTTCTCCTTAACTTCCGGTGATAGGGCAAGAAGCAATGGCCTTAAATTACAGCCAGGGAGGGTTAGGTTGGACATTAAGAAAACATTCCTAACTGTCAGGGTGATTAACCACTGAAATAAGTTGCCTAGGCAGGTTGTGGAATCTCCATCATTGGAGGTTTTTAAGAGCAGGTTAGACAAGCACCTGTCAGGGATGGCTTAAGAGGGTACTTGGTCCTGCCATGAGTGCAGGGGACTGGACTCGATGAACTCTCATGGTCCCTTCCAGTTTCTATGGGTATGTCTATCCTTAGAGCTGAATTCAAATTGATTGTCATAAATTCAAATTCTATTAAGTGCATGGACACACCCATTTTCATCAATTCAAACTGAGGAACTCCTCAGTTCAAATTGATGAAAGATGACTTCAAATTCATCAAACCTCATTTGACTTAGAAGTCGCAGTCAATTCAAACTGAGTAATTTGAATTGACAGAGGGTGGCCATGTCCATTTGAATTACTCATTTCAAATTGACCAGTCCATGGACATGCCAATTTGAACTGGATTTTCTAGTGTGGCCATGTCAATCTGAATTGACTGAATTCGAATTAATAATTATTAGGTTGAATTGACTAGTTCAAATTCAGTGATTCGAATTGAAACTCTTAAGTATAGACATAGCCTATGATTCTATCTCACTGTCACTGCTGCACCTGCACTGAGATCTGTCCTCATTGCTTAGCCTGCCCTGCCACCTGGCACTGCCCACACCCTGGTCCCATCCCAAGGTGATGGCCATGCCATGCTCTAGTCCAGATACATGGGTGTATTTTTATGTCAAGATCCAAAGGGGTAGCCGTGTTAGTCTAGTTCAGTTAAAACAAACAAACAAGGAGTCCTGTGGCACTTAGAGACTAACAAATTTATTTTTTTCATGAACCTTCATGGGAGAAAATTTTGCTTCATCAGATGATGAAATGGGATTCTCTCCCACGAAAGCTCATGCAAAAAATAAATTTGCTAGTTTTTAAGTGCCACAGGACTCCTTGTTTGTTTGTTTTTATGTCAAATTAATGAAGTCATGAAAACCCCCACCCTGATTTGTTGTTTCACAAGATGCCTCGTGCTATCTCCCATTGGAATGGCCCCAGTGATGGCTTTACATGAGTGCCAGTAACAACACCAGGGAGACCTGGGAGAGCCACAAACACACTTGAACCTTGCTGGTTGCCAGTCACTTTCATTAGTGATGCTGGGTTTGCTTTCCGTTAGGTTACAAGCTGCCTGGACACTATGGATAAACTTTGAGTCTAGACAATCCCACTCCAGTCTGGTCCTGTGGGACTAATGGAAGGGGCATGCACCACTGGGGCAGATGCCCACCCTGCCAAGCAATGTGGGACTAGTCCTTTGCACACACCTGAGATAGGGGCACATACACATACACACCCCTATCTAGCTGTCCTAATTCAGAGTCAGTGGCAATTGCTGGGCCTGCCAAACAAGGATCAAACCAGGGCTCAGGAACTGCTGGCACAGGCCTGTACAGCATCATGGCCTCTTTCTGAGCTGCCATCCTGTCCTCCAGAATCTGAGCTATTATTTCACACCCAATGTCAGGTTCTAGCTGTCCTGGCTATGAAGGAAACTCAGCAATGTGACCCAAGGGCTGTGTAGCCTGCAGAGAGCTCAGAGAGTAGCCGACAGCCCCATTCATCCATCCCAGCAAGGCACTAATGTCAACGTCAGCAGTGAGATCTACTCCCTCCCCAGGTAGAGCAGGAGACAGAGTGTCAAAGGCAGCACAAGCTGCTGAGGGGTGGAGGGTGGTACCATTTGGGTGCCACATGGTCTCTGGGAGGTGCCACCTGTTTGATGTCTCCATGTGCTTCCCATCCACAGGCAGCAAGGCTGGCACCGTCCAAGCAGAGCCAGAGCAAAAGCAACAGGTTCGATGTATGTGAAACAAAGACACCTGCACCCCACCTCTAACAAGCCTGCCGCAATCCCTTGATCTTTCAGTGTAGATGCAAGTACAGTATGGGGGGCACCCAGTAGCTAAAACACAGTCTATGCCATGAAACCAATTTTTGCCAGACTTTGTGGGGGTTTCTCTAAGAACCCTTCCCATGCACTGTGTCCTTTTGTAATTCAGAGCTGTTGAGAATTAAATTTGCAATAGAAGGAAAACTACATGGTGCACAAAACCCTCCCTTTGCACCCCTGCCCTTTGTCTGCTGGTTCCCAGCCTTTCCCCCCATCCTCCCTCAGGTCAGCCAGAAGGACTGTAACTAGGCCAGGGAGAGCGGGGCAAAGTCCTAGGCACCAAATTTTAGAGGGTGCAGGGGATGGATCCTGTTTCCTGCAGTGGCTGGGGATGGACCTGGATCCATCGCCAGCTGCCACGAGGAGCCGGATCTGTCCTCTGAGCCCTCTAAAATTCGACACCTGGGACTTCTGGTGCCACCGAGGCTCCCTGCGCTACCTGAGGCTCGCTACTGTCTTCTGGCAATGGCTACAAGATCCAGTTCCCCACTGCTGCCAGCAAGCCAGGGGGATCTGGAAACGTCCCTAGCTGCCTAACTGGCAGCGGTGGGAACTTGCTGGGGACAGATGCAGATCCCCACGGCCTGCTGGCGGCAGCAGGATCTTCCTGCCACCTCTCGCAGCAGCTGGGGATGGATCTAGCTCAGTGGTTACCAACCGGTGTGCCATGGCAACACAATAAGTGTGCCGCAAGCATCTCCAGGAGCTAAGGTCATTTTAAATCTCCCTCTCTGCTCAGCCCAGCCATATGGGCTGTGCAGGGGAGGAAGCCTGCAGCAGAGTTTGCTCTTCCTGGATGCAAGTAAGTGTGGGCTGGGGAAGAGGGGGTTAATAGTTTAGGGGGGACTTTGGGGCTGGGGGATTGCTAGGGAAGGTGGGGAGAGGTGCAGAGAGCTGCCGCTGGCCACATTCCAGCCCTGGCCACCCAGGGCTGTCCCACTGCATTGGGGGGTGGGGCCGGCTGGCCCACGGGAGGGGCAGACCCCTGTGCTGTCCCTTCCATGCTGGAGACCGGGTGACTGGCCAAAAGTGCGGCCCAGTGCAGCTCTGCCAGTCCACCCCCCCCCGGCCCCCCCAGACACGCACGCTGCTCTCTCTGGGCTCTGTGCTGGAGCAGTAGGGAGGGGGGGGGGGGCGCCAGGGCGGGGGGGGGGGGCAGCGATACCTGCTCTGCGCTGCCTCCTGCCCCCTCCCTGTTGCTCCAGCATGGAGCCCAGAGCAGCGTGCGTGGCCGGGTGGGGTGGGGTGGGGGTTGGGCAGACTGGCAGTGCTGCACCGGGCCACCCTTTTGGCTGCTTGCCCAGTCTCCGGCATATGGGGGGGGCGGGCACAGCAGCAGTGCGGCTGCCCCACCCTAGAGATGGCCCTGTGGGTTCCCGGAACTGGCGGTGGCAGCCATGGCCCCAGTATGGCTAGGGTTACTAGATGTCAGGCAAAAGGAGGACATGTCCTCCTTTTTACCTTCAAGTCCTCTGTCTAGCAGGCATATTAAAATACATGATTTTGTCTGGCTTTTTACTTACAGGGGTTAAAGTATGCTGGAATGCCACAGAATACCTTACTTTTAGGGGAAAGCATGCCAGAGCCTCCTAAAAACAGAAGACTATTATATTAATACTACATTTTCTCTATGTGTCCTCCAATGTCCTTCTTTCCCTGTCCTCCTTTCTATGCCTTCGTATCTGGGAGCCCTAAGTCTGGCTCCGCTCCAGGGTGTCCACGGTGGCCATGGCCCTGCTCTGCAGTCCCTGGGGCCACTGGCCCCAGCTCTATCTGGGAGTCTCCATAGCTGGCAGCGGTGGCTGCCTGAGCCTCCCTGGCCAAGTGTTCCCATTTTAAAGGTAAATGTAATTCATTATCTGTCTGTGTCCCACACCCAGAGGTACCAGGAGCCCCATTCAAGTCATGGCTAGTGGTCCTCAGAGGGGCCGGACAGCAGCCCTGATGTGGTGTGTCCCTCCCAGCAACACCGATGATGGCAGGATCCAGCCCCAGCTGGGGACCCTGGGGTGCAGGTAGAAGGATCTGGCCCCAGTGACTGGAGCTGGATCAGGTGTGGGGCAGGGGTGGATTTTTCTAGCTGCCTCTCCCAGGGGCAGCTTAAAAAATCTACCCATGGGGGGGGGGGGATAGGGGGCCCTGGCAGGGCAAGGGGATAGGGTCCGTGAGGCTGCAGAAAGGCCTGCAGGGGCTCTGGTGAGAACTCTGTGGTGGCTGGTGAGGGCTTGATAAGATGGGGCCCGGGGGTCTAGCTCTGGCTCCTGCAGTGATGGCAGGGTCCATCATGGGAAGCAGCGGACTGTTGGTGGACAGGATGAGACCCACTTGGGTGGGAGGGAGCTGCTGTGGGGTGAGGGTCTGCAAGGAGCCACTGGGGAGAAGGGGGGAAATGGGTGCTATGCCAGGGTCCCCTGCCCTACCCTCCCATTCCCCAGGTTCCCACTGCCACCTCAAAAAGCCACTCCTGTTCTCCCTTCCCCTCTTACCACCTTTATGCTGCTCCCCACATGGCTACTCTTGTCCTCTCTTGCCACCCCTGCCCTGCCCTGCTATCTCTACCACCCCACAAAGCAACCTTTCCTAAACAGTGCTGTGGTTCATGAATATTCATGTTATTTTGAGTTAATCTGAATATTCATGAGTTTTTTTTAATGGTGGTGTGCCTCAAAAAAAATGAAGGTATCAAGGTGTGCCATGGCAGAGGAAAGGTTGGGAACCACTGATCTAGCTACCTCAGGCCTGCTGGTGGTGGCGGAAGCTCCCCACTGCCTCTGGCAGCAGCTGGGGGTGGAGCAGGCCCCACGCCGGATCAGTTCTTGGGGGGGGGGGTGCGTCCGGGACTGCTAGCCCCAGGAACAAAATGTCTTGGTTACGACTCTGTCAGCCAGTCATAGCAGTGGCTATATAACCCCAGCTCCCAGCGGTGGCTAGCACTAAACAGCACCCCCAAAGCTGTGAGGGGTGACAGACCAGACTCTGCCTCAGGAACAGATAAGCCCTTTTCACATCAATATCCCTGGCACCCTCCACCCCAGGGCTGCTCAACCTCACTCCTGAAGATGCCACTGGCACCTGAGCCAGATCCAGGGGCTGCACCTGGGTCAAGAAGCAGCAAGTTGGGAAAGCAGCTGCTGCAGTGGGCTGTGGCTGGCAGCCCTGGATCACCCATCCTCCAAAATCCCCTTTTAATGCTCCATTCTGTCACATTTTGCAGCAATCCTGGACCACAATGTGTTTGAGGCAGTTGGGGTGGCAATAAATGGCCCCTGTGTGGCTCAAGGGAGCCCTTTCAAGGGCCCAGGCAGCCACTGTGCTCTGAAAAAGTCTAACTTTGGCATTATTTGTGCCTCTGCTGCTGGGATCCAGACTCTGACAACAGTCCACGCAGATGGGCTCAGCCCTGTCCACTCTTTGTAAGCAGCCAGCATGGAACTGGCAAAACCCACCTTCCCCTGGCACAGTGGGGCAACCAGTCACTTACCAAGTAGATAAAACATGAGACCAGCTCCTGGTCAGATACTGAGCTGTATTAATTCCCCATAATCCTGTTCCCATCAGCAAAGCCAGCATCTGACCACGTCTCCCCCTCTGTCAACCAACCGGCAAGACAAGTTTCTGCATCTCTGTAGGATGGTTTGGGTCCTTTTAGAGATGGCAAGCAGAGACCTGTCCCTAGCTATAGGCAGGCTGTGGAATCTCCACCACTGGAAGTTTTTAAGGGCAGGTTAGACAAGCACTTGTCAGGGATGATTTAAGGTGGTACTTGGTCCTGCCATGAGTGTAAGGAACTGAATTTGATGACCTCTCATAGTCCCCTCCAGTTTCTATGATTCTATGCTCCTTTCTCCACTGCCTCGGAGAGATCTGTCTGGAAGCTCAGTCCACGACTAAAACACAAGGGGTGGCTCTGCCTCGCCTCCTACAGATCCAGGCAACTTTACCCAGGTGGGATTTGGGGCAGCGCTGTGGTCCAGTGAGTCAGGCAATGGAGCGTCAAGCAGGAGACCTACATTCTTTCAGAATTCTGCCACTGCAGCTGCTTTATTTCCCCCATCAATTCTGATGGCACGCTCTCTGTAGGAGGGTCTGAGTTTGTACAGCACCTAGCACAACCGAGCGCTGATCTTGGCTGAGCTCTTTAGGTGCCACTGGACCATTCAGAACCTTCACAGTCTGGTCTTGCTGTCAGCAGGGCAGACCTAGGAGTTAAAATTAAGAAGACACTGTCCCAAACCTAAGGTTACCAGATGTCAGGCAAAAGGAGGACATGTCCTCCTTTTTACCTTCACGTCCTCCATCTGGCAGGCATTTTAAAATATATATAATTTTGTCTGGCTTTTTACTTACAGGAGTTAAAGTATGCTGGAACACACTATTTTTAGGGGGAAGCGTTCCAGGGCCCCCTAAAAACAGAAGAATGTTACATCAATACTACATTTTCACCATGTGTCCTTCAGTGCCCTCCTTTTCATGCTTCCCTGTCTTCCTTTCCATGCTTTGTATCTGTTAACCCTACCCAAATCCATTTTTGCTCCCTTCTAGCTAGCCTACCTGCTCCACTATGATCTTACTCCCTGACTAATGCAAATACAGGTTCCCACATCTGTTTGCTGTTTGCTTTTGAAACCCCTTGCTTCTCTCCGCTGGGAGTTCTCCTATCCTGTGTCATTGGATGCACTCTGCTCATGCCACAACACACCCAAGGAACAAAATTATCCTGCTAATCATGGGAAATGAGCCAGGAGCGGAAGAAGGGCTCAGTGGTCAGGGCACCCATCATGCTTGCAGGAGATTCTCCATTAATTTCCTGGCTATGCTCCAGCCTTGTGTGAACATAGGCAACTGACTAACACCTGGTCTGCGCCCCCAGAGGTGTGAACAGTCCAGACCCTTGACTGGAGTAGCTAAACTGATCTAAGCCCTTTGTAAACATAACTAGCTTGACAAACAAATATGGCCATCACCCTAGCTACTGCAGCTCCGTAAAAAAACCCTATGGTTGCTATGTCATTTCCTCTACACACTGCAGAGGTATTGCACCATAAGCTGTATGTCGCTGGTATTCATGTAGCATAGGCTAGGCCTTAGCCTCTCTGTACCATTTGTCCTGTGAAGATAAGAGCCCAGCCTTACCTCCCAGAAAGGTTGTGAGGACAAATAAGATATTAAAAGATTGTGCACGGCTCCGATGCTCTGGTGAAGGTCTCCATATAGTATGTAGCTAGACAGACATGGCCCCGTCATCAGAGCAGAGTTCAGTCCCAATCCAAAAGCACTGACTCAGTGTCATTTCTCATCTCTGGGTCTCAGATTCCCCATCTGTAACACATGGGTGTTAACGCTGCAACTACCCCTCCACAGCCATGAGGAACTTTATGGAGAGCATTCACATCCTCCTGCTCCAAAAGCACACACCTTTTGCCCATTTGAGCTGAAAGAGACTCAACAGTAGCAGCATAGAGACTCACACAAAGCTGGGCAGTTCTGATACTGTTCTGCATGGGGCAGTGGTGGCACTTATGCGCTAGCTGATTTCTATCATGCTGTAAGTCACACAGGAACTGGGAGGCTTAGCTGGTTAGCATATGCAAGCCATTTCAAAGAGGGAAAGAGCTGAATGTTAATATCCATGAGTACACATCCCAGTTATTTACTTCCTCCCAGCCTGTATGTTTTTCCTAGTTGTGACATTTTGACCAGGATTTCAGAGCACAAACGGGATGGAAAAACCAGCTGCTGCGTGCCCTACCCCTACTGACACCTGAAAAAGCCATTAAACCAACAACAGAGCTGTGAATCCCTGTGGCTCACGCCCACACTGTCCCCAGCAAAAGAACATCAGAGGCTATTCGGTTTCATGCATTTGAAAAAGATATTGACATGGTGTGAAATTTCACTTCCAGAGAGAGAAACCCTCTCTCCCGTGGGTGCCAGGCCATGCTTTGCTTTGAAGGCATCAACATTCAAAATGTGGAGAATGCAAAGGGATGGAAGAAAGGGAGCTGGGAAATCTGGGCACAGCTGAGCCTCAGCCTGAACTAGCCAGTTTTTTATCTACTATTGCACTAAAACAAACAAGGAGTCTGGTGACACTTTTAAAGATTAACAAATTTATGTATCCCATGAGCTTTCATGGGAGAAAATCCTGCTTCGTCACACCCTTGAAGATGGGAAACTTATAGAATGGGAGCAAAATAAATGCAGGAAACTGTAAGTCATAAGATCTGGTCAGATTGTTACAACAAATCCTCACTCAGAGAGGTTGTGCAGCATCAGAGCCTGATGATGGGCTCAACAGCCTTTCTTCTCTAGGTGAAAGCATGAGCCCACCCAGGATCAACATGAATAAAGCTGTCAGTAGAGATGGCTCAAAAAACCACAAGGAAATCCCCACTCCTCCTCAAATTTTGATGAAAGTTTTAATTGAAATTAAAATTTCAAGAAACCCCGATCACTGGGTAAAATAAGGGGTGGAGGGAAGGATCACAAATATTTTGCCGAAAATGTTTCTGGTCTTTTCCTTCTCCCTCCTCACTGAAATGTCACTGAAAATTTGCAACCCCCTCTGTTGTAGCACCAGCTTCGGACCTTCCAAATCCACTCCTCAGTGCTGTCCAGATGAAGCGCCAGAGTCCCTGACCCCGCCCCCAGGCAGGACACCACAGCAATGGGGGGCCACACAAGTGTAGGCAGGCAGCCTGGGCTCCCCCAGACCTTGATACAGCCCTGCCCACCTCCATCCCCCACTTGTCATGTTTTCAGACAAGCACCTTCATGTTTGCTCCCTGACCCCTGCAGCCCCTCCAGCTTGGGAGACAAGCTGCAGAGCCACCCACTGGCCTTCTTTGGATCTTTCTGCCATGACACCTCCAAAACAACAAGGAGTTGTGTGGCACTTTAAGACTAACAGATTTATTTTTTGCATGAGCTTTCATGGGAGAAGATCCCACTTCCTCAGATGATTTGAAGATGGGTGAACATCTTTGAAGCATCTGAGGAAGTGGGATCTTCTCCCACGAAAGCTCATGCAAAAAATAAATCTGTTAGTCTTAAAGTGCCACACAACTCCTTGTTGTTTTTTTACTGGACTAGACTAACATAGCTATCCCTTTTGAAACCTCCAAAACAACCTGCCCCTAGCAAGGCTGCATTACTGTACAGAGACCACTACCTAGTGTCTACCACTCTAACCAAACTCACTTTTCTTGCGCTCCCTGTCCACTTGGATCCACCCATTGTCTCTTTTCTAGGGTTGCCAGATACCAAAGCATGGAAAGGAGGACAGGGAAATACAAAAAGGAGGACATTGGAGGACATTTGGAGAAAATGTAGTAATAATGTAATATTCTTCTGTTTTTAGGGGGCCCTGGAACATTCCCCCCTAAAAACAGGGTGTTTTGGGGAGCTCCAGCATACTTTAACCCCTGCAAGTAAAAGACCAGACAAAATCATGTATTTTTAAAATGCCTGCTGGATGGAGGACATGAAGGTAAAAAGGAGGACATAGCCTCCTTTTGCCTAACATCTGGTAACCCTAGCTGGGAGGGCATATCAGAGCCATAACTACGGTGGGGCTAACGAGGCAAAGCCTCGGGCGGTGCAGACCAGCTCAATAGAGCCACTCTATGAAAGGGCAGCTTTTGCAGTGCCAGCTCCAAGCATCACTAATGGCAAGGGGTGCGTCTGGATTGGAATGCACTCCAGGCAGCAAAAAATGGCATTACGGCTCTGGGGCATATGCCCTTTGTACACAGTCTGTTCACACCCCTCACAGCGTCTATTGCTCTCCACATTCCCCACGCTCCTCTTAGTTAAAGGTTACCCCTGAAACACCACAGCTCCTTCCTGCCCCAGTGTCCTATGATCTCACAGGCCATTGCTCTGGGACAGAGATGGGGCCAGATACCAACACTGCTCATCTGAACGGCCTCCAAGCCTTCAGAAGAAAAGATGAAGGTGTGGGGGAGTGGAGTTTGAAATCTGGAACCGGTTTGCAGCTCAGGAGATCTCTCGGTGAAGCAGCATAGAGCCATGAGGCCATTCCTGGTTGTGTGGCAATGTAGTAGCACACTCTGGCACATGGCAGTGCAACAGCACAGTTCGGCTTGGCTGTGCAATACTACACTGGGTGGGGAGCAGTGCAGTGCTGTGCACTGAGACGCTAGTGAAGGATTTGACTTTCTCTGATGGTGTCTCCTAGACCAAACGTCGCTATCCAGCTTTCTAACCAACTCTCCCTCCAAACGGCATCCATTCCATCCTTTTCGTATCCCCCCACCCCCTGGGCACATCTCCTTCCTTTGGGCTGGGATCTGCATTCATGCTTTTTGCCCTGGAAATGCCATCTCCAGAAGGAAAGCTAAGGACCAGAGGCTTAAGCACCAGATGTGCCATCTCATTACCCAGCTCCCTGCTCTACTCCAGCGCTGACGTCAGGACACATCTGGAGAGGGGCAGCTGAGCTCTTTAGCCATTTACTGCAGCAGCCGCCCTCCTCCGGCCTGCACATCCCAACACAGGTGAGTTGTTTCCTGGAAGAAGCTGGCAGTTGAGAAGTGAAGCTAGTGGTTTAAACCTAACCTCTCTGCACCTTTCTGCAGTGTCCTTTGTGCCTGCTACTCTCACTGCAGGGGGGCTGCATTTAGCGGGGCTGATCACAGCATAAGGAACTGGCTCGTATGGCCCAGATCCGCAAAGGTAGTTCAGCACTTAACTTTGCAAGTCAGGCACCTAAATACCAGTGAGATCTGGGTTGGTAGATAAGCTCTGCTGCCCTCTACTGGATGGAATCAGCACCCCTCCACTATGGATCATGGACCCCACAGTGCTAAGAGAGATCCTCCCTGAACTCAAGTGAAAGAAGGCATCGACATTTGGTGCAAGAGGGTCTCATTTCTGTCACTACTGCTTGCATGAAATGCTGAGTATCTAGGCTGTGCAGTGCATCCTAGTCCTTATGTGACCACAGCTGCCCCCCTCCCCCCCGAGATGCTCTAGTAGTCTAAGAAACATGCACAGAGGGATCAGTGGCAATTTCACCTTCACACCCAACCTCAGCCACCACCCCAGCTCCCCAGACAGTGACTAGTGTGTTCAGCATGGACAGCCAGGTTGGATCTCACTTGACCATATGTCAGCTTCTGAGGATGCTGCATAAGGAATGAGAATGCTAGGGCAGCTTCCAAATGCCCATCTTATCACTTCCTACCCTGATTGGGGGTTGGTGACGCAGAAGAGGAATGGGAATGAGAAGTAACTGGGAGGTGGAGTTTTTCTCAACACCTATGAAAGTTACTGTGGGAGAGACAGACAGCCCCCAGATGCAGTTCAGGGGGTGTTCTAGTGTGGGGGTACAGGGTGATCCATTGAAGATGGCCCCCATGGGTGATTTCTAACGTTCTCTTAGTTTGGCTTCAACACTCCCAATTTGCACCCCTTCCAGATCACAGTTTCACCCACCTCCTGCCCCCATCCCTGCTGCGGCTTGCTGCTGAATTAAAAATGCATCACTCAGAGTAACAATAATTCATCCAACATCTAATGTTCAGCATTGTGTCAGGATTATCCTGATTAACCCAGAATTAATCCTGATCTCAATGTTAACTGGATTAATGCTCAAATCGGATTAGTGCTTAAACCAGACCCCTTGGCTAACGCAGGGGGCCTTGGCTAACCCAGATGTGCATGGGCCACTACTGGGTGCCAGATGTGAGCAAGAGCTGCCTTGGAGGGAACCCACCTGCCTTTGATTAAATAGGTTACCCTGGAAAGAAGGGTTCTGATAGATAGCACTGAGAGTCCTCTTGAATCACTGCCCTGACTCAGGCAAATCACTCAGCTCTCTAGCAGAGGAGAGTGGGAAAAAGAAAAGAAAAAAGGTTTAAGTCATGGGGTTTGCAACCTATGGATCCAGAGCTGCATGTGGCTCTTGACTGCCCCCCTTGTGGCTCGGGGCTCCATACCATCATCCTAACCCCCACCATCAGGGGACCTTGCACAGTGCCCACTCCTAATAACAGGTTTCTCCCCAGTCCTGGTCAGTGGCCCCTATGCTCACCCCATGAGGCTACACCCATTGTGGCTCTCAAAACACATGGGGTACGTCTACACTTAGAGCTGAGTTCAAATTGATTGTCATCAATTCAAATTCTATTAAGTGCATGGACATACTCACTTTCATCAATTCAAACTGAGGAACTCCTCAGTTCGAATTAATGAAAGCTGACTTTGAATTGGTCAGACCTCATTTGACTTTGAAGTCACGGTCAATTCGAACTGAGTAATTCGAATGCATGCAGTGTGGCCATGTCAATTTGAATTACTCAGTTTGAATTGATCATCTTGCCACACTTCCCATGGTGCCCCCCCTCCAATTCAAATTAGCAAGTCCAGTCCCTGGACATTCCAATTTGAATTGGATATTCTAGTGTCACCTATACAGCCGCGGCCGCGGCGTGGAGGGGGCGTTGGCCGTGTGCCCTGACCCGACAGGCTAATGCTAAAGACTTTCCGAGCTACTGTGCGCTGCGGCACGTAGACACCTGTAACTGAATGTATGTGAGCAGCGCTCGAAGGAGAAGGAGTTTTCCCCCAGGGCAGATTGGCAAAGGGTCTGGGGTTTTCTCCACTGTCCTCTGTAGCATGGGGCACAGCTCATTTGCTGGTGACTGTACATTAAAGACTTTAAAGTTGGAGGTATATTACAGGAGTGGGTGGGTGAGGTTCTGTGGCCTGCCATGTGCAGGAGGTCAGAGCAGATGAATATTACTAGTCCCTCCTGGCCTTAGAATCCATGAGTAAAGAAGGAGAAAAGAGAAGGAAAGAGGGAAAGAGAAAATAAATGAGATCGAAAAAGAAAGAGAAAATGAACGAGAGGGAAAGAGAAATAGAATGACTGAGAGGGAAAGAGAGTAAATGAACTAAATAAAAAGAGAAAACAATAAGAAAGAAAGAAAGAAAGAAAGAAAGAAAGAAAGAAAGGGGATTGACTCCAGCCCTGGGATTTCCAGCCAGTAGGCATGCACCACATCCCTAAGCCCTCTCGGTAGACAGCACAGGTGGCTCTTATATGTTAGCTCCCCTCTCTTTATCAATCCCCTCCCTGGTGGAGTGGCAGATACCTGCAGCCCTTCTCTCCTCTGCCTGCCTGATGAATATTTAAAAACCTTGATTCTCTGCAGCCTCATGAATATTGACAGCAGTTGGTTTCCTGTCCCTGCCACTCTAGTGCACCTCTGTGATGGTTGCTTCACAGGCAGTGGTGGGTGGCTCTGGACTGGTCAGCAGGTCTCTGTCCCCATTGATTGGGACCTGAGCACAGCACACCAGCCCAGAATGGAGCAAGGATGGGGGGCGGGGTTGCTCCCTATCAGTCATATGGCTCCTTGGCAGGGGATGGAAAAGCAGTGCTTTTTTAACAAACCAACCAACCAACTAACCAGCAAACAAACAAAAAGGTGCCAGCACTCTCCTTCCCGCTGCTGACCCCACCACCCCAGCTGGGCCAGCAAAAATGGGGCAGGACTCTTTACCCTCATGTACTATCACAAAAAAAACACTGTGGAAAAGCAATCAAATCCTGAAGCACTGTTGGTGGCCCCAGCTACTATCTTTGCACCTGCCCTTTCTAGCAGATGGTGCTTTGGGATTCCACTTTAAAAGCCCATTGGTGCCACTCCCAGCATGTCCTGTGGAAGTTAGTGTTGAGCTGGTCCAAAATCCCAGCCACACAAGAGGGCAAAGTCTGGGGCTTAGGACTCAGTGTCAGGTCTCTGTCTCAGCACAGCCTACCCGTGACTGGTACATGCAGTCTGAAGCTCAGGGATCTAGCATCACCCCAGTAGGGCCCTCTGATCATTAGGGCAGAAATTCCTCAACCCAGACCCATATGGCAGGGGCCTCTCTGGTCAAGGAGAGCTGCAAGAAGGACTCCCCCACCTCAAGACTGATATGGCCAAGCTGGCCTGGCCTCAAACAGCAGGTAGCTTGTTGACAAACTTAGGCAGGCAGGTAAACCAACAGATCTTCCCTCACCACCCCACTCCCACCCTCACTCTCCTTGAGTCCAGGGGCAAACATCCATGTTGGGAGTCCCTTGGCTGTCCAGGTTCTGCCAAATCAACTCTGGATCAGGGTGCCCTCCCATTTGCTCCTGACATAGAGCTCTGCTCACTCGCTGTGAGCCCAGCAAGTGCCTTCATCAGGGACTAAGTAGGGAGAATAGATGCCCCAATCACATCCCTGATCCCTGAGGATGAACTGGGCCATAGGGAACAGGATCCCCAAGGAAGTGGAGCCTGGCTCAGTGACTGCCCCAGAGAGCTCAGGGAGATGTCCTCCCAGAGGACAGGCAGGAGAAAGGACACCCCCGACTCCCCCAGGATGGAGTGAGAGAATCCCAGACCTGGCTTCCCATCCAGTAGGAGTAGGTACGAACAGACGTGGGCCCCAATGCACCTTCAGGAACAACAAGGTCCTGGCTCCAGCTATGTGCATGTGGCAGGTGCAGAGATACCCCAAGTGCTGGGCTCCTATCTCATGGCACAACATACCAACAGAGGGGACCTCAGGGCAACAGGGTGCAAAAGGTGACCCACAACCCCACTCCCCAGTGATGAGGAGGGGACAGATCCTTCAAGCATCATTGATTCTTTTATAAAGATGACAGCTGCAAGCAATCCCCCATCCCTAGGCTGCTCAGACTGTTAGCCCCCCACGAGGCTGGAGTGAGTAGGGTGTCCCCTATGGTAGTGGCTTTCAAGCCTTTTTTCTTGGAACCCAGTTGAAAATATTACTTAATGCCTGCAACCCAACAATTACATCTTTGAGCAATGCATACCAGTCTTTTGGCGGCACCAGCAGGGGGTGCTGCAACCCAGTATCTGAGGGTCTGTGACCCAGTTCTGGGTCCTGACCCATGATTTGAAAACCACAGCCCTATGGCATTGCTCCTTGGCCTGGTGGTGGGACTGCCCAGAGCGGTTGGCCAGGCTGGTCACGTCTGCAGCCTACACTAGGCGTGCTGGGAGACTGCGGCTCACTCTCAGGCTTCTAATCAATTATAGCCTCGGCTGCTGCCGCCTCCGCAGCCCTGTCGACATTTACCCTGGCAGGTTCCTACATCAGCTGGGTTAAGCCGAGGCCTCATTAAATCCCTCTGTTCTCCAGTGACTCTGTCTTGCACAACATCAGCCCCTGAAAACAGTGAATTACTGCAGCCTTTGGGGGATGCCTGGAAATCAGAGAAAAAGTCAAGTGGGCTGTGGGGTCGGGAGGGGGGACAGGACAGAAAGCCCACTGCTTGGCTGGCAAGCACTCATGGACCACAGCAAGGCATGGCTAGAGTCAGACTGTGGTGGGATGGGGTGGGGGTGACGATCTAGTCCTCTCAGTCATATACACTCTCCACTGCTCTGGGCTTCCTCTGTTCTGGTGCTAGGTTGCAGCCTGGGTAGGGACACACTCCAGCACTCACAGGCAAAACAAAGGACCTGATGCTCATAGCACTAGCCTCATCCTAAAATCCCCACGTGCCCCTCCCCCTTGAACAGGTTGGCAAGAGCTGGGGGGAAATGCTAGTCAAGGTTAAGTTCCTGCCAGGGGCAGACACAGGGACCTGGGAAGACCTAGGGAGACAGGATACTTCAAGGATTTGATCAGAGACTGAAGAAGAGAAGAGCAAGATGCCATGGGAGGATCAGTACAGAGAACAAGAGCATTGAAAGGGGAGACCAGGAGGAAAAATCCCTATAAGAGGCTCTGGAAGGCAGATCCAGGAGTCAAAGATAGGTGGCTGGGGATCACTACAGAGGGGTTATTATCTCTGGTTGCTCACCTAATTGAGTTGGACCCAGGCTCCCTTTAAATCTTCTCAATATGGGGCTCCAGCACTCCATCAGCTGCTAAACCAGTTGGAATAATCATGGCAAATGCATCCCAACTTCTCCCCTTGCTATCTCTGCTCCTCAGCACCCAGATGCTTCCATGACCAGGCCAGCTGGCAAGCCAGCAGATCGGATGTGAGTCACACGGATGAACCCAAATGTCCTCACCTTCTTATATGGCTCCTCAAACTATCCTGCAGTAAAAGCTCATTTTCCCCCACAGCCTGTGCAGCACAGCTGAGACAAAATGCCACCAGGAGGGCATGGGAATGAATGTTTATTGCATCCTGAAGCAAGAGTGGCAGGATTAAAGGAGCTAAACTTGCTTGATATTTGCCTGTCTGATGCAAGCAAATATCACTGCTGAGTCTAGGATTGGCTAGGCAAACTCCTTGAGTTCCCAGCCCATCAGCAGAATGGGAACAGCTTCCTAGTATGGAGACAACACACTAAAAAAGGCCCCACGCACAGGACATACAGGAAAATATCTCTGCCCACACAGGATTTCATGGCTCATGCTATGCTACATGCTCTGACCATTCAGAATGTGGGAGAGAATCCAGAATGATCCAGCAAATACAGTGCCCTGGCATTTAGGCTAAGGGAGAATCTCCATTTTCTGTTAGCCATAGAGAGCTCAAGACAAATAGCTGAGACATTCCAGTTTCAGTTTCCAAAGGGATAGCTGTGTTAGTCTAGTCCAGTAAAAAAACAACAAGCAGTTGTGCCACACAACTGCTTGTTGTTTTTTTATTCCAGTTTCAGTCAGCAGTAGGCAGTGATGCACACTTTCTCTCTTTCCCCCTCCTTCCACATCATTACAATAGGAGGTTTCAGTAACTTTCATTCTTCTTCATCTGAAGTTCCCAAAAGTTCTGGGGGTTCAACAGTTTTCCTGTTTTATTGGAAGGACTGAAGGGACCCAGAGCTGAATTTCCAATTAGGCACAGTAAGCATGTGCCTAGGGTACTAGTGTTCCAGGGGTGCCAAAACAATGGCAGATTACTGTGTGGGTCATCATGCACAAGTGCTGCAACTCTGGCCTCGTCCCGTTCCTCTCCTCTTCCTTCCAGAGGCCCAGCACCTTTTGACCAGGATGGAAGCCAGAGAGAACCCAGAAGTGAGCATATTCCCTCTGTCCAGTGCAGGCTACCACCATTTCCCTGCCTAGTGGAAAACATAAAGCACAGCTGCAGGCAAGAGGAGCTGAAGACGGAAAACCAGCCTTGAAGAGATCTGTGCTTAACCCTTTTCTTGCTCTCTGTTCAGGCCACAAGTGACATGAGTTTGAGGAGGTCTCGTCCCGCTCCTTCACAGGTATTTGTCCACATCACAAACATTTTAATAGAAGTTGCTGCAGAAGACTATTGTGGAAGAAGGCAAGTAGGGCAAGGGGTGCTAGTGTCTGTGCCAAGCCATGACCAATGGGTGCTGCAAATCTGGACTGGTGGCCATCAGCACAGCTGTGTGTGTGATGCTCAGGACTGGAAGAGAGGGGAGGGGAGAGATTGAGATGCACTGGTACATGAAAGAGAGGCAGCCTGCAGCCAGCTTGGCTCTCAACAGCCTTAACCATCTTTGACTTTCACTCCTGCCAAGTTCTTCCCAAAATTCGACATAATGGAGATGCCCCTTGCCCCTGGCAGCCTGGGGAGTGGATAGAAGGGAGCAGGGGCTTTCCCTTTCTCATGCCCTGCCCTTCAGTGGCTGGATCTCCTCCTCGGGCTGGAGATCCAGGCTCACTCATGCTAGCTAGACTAAACATGCTCTCAACCCTGGGATGAGATCTCAATGGCCACTGGGTGCCTTGTTCCCAGAGGAGGTCAGGGTGGGAGTGTGTGCCTCCTGTGCCACCATTTGGGCTGAGAGATGGGAAGTCATCAGGAGGAGCAAATTCCCCAAACTATTTGACAATCACAGCAGCTGAGGGGCCTGGCCACAGTGTCTGTTTACCCCATGCCGGTCAGGGCTACGGTTGCTAGGTAACAGAAAGGTCATTGGTTGCCAAACTGGCCTGGATTAGGGACTCTGGAATTTTCAGGGGGACGAGGAGACCAGACGCTCCATGACAACAGCCATAGAGAGAGGCTGGGGCAGCCTGACTGATGGGAAGGGTCATATCTGTGATGAGCTGGGGCTGGCTCAGCTATTGGGGGTGGGGGGGCCTGACATCAGGACAGGCCCCTGGCACAGACCCCTGGCAATGTCGGAGGTGTAAGGCTGGAGAAGGGAAAAACCCAGGCTCTTCTAAATCCAGTGCCACATGCCCTCTCCCTGCCCGCTGCTGATCCCTGGGCAGGGGCTGGGTAGCACCCTCTGTCCACTGGCCCCAGAGCAGAGTCCCCAGGGACCAGCCCGTGGCTGATGGACAACAGTGACTGTCAATCTCCAGGAGTCTGGGAGAGCCTGGGACTAGCAACTGTGGCTGTGCTCCTCTTGTGGGATCTCACTCTGCATTCCCAGGCCCTGAAAGTCCAGAATTTCGCACTACCCTGCCCCATTCCAGGGCTGATGGCTATGTAGATCCTGCTAAAGGGCCTGTTTGTCCTTCTAGGCACCTATATGGTTCCCACCATGATCATATCTGACTGTTGCCCCAGCCAATCCCAGCTGCATGTCCCTCCCCCAATCCCATTCCTACCCCACCCCAGCCTAGCCCTCACACATGCCTAATGGCTAGGGCCAGAAAGGGAATGTATGCCAGGACATGGCTGACATGGCCCCATCCAGGCTGATACTCAAAGAGTTGTGAAAGTTCAAGGGTGCAAAGGTGGGTTCTTGCAGGCAGCTCAAAAATGCCCAGGAGAGGCAGGCCTCTCTAGCTAGAGGCGGCTTTTGGGGTAAGCTAAGCAGGTGGTTGTCTAGGGCCCCAACCAGTAAGGGGGCCCCGAAATGGTCACCTGGGGCCCCAAGCAGTAAGAGGCCCTATAGCGGTCACCTGCTTCACTTACCCTTGCACTCACGCTGCAGGGTGGTGGGGGAGTGGGGGCTGCAGACTGCCAAGGCCAGCAGCTGCGCTGCCCGCCTGCCCAGCCAGCATCTCTGCAGCAGGGGCAGAGCAGCACTCCCCACCTACCCACAACCAGCCGCGCCTCCCCAGGGGGAGGGAGGGAGGAGAGTGGCCAGCGCGGCACTGTGGCTTGCCAGGAGTGGGGGCCCCTGGAGTGGCCTGCTCTGAAGAGTTTGGGCCACTTCACACCTAGCCACTCCAGGCTTGAAAGGACCTGATCCAGGGCCTGGGGGTGAGGTGGCATGAACTCTTCAGAGTGGGCCACTCCAGGGGGCCCCAATCCCAGCAAACCACAGTGCCGCACCAGCTGCTCTCCTCCTCCTGGGGAGGCACAGCTGGCTGGGTGTATGTGGGGAGCGCTGCTGCACCCTTGGTGCAGAGAGGCTGGATGGGCAGGCGGATAGCACAGTCTCTGGCCTGGGAGGTCTGCACCCCTCTCCCCAAAGGAGTTGGGACTGTGGGAGGGGCTGGTAAGGGCAGCAGTGGGGGCCCAGGGCCCTGGTGAGGGCTGCACTGGGAGCCTATAGGGGTCCCATAAAGGGCTGTCACCTAGGGCCCCCAATTACCTAACGCCGCCTCTGTCTCTAGTGTCCTTGGGAAAGTCCTGGTCTGAGCACCTGCAGCTCATTGTATAGGCAAATGGAGGAGTTCCCCTCCTGTTGCTTGAATCTCTTTGAGCGGGAGCATGGATGTAGGGAGTGAGACAGTTGGGGACTGTCCCTTGCCTGGTGCAGAGTGACTGAACCCTTCATGCCCTCTCCCAGTGGAGGTGTGGGTTACAGCCTCCTTCACGAGACCTAGCCAGGCAGCTGCTCCCACCCACAGCCCAAACTGTGAGCACCACAGGCTCAGGCTGTGTCCTCCAGAAGGATGCACCTCCCATTGCACAGCCCCTGCCAGACTGCCCCACACCTGTGCTGGGACAGCATGCTGAGGTCTCCTGGCAATAATGCTGACCTTGGCACTCTGCTACCACATCACTCAGCCAGCGCAATTCATCAGGGAGAGCTCATGGAGGAAAGTTTCTGGGAAGTCGGTAACTTTGCACTACACAACAATGGGACAATTGATGGCACAGGCACTGCCAAATGAGGGGTAAGAAAGCTGGGGTATTTGGCCCCCCAGGAGGGGCCTGTTGGGATGTGGGCTAGCTTGGGGGCTTCCAGTTCATGCAGAGACAGATTAAGGAGCCCCAGGCTGCCCACTTCTGTGGAACACCCACCTGAGTGTCCCCCCAACAGGCACCTGTGACCCCAACCTTTCCTACATCATGGGGGTTTAGGGGCAGGATTGGTCAGGGTCCTGGGACCAAAGATGGCTCAGGTGGCCACTGGGCGGGGCTTGCCAGTACACAGGGTGGACTCCAGTGCGGCCCTCCAGGGCTTGGAGTTCTGTTGGGCTTCCATGTCAGGGCCTCTGGAGAGCCAACCACACCAGCCTGAGCCATGGGGACCCTGGCACATTGCCCAACAGTGCCCCTAGCCATGGAGGGAAATGCCAAAAGCTGTACTGCGTGTCAGCTGGCCCTGCCCAGCACAGCGGACACACACTGGCCTGCTGCACGCCTGGGAACAGACTAGAGAGCCCAGGGGCAGGGCAGGAGCTCCGTGGCCTGCTGCGGCCTCCTGCCCCAGGGTCCTGCCCCCCTCAGTGCCAGCATCCCAGTCCTGCAGGGCCAGATAAGTAGGAGCTTTAGGGACTGCTGCCCAGGAACCCCACTTCAGGCTGGGGCCTGGGGCTCCAGTCCCTATAGCCCCTGCGTTAATCCAGCCATCAGTTCAGTGGCTAACGTTGGCCAGAGTAACATAATAAAGACTTTGCTTTCTATCTAATTATACCATAGTCTTTTACGGACAAACATGACTCAAACCACTGGCACAGAGCATGAATCATTCTCCTCAGTCCACACATAGGGAAAGAGACTCTGGAGCCACAGCCGGAACGACTCACCTAAGGTCACCAGCTGAGTCTGGAACTAGACCCAGATCTCAGGACTCCTAGGCCAATGCCTTGATGGCAATGCTACTCCTTCTTCTCTTATGGCAGGCAAGAAGCAGGACCCAGGAATATCACCCTTGCTATTGCTCCATGATTTGAGCAGACTACTTTCTGAACCTTAGAAACATTCTGTTCTAAATGGCCTTAGCGAAGAGACTCAAGTGACACCTGAGACCTGGAACTCTGGACTCTGGATATCCAGAAGCTGTGGGTGAAGCCTGGAGGCAGAGATAGATGGTCTGTGTATGGTGGGACCCCAAGTGCAGACATCACTGCTAGTTCCTCAGACTTTCTATTACATATTTAATGCCACTGTCATACAGGACCTTGCCTGGGAGGTCTACAGAGGACAGCTGCCCCAGGATGCTCTAAGGCAGTTCCACATTTGCCAAGCTCCACTAGGACGGGGAGGGGTCTGAATGACCGTGAAGCATTTCCACCCAACATCATGTTCCTACTGCTGTTCACAAGACACCTATACCCACATTCTGTCCAGTCCATAAGGTCCATGCATGCAGCAGAGTGGCAATTTCAAGAGAGGCAGCAAAGCCTGATCTGCCACAGGCAAAGACCCAGAGTAACCAGCACGGGCCAGCAGCTGTCAAGCTCACAGTCAAGTTAGCAGCACTTCCTTTGCACAGATGCTGGGCCCAGCTAAGCTTTCAGGCAAAACACCTACACCAACCGCCTTCTCTTCCCCAGAGTTTTGGAGAGACAGTACCAAGACAAAAAAACAACAAGGAGTTGTGTGGCACTTTAAGACTAACAGATTTATTTTTTGCATGAGCTTTCGTGGGAGAAGATCCCACTTCCTCAGATGCTTTGAAGATGGGTGAGCTTACAGAAAGGAATGAAACTAAATGCAAGGGGGTGTAAAACATAGGATCAGGTCATAAAGTAACAGCAAATCAGAGCAGTTTACAGGCTGCTGTTACTTTATGACCTGATCCTATGTTTTACACCCCCTTGCATTTAGTTTCATTCCTTTCTGTAAGTTCACCCATCTTCGAAGCATCTGAGGAAGTGGGATCTTCTCCCATGAAAGCTCATGCAAAAAATAAATTTGTTAGTCTTAAAGTGCCACACAACTCCTTGTTGTTTTTTTACTGGACTAGACTAACACGGCTATCCCTTTTGAAAGTACCAAGACAGTTTGGCTCCATTGCGAATCCATGCCCCCTTACAGATCACCGATGGACCCTGGGTGGAAATTTCAGAGAGCTCTGCAGAGCCCGAGTAGGGGGATGAGGGATGTGAACGTTATGTGGCAAGACATGAGGAGCCAATGAGGAGACATGAAGAAGGAGCTGATAATATTCTAGTTATCTCAGGATCTAAAACCAACAGATTAAATGTCACACAGCACCATGGCCAGCTTTCCATAGACATCCCAGCCTGATGACCTCAAAGCACCATGCAGAAAGGTGTTCTCTCTGCTTTACCAATGGGGAAACTGAGGCACAAAGTGGGAGCAGAACTTTGCCAGCCACACCCAAACAAGCTAGTTGACATGCAGAGTTGCTTTTACCATGAGGCAAAGTTTCCCCTCAAAGTTCCTAGTTATCTCAGCTAAGGGAAGTCAAATCTCATGCTTCAAGGTATTGATTGTGCTGCCCAAGGGACCGGTGAGGAATCATTCCCTCTCCTCCCCTGTGCAGCACCATACACATTATTATCATCTTCCTCTGAAGGATCAGGGACTGGGCACCATAAGATACAGATCCCAGTTGACTGGTCTACCTTTGCCATCTCACATCTAGAGAAGGTCACGTCAGGGGCTCTGACACCCATTAGATTAGACTCTAAACTCTAATCCGGATTGCCAGTTTCCCAGCAGGCTGACCAGACTTGTCTATGCCCTGCTGTGGCAGTTCACAACCAGACAGTCCACACAGCATCACAAAACTCCTGGTGCTCAAGACCCTCATCTCAGCACCAACCAGCAGTGGATCTGATGAGACATTGTTTTATAGGCTGACCACCTAGCTGCAACCTCTTATGTACTAAGTTCTCGGCTGGCTTTATTTATTCTCTTTCCAAGTCCACAACAAATTGACTGCTAGTTGGGCATCACCAGTCCAACCCTGCTGGGTACTAGGTACCTTCAACAGCTTAGTCAAGGTGTGTCTACACTGCACTTTAAATGCAGGCTCAGACTAAGGTTTAAGCCCCCCCACCCAATATCAGCAGATACATCTATCTGACTTGGTCAGTAACCACTCAGGACCTTGGTCCTAGGACTTAGCCAGGGGCATGAGTCTGAGCCCAAATCCCACTGAGACTCAGGTCCAAGCCCTGTTATTAAGCAGAGAGGACACATCTCAAGATGCAGACCCAGTCCTTGATTTGCAGTGAAAAAGATGCGGGTGTTCAAGTAATATTTTTACATTCATAACTGATAAAGCAAGCCAAGAGGTGGTGGGGCTGGGAACTGCATACCTCAGATGTACCAGGACTGTGAACTGCCAAGCCCAGAGGTGCCAGGCCTCTGAACTATGAACCCCAGAGCTGCCAGGGCCATGTACGCCCAAGTCCAGAGATGCAGGGCTCAGTACCTGACACAAATTAAGCCCTGCACAGACTCAAGTCAGAAAGTCCGCTTAGTGCAGTATGGACATGTTAGCATGGCTGTGAGACCTGGCATCAGCCACTGCAAGCCCAGGTTTTATAATGCAGTGTACACACACAAGATATTAACAAAAACTTGCTCACTAGCAAAGTGATGAAACACTGCAATGGATTGCCTAGGGAGGTGGTGGTAAATCTTTGGTAACTTTTAAGGCCTTGTTAGACAAAACCCTGGCTGAGATGATTTAGTGGGAGTAGTTCTGCTTTTAGCAGGGGATTGGATTAGAGGACCTCATGAGGTCCCTTCCAACCCTAATTTTAGATGATTCTAAGACCAGGCCTGGAAATAGAGTCCACAAGCCCGTGCCTCACAGACTTGGATTTCCACTGCAGTGTAGGCACCCTCAGCAGCTATTCAGAAACACTGCCAACCAAACCTGCAGCAACTGTAGCTGTGTGAGACTTTATTCCAGGTGGGCATCACGTCCAGCTCACAGTTCAGCCAGCACAGTCAGCAGAAATGGGGAGAGCTGAGGGAAGGGCCGTTACTCCTTTCGCTGTACAGACAATCGGGGTGTGTCTACACTGGAGCCTTAGGTCGACTTAACATGCCTTAAGTTGACCTAAGGAACTCCATGACTATATTTAGAATTCATTAAAAGTCCTGCTTAAGTTGACTTAATAACTCCTGCCTTGAAAGTCGACTTAGGCTTTTAAGTTGACTTTCAAGGGCAAGAAGCCCAGGGCCCTGCCCCCTGCCCCACCTAGGGTCCTGATGGGCTCCAGGGGCTTATCCAGCTCCCAGGGCCTGGTCTAGCCCCAGCCACCGCCGGCAAGTGGCTGGGAGCCCAGTCGGGCTCCCAGGCCCCAGCCACAGGTGGCACAGGCTTGAAGCTGGCTCCTGACGCCTGCAGAGAGGGGCTGGGAGCTCGATCTGGTTCCCAGCCCCTTCCAGCAGGTGGCAGGGGCTTGGAGCAAGGGACTGGGAGCCAGGTTGAGCTCCCACTCCCTCTCTGAGGGCAGCAGGAACCAGCTCCAAGTCTCCACCGCCTGCAGCTGGGTGCTCGATTGGGCTCCCAGCCACTGGATCAGTCTGGGAAAGAGGCAGAGCCTGAGCCCAGGCCAGGGTATATGTATTAGTGTAGACATAGCCCTAAGTTGACTTCCCAAAGTCGACTTACTTCAACTTAAAAGAGCCCCCTAATGTAGACATAGCCTGAAAGTGATAGGAGACACTCAAGCTCAAGTCCTTGCTCCAATCCCTGTTTCCCAGGCAAAACATAACTATACCTTGCTGTGGTAGGGGTAATGGAGGAGATGAACCTCTCTAGGTCCCCTCCAGCCCTCTCTGATTTATGTTCAGAGACAATGATTGTACCCTAGCCCCTTGTGAGGGGGAAGGGCCCTCAAGTTCCAAGAGGGACTGCTAACAAGTGCAGCTCTTGCCATTGACTCCACTGCATTTGCTACAGATTTAGGCAGCAATAGGTGCCTAGTCTGAGTTTCTTGGTTCTTGCTTTGCACCCTTTATTTGGAGAGAGAAATGTTTTCACGGTTCTTGGTTTTTAAAGCTAGCTACACCAATGAGGAGTTTGGGGTAGGAGAGGGGATTTTCAAACATCCCACTCCCCCACCCTTCTGGAACCCCAAACATGATATGCTCATGCACGAGAAGCAAAAGGGGAAGTTGATCGGCGCAGCATAATCCTCCAAGTGGAGTGCAGAGCAGTGAGTGACACACTGCATGTCAGGGGGAGGGTGTGTGTGAAAATGGTGACAAGCAGATCTCAGGTGAGGACTGGTTGTATTTAGAACTCTCCAGTCTGTGGCTTGACTTGAAAGAAGTTGAGGGTCTGACTTATTCTCTGGAGCCTTGCCATAGCCTCTGGCCGAAGAATCTGAACTGGATTCCTGATTTTCCCTGTCTCCACTCACTGTTCTTTTGAGGAGCCAGGATTCTAGTCTTTACTACACCCACGAAAGCCAGAGGAGACACTGGTCTTAATGCTTTGACTGGATTTACAATGGTGTAACTGAGATCAGAATATGACTCAGGTTCGTCTCAGCCAGGCCCGCAAGAACCCATCCTGCAGAACTAGCTGAAGCAGTTGCAGCCTTCTCCTGAGCTTCAGCTGCTCCCGAATCAAACCCACAATTAGCTGAGCATGGCAACACTGGGGAGTTCCTGGACCCCCAATCCCCATTTGTGCACACAGAGATGGAGGAAGGGTGAAAAAGCACATGCATTTTAAACAGAAGCATGAAAAAAATCAGAAATACTCACCTTAAAGCTCCAGTAGTTGGGTTGCTAACAAAAAACAAAAACAAAAACAAAAACAAAACAAAAAAACAAAACAACAAAAAAATACCATTAAGATCCTGTTTTGAGAACAGCTGACTTTAAACTTTGAGATTAAGCTTGATTTAGTTTTAAAGTCCCCTCCCAAGTGTTTTGTTTAGCATCATGCTGCTATTGCCTCCTGGTGAGTGGTGGTGCAGAGTTTGGGAGAAAACATGCAGGCAGGTGATAGGGACAAACACACAGGCAGGGTCGATGCATGTTAGGAACCAAACTGAGGAATGGAGGTGGTCTTATGATGCCAGTCCTGAATTTCTCACAGGATGCCCTTCAAAGTACATGTCCTCATGTCATATATTTCTAAAGGCTGCTGTGCATCTTGGCCTGCTTCCCTGCTGGGTGGGTATCTCCGCAAGGAAGTTTTCTTTTAAAGACGTGCCTGTCTCCCCATCTATCTTTCTGCCTCTGGCATCCCCTGCCAGGCTGTTCCTGTAGCCACAGAACAGAGTGGAAGTAATTGTTGCTCCAGAGTGTTTGCAAGGTTAGGTGCATCATTGGCATCCAGCTGATGTGCTTTGGAGAGTGACAAAGGCAGGGCCTCGCACAAGTCCCTAGTACACCAAGCAAACCAGAGGCCTTCCCTTAGGATTATGTCTACACTGGAATTGGAAGTGCAACTTGCCTGTCCAGAATAGACACAGCCTTATACATAAACTCATTTGTTTCACAGGATGTCTTCTAATAACTGCATCCGAGTCGCAAACAAAACGTGGAAAATAGCAGAAAACTAATAATGGACCATTATTAATAATGGGAATTTGGAAAAGTCACAGTAGAATTTGTTTAAGAAAAAATTGCTGGAATGATACAGACACTTGAGGCAAGTTATGCCTGCTAATTTTTTATTTATCTATTTATTTTAAAACCAGACATCTCACTGCAACTATATTACAGTGAAAAAAAGAGGGACAAGTAGAATATGAAATTTAGAAGACTAAAAATCTTCACACACCTGCTGTAGCAGACAAGTCCAGTCACTGTAGCATTTACATTTTAAAGCCATTGAATGATAGTGCAGTACTAATGACACACTCAAAATGGAGGCAAAATTATCAACTGTGCAAATTAAAATCAAAATTGCAGCAGATGCCTATTATAGCGGGATCCACAATTTCCGCAGTCTCACAGAATGAAGTAGGGCCTTACTTATAAGGGCATCAGCTGATGACTAAGGAGAATAAGGCAGACGGGTTTTAAACCTCCCTCAAAAGCCCTTATTGGTTAACCTTGTTCCTGATCTTAGGTAAGAAGACTAAGGCCCAGGAATGGGCTGACTCTCCATTTCCTCCCCATCTCACCCCATCCAAGTCCCTTGCTAAATATGCTGTCTGCATTCCAGTTAGGGCCACTGAAGGAGTGAAGACGACAGCCCAAAAAGGGTGCCTGAATGATGCCGAGAGAATGGCTTTTCTCTCAGAAAGCAGAGGAGATGAGCGGCTCAAAAAATGTGTGGCTCCAATTAGGCCAGGGAGTTTGGAGCAAAGTGGTAGAATCTAGACAAGGGTAGCCCACTGGGCCATAACAAAATCTGGGACACTTGTTTGCCTGACTCATAGTGTGAGGAGGTACTGGGGTCTACGGCCTGAGCCCTGTGGGCCACAAGCTGACTGAACTAGAACAGCAGCAGCCATGCCACAGGTCTTTTACTGTAGTCTAAATGTAATCTAAAAAGGTAAGATGCTTCCCTTTTTAAAAGGAAGGGCCCTTGCTGGTATTCCACTCACCCTTGAGTCCTGGAAATGTTGACAGTTGATTAAACTCTCTCACCAGCAGGCTAGAGGGATATGGAGAAAGCAGAGCCAAAACACTTTGTGCCTCTATAGAGTATTTATCCAAGGACCTCAAAGCCTTTGGCAAACAGAGAGGTTGGTGAGGTTAGACAGCATATGCAGTATCCCCATTTTACTGATGTGGAAACTGAGGGGAGTCTAACCACAAATTAGCAACAGCTGAACTAAACATATCTTTGTACATTAGTTTAGTCAAGCTGATCAAAATCCCTCAGCAGACTTATTTCAGCTTAAGAGCAGCTTGTAGCCACAGCTTCAGTCAGCTCCTTTGTGAAACAAACCATTCTTGAACCCAAATAATGTTTTGCATCAGTTAACCTAAATCATATTTAAGTAAAGGGATCCACATGAGAAAGCTGCCAAGGACCTGAGTCACAGAAGTCCTTTCCAGGGTCAGACTGTGACTCAGAGGCAGAACCAGAGTTAGATGTTAGTTAGGTATCTTGATCGCCAGATACTATTAGATAACCACCTTCTGAAACCAAAGTGACCTTGTGAAGCTTTTCCAAAACACCAGAAGCCTGAAACTTACAAAATGACTTCTTTGTAGTAAAAGAAACAATCCTCCAAATCTATTAACTGCCAGAAAAACCTCTTGGTTGGGAATGCCCAGGAGACCGGAAAGAACTGGAAAGGCAAAGCATGGCTACGTGATTTAACAAAATTCCACACTGTTTGGCCCTATCTTTACTGCCTCTCCAAGGCAGTGCAAACCCAACACAGATGTGATGCACCAGTGTATTACCCTGGAGTGCATTGGGGCACTAGGGGTAGTTATCCCACATCAGCATAGTTACATCAATATTCTGACCCCAAGCACTAAGTGTGTGTCTCCTTCCTAAAGATGGCTCAGGATGATAACAGGTACTTGGTCACAGGAAGGGATCAAGGATTTTAATCATGTTTTAAGTTTGGCTGCACTAGGAAACAATTTTTATGACATGCTCATGCGTCCTCAGCCACCTAGATCTGAGTTGCTTGATGAAAGGTACTGACCAAGGCGGGATGCCTGTCTTTCAGAGTGAAATGTGTCCCAGAGTTCTCCCTTATTAAACCAAGTTTCTCCAGGCCGCCCAAGACTAACCTCCAGTGGACAAGAGCGTAATCTTGCTCCATCTTTATTAAAGAGCCAAGTCCACTTAGCCAGGGTTTTTTTCGGTGCCTTCAAAAGTTGCTGAAGTTGGCTTAATTTTGAAGCCACAGGCTGGATTCAATACTCAGCCCTAGCAAGATGGGTGGTGGTGGAGGAGAACAGCCCTGGACAGCTGGAAGAAGAGGAGACAGGAGGAGAATGTAATTTGACCCAGTCCTGGTAGAGTACTAGTGAAATTAGCTAACCATACAAGGGACCACGTGGCCCTCATCTCCCATTCCCACCCCACTCATATTTTGATCTATTGCAATGGGTCTCCACAACATGATGCCACTGGGATCTTCCAGCCATGGACAATGTACCAGAGCAGTAAATCTAAGAGCTGGAGGGCATCACTTCTCAATTGGTAAAGTCAGAGCAACTATCAGTAAAATCTCCTTGCAGATGGGGAAACTGAGGCACAGAAAGAGGCAGTGACATGCCCATGGTCACACTGTGGCTCAAGTGGCAAGAATCAAACTTTCCTAAGCCCCAGTCTGGTTATCTGTTCATCACATCATGCTATCTTCTTAGCCAGTCAAACCTCCAACATGCCAGCTTTCAGGGAAGGGATGGAGACACTGGTCTCTGCATGGTAACTGAATGGAGGGTTGTGGGGATGATCCTGAACTTGCTGGAACATGCAGGCCCTCTGTGAGCTGTGATCCTATCTGGAAGGGTAAGGTTGGCAGGAGAGAGGAAAGGGAAGGTGCTCATGTGATGGCTTTTCTTCTCTGGGTTTGTTATTGCCCCTGAAATTGCTGATTCTATCTACTGCCAGCTGAAGGTTTATATTTTATTTAGTATTTTAGGATGCATGGACAAGCTTATCGCAGGTGAGTTCCATAAATCCCAGCCCTGACATATACAATCACTCTGCATTAAACCAGCAATGATCTCTTCACCTTCCCGAACAGCAGGAGAGAAAGTGTGAGGCAAGAATGCCTTGGAAATCATTTGTTCAAGTTAACATGACACAGAGTACCTGCCAGTACAAATACCGCCTCAATGTCTTGTAACCCTCACCCCCTCCTTCCAGTCCATTTGCCTCTCAAGCAGAAGCCCTTGGGCTCTGCCCAGCTCTCTCTGTCTGTTCCAGGTAAGTGGTTCATTACTGGAGGGTCAGTTTACCTCAGCAGGGCAGGAATTGAGCCCCAGAAATCTGAGAGCAGTGCCCTGGCTGGCTGATGGAAATAATACCTTGGAGACAACAGGCGGAGGCTGAATGGGAAAAGGAGGAATGTGTGCTGGGACCAAAAAAAAAAAAAAAAAAAAAGGGGGGGGGGGGAGAGAAGAACAAAAAGATGACAGGAAAGACAGGAACCTTGGCTGACCAGGGAGTCAAAATTTATTAAACAAGGGCCTTGAACTCAAAGTCATTGGTTCAAACTTGACCAAGAGTCCATGCCAGAGGATGTGCTGTGGGAAATGAGCTCAGGAGGTCTCATTGGGACCTTTTGCTGGCAGTAGGATTGGGCTTGGATACTAAGCTCAGCCCTCTAGGTTAGGACTGAAGTATTGGATGGGATGGTAGGGAGGGGCCAGGCTAGAAATTGAAACTGACAGGTTAGCCTGGTTCCTTTCCCCCTAGCCAAAAGGGCTGAACTACAACTATTTGAATGCATTCGTTTCAGAGGGCTCTGTCAGTCAGCCCAGGGTTTTCTTTGGGACCTGGCACTATGGTTCACACAGCAAAAACAGCCTAGCCCACCTCTCTCAAAGGGATCGCTCCATGTCTGAATGAGCTATCAGCCCTCAACCTCAACAGGAGCTGCACAACACTTTCAAGTGGCAAGTCTGGGAGCTTCAATTCATTGCTCCGCTAAACGCTAACAACCATAAACTAAACAGAGACACTGATTTATAGATTATTACAACAGTCTGTAACCCAGCAACCTCTTCCTTCTGTCTTATGACTGCAGAGATGTTAACGGGCTGCTCGACCTTGGATGGTCCCTTAGACTATATGCCAACTACTCATGCTAAACAATCTGTTCCACCTCGCACTGTGCAGCAGCTGTGGTGTGAACACCTTCCCCAGCCTTGAAGAAGCACAGTGTATACTCTCACCAACAGAAGTTGGTCCAATACAAGATAAGCCCTCCCCACCATGTCCCACAGCGGAAGTTGCTCATTTGCCTGATCCACTCTGCCATCAAATCGTTTTCTGTGGCTTCCTGAGGCACCAGCCAGGTGCCCCTGTGGCAGATATTTATTTAACTAGGCTCTGCTCCTAATTAACCCAGAGGGGAAAGTGTGCAGATAATGCCAGGGCGAAAGGTCAACAAAAACACCCATTGCCCTAGTCCAGGAAAGCAGCCAACACCCTGTAGACAAACTCCATGCACACAGCCCCACCAAAGCCATTACTCGATAACTGCGGCTGGGAATGTGATAGCACCCAACTGAACTCTGTATGCCTCAGTCCCCGCCCAGCCTGCCTTTTGCACAGGAGTAAATAATGGAGGAGAATTCTGGAGGCAAGGAGCGAGAGGAAAGGTAGAATTAACATATCTCTGGCTCTTCAAAAGCATCAAAGGCAGATAATGGTCTGAGAGAGGATTTGAAATGACATTCTTGTTACAAACTGATAAAACAGGCAGCTCGCTGCAGAGCAATGCAGAAGGTATGAAGAATTACACCAGCAGAAATTATAATTACAGTGAAAGTCATGTTCACAAGGCCGTGAAATGACAGACTAACAGGGAGTCCAGATCCCCCCCTACACCACCCACACAAATGAAAAGAGGATCAGGGTCAGGTGATGTGGCTGGAACCACTGCTAGAAAAGTGAGCGACATAAATCTCCGGTACTAGCAATTGTCCCAGGATAAAAATGGGAGTCAGAGTGAGTCACTGGGTTCACCACAGCAGGCTTCTCTGAGTTAGTGATTTTAATATGATTCTGTTAATGATAAACAGAGCAGGATTGTGTGTGTCGCTCTTGTTCTGGCTAAGACGCACTATGACAGGATCTCCAGCATATTTCCCTGAACAGAAGGGACACTGTCAACTTGATTTTTTTTAATTAGTTCATTTTTAAAGTGTAAGAGTCATGCTACATGTGCCACTTAGAGAAGAATGCTCCAGCCAGGACACTGGAAAGCCCTGATCTGAACCAAGCCATGATGGCTATTGAAACAATCACTGGGTCTACGACCAAATTTTATCATTCACTACCTTCCATAGCCCTCTCCAGCTCTTGCTATAATCCTACCTCTCCGCTTTCAGCAGCTGTCATCTCTCAGCCAAGTTATAACCTGAGGTTTCCCTCAGCCCTGAAGTTAGTTAGGGGCACAGATGTCATTGAAACATAGTGGGGCTGATGCTCCTGAAACACTTAGGTGTTGTTGAAAATCCCATGTGTAGGCATTAAGCAACTACTTTGGCTTTATTCAAGCCCTGCTTTTTCCACCATGTGGACAAGTCATCAATTGATTTTGCTGACTAAAACAAAGCCCCAAACCACAGCACGGCCATGCTGAGCACACATCAACTTGGGCTGAGTAGTCCTGCCCCAACTCTGCTGCCCCACCACCATCATCTCCTCCCTCCTCAGCCAGGACTCTCCCAGGTGGTGGATCTTGCACACAGACTGCAAGCCCTCTTGGGCAGAGTTTGGGTCCTGTAAATTCCCTGCCAAGCTTTTGTGAGGAATAAATGCCACAGTAACCACAGGAGCTGCCCCGGAGGCAGCTAAGTTAGAGTGTTTGAGTGAGTCTTTAGGGGCCTGTCTGATCCAGCTGGTATAAGCCAATATTCCTCTGAAGCCTGGGTAGGTTAAGCAGGAGGGCCATGAAGCCAGACTACATAAGCCGTGGGTCAGTTTTCCGTGGTCTGGCTTATTTTCCCACCATCTGTCCTCCCAATCCAAGAATTTGACCATCTCACCACTCACATGGCTTTAAAGAGACTCCCTTCCTCCAGCAGTGGCTCTGAACTGTTCTGCAGGTGAGGTGGCTCCAAGTATCTGATTCCTCATTACCCTGCAAGCAGGGGATGGTCATACACATCAGTGCAAAGTGGTCTAATCCGGGCAGCCTCCTACCTTCGCCTTGCACCACCACACAAATGACGGCATGAGGATCAGTGAATTGGATCCCGCCGGAGCAAGGTAGCCCCACCTCTCATCTCTGCCTGGTTTCTACTACAGTGGGTAGGGCAGCTGAGCACAGTAAACTCAAGCTGGGCTAAGCAGGGGAAGCAGGAAGTAGCTGATTGCGCAGCTATGACAACAGCAGAATGAGGCTGGTGGAGCACAAAGGAGATTTGCAAGGTAGAACCTGGCTGTGAGGGGGGTTGTGCTCAGTGTGCTGCATGCCACATCACAGAGGGCAAGGACCACCCTGTATTTGATACCTACTTGGTCAAGAAAGATTCAGTCTGTTCTCCTAAGTGCCCATGGAAGAAACTGACTCCCAGTGTCCTTTGCCAAGGAGATTTAGTAGACTGGGCAAGAGCAGTAGATGCTCAAACTACTGGGGACTCTCCTCTGTTGGTGGAAAGCGTTATTGGCTCTTCTAGTAGATCTTTCTCATCTCTATAGACAAGGAGTCCTGTGGCACTTTTAAGACTAACAAATTTATTTATCACATGAGCGTTCATGGGAGAAAATTCCACTTTGTCAGACACGTTGAAGATGGGGAACTTGCGTCTTCAAAATGTCTGACAAAGTGGGATTTTCTCCCACAACAGCTCATGTGATAAATAAATTTGTTAGTCTTTAAAAATGCCACAGGACTCCTTGTTTGTTTGCCGAGCTAGACTAACACAGCTGCCCTTTTGGAATCTTTCTCATCTCTGACAACTGATTCTAACCATAGCTGTGTTTAGAGACCCTTGCTTACAGCTAGCAGGTTTCCCTAAAGGTGGGCAGGGATTATATTGCTCCTGCTGGTCCAGCCACACTAGAGACCTCCCCACTTCTTCAGAATCCCCATCTTGTGCTATTAGGACACCAATTCTTATGGGGGCAACAGTCCCAAGCATCAGAAAAATCATCCTAGCTGCAGCTCTGTTTAAACACAGTGGTTTGTAGTACTGTTCCTAGGCTATGTCTACAATGGGGGGCTATTTTAAGTCCGCTTAACGAGCTTGACTTTAAGTTGACTAAAACTCAACCTTGTTAAGTTGACTTAGGAGTATGTCTACACTAGTAGACATACCCTGGGGCCCCAGTTGCCTGCGGCAAGCACCATGGAGCCTGATCCAACCCTAAACTGCCTGCTGCAGAGGGCAGGAGTTGTATCAGGCCCACAGAGTCAGATCAGGACATGGGGCAGAACAGGAGGTGGGGCCTGGGGCTTCCTGCCCTGTAAAGTTAATTAAAAGCTTAAGTCGACTTGCAGGGCAGGTTTTATCAAGTTGACTTAAGCACATGCTTAAGTAAACTTAATACATTCTAAATTTGGCCCTGGAGTTGCTTAAGTCGACTTAAGTCTCCAGTGTGGACACAGCCCTAGAAACTGGCCGCATCTACCCTGGGACCTGCTCAAAGACATTCTTTACACTGCAGGCACTGAACCTGTTGGTAGACAGGTCACCAGCTGCAGTAGGGAATTTTAAAGCTGTATCACCTGGTCTAACTATCATCAGAGCATCAGCAGGCAGCATATTTTACAAGGGCTCCAAATGGTGCAAATATCCAGTGCTGGTAAACCCAGAAACTGAAACTGTGTTAGCCAACAGTTGGAAACTTTCTGCATAGACAGAGCCAGGATGTATATGTGTGTGCATGTCAGTGCACATGTCCCTATGTTGAGCGGGTATTTGGGGTGGGAGCATCAGTGCCACACACACACACATGCTTCCCAGATTTGGGAGCCCAGACTGAGTGTGGACATAATCCTTCTGTTAAATCTGTGAATGCGTTTTCAGAAGCACAAAGCAAAAGCCAGCTGTCACTCCTGAGAAAGCAACGGACGTGTCCTGTCTGCTGCGGGAATGAAGTCTGATACAATGCCTAATGGGGATTTGCTTGGTGTCTCCCTTCTGGATTAGTACCACACGCTTGCTAATGCCCTCCCCTGGGCTGTGATCAGTTTCACTAATGGAACTGCATTCACTAGCCACTTCTAAATCACTTACACTTGCCCCTCCAAACCCCAACCCTGCACGCACAACATCCAGTGAGAAATGGGGTGCCACAGACTGTAACATTACCCTTAGCTCCTGATGACCTAATTCCCGTCTGGGCTGTGCCTCTTTTAATCAGCCTGGAATTGTACCCTGTGGCAATGATCAATAGCGCCAGATAAGGATCCCAGCACACAAACGGACTCTTTCCCTGCCACATTGGTTCATGACGCCCGTTGTTCCACCTCCAAAGAGCAATAGGATGGAGGCCCTGGGAAGTGAAATAAATAGCCTCGATTCTCGTCCGTTTTATGCTCCTAAGACTCCACTGAGCAGGACTTGCTCTGGATTGTTTTGGCAGCAGGGCACCCTTGCCATTAAACTTGTACACCAGTTCTGCATGGGTTGTGAGTTACAAAAGGAGGCATGGATTTCCAGGAGGAAAGGGGTCGAAGGAAGAACAGCTCTTGTTTTAAGTAAAAAATACTTACACTGTGCCAAGTCTCAGCTTCTCGAGTGCCCCACCACTCCTGCTGAATCAGTCCTACACCATGCATGGGGATATGGTATAATCAGGGATGGAAACTATTCCCCCATCCCCTAGTCTCCTTGGATTACACACAGTAGCTCCCATGCCAGGACGTTGCTGGCTTACATTTGCAGGGTGCCACAAGATGGATGCCAATCTCATGCCAATGCTACAGATGCCTTTTCCTGTGCCCAGTTCATCTAGGCAGAGCTGCCCACATTACAGGGGACTGGAGTTTCAGTTGGTTGTTAACCTGGCAGCTTTTCTAGTCCAGGGAGTTCAGTACAAGAGGACCGCAAGGATAGGGGCTGATCAGTGAAACTGATGGCATCAGAAGTGATCCCCAGCTCTCCATCTAGTTAGCAGACCAGGGCCAATCTGCAGCTCAGAGTAGGCAGTCAGTGCACCTTGCATGGGGCGGGTGGGGAAGAGCAGGGGAGGCTTTGTGTCCTAATGACTCCTGAAACTGCGGAAAGGCCGGGTGACTTTGAGGGAGTCCAGTTTGGGTTACTCTATGTCCTGTTCACCCTGGACTATGCTGTAAAACAACCTGATCTGCCCCTCTCCCAATTTATTCCCCTCTCCCCACCAGCCAGGCTGATCAAATAGTGATTGTGAAGAATCAGGGCAAGGGGGTGGGGCCAATATAAGAAAAAATCCCAAATATCAGGACTGTCCCTATAAAATCGGGACATCTGGTCATTCTACCCCTAGCAAGCTATTAAACTCTAGCAAACCCAGCTGCTAAGGAAGGAAAGAGCTGAGCCCAGGAGGGCAAAGAACCAGGGGAGGGGAGGTGAGATGGCCAAACAGGGGCTGTGGGCTTTTGAATACAGAACTGGGGGACTTGGTGCCCTGGGACACCCCATCTCCTGAAGCTGGGTTCTAGTTCTGAAAAGGGATGGGGGGAAGAGATGGGGGCCCACCATACGCTGCTAAGCTACAGCATAAATGAACAACATGCTAAAAAATAACTAATCCCCGTCTGCCTGCTCCTGGCACTGACCCCTCTGCAGACCTCAAAGCACCCATGCGAGCAGAAGGCAAGTTAGTTGGAGGGGCACAGCTGGGATCTGACCCCTGTGAAACAGATTGGAGGGCTGGAAAGGAGTTAGCGGGACAAGAAGGGGAGGGAGGAAACCCCTTTCCTAGCCTGCTTTCCTACTGCCCAAAGAAGGGGCCCCGCAACAAAAAGGCATACATGGGAATGAAAGAAAGGGGATGCAGCCCCCTTCCAGCTGGAGGGGAAGGTTGTGACCCCAAAGCTCTAGAAGGAAGCTCCTGAGCCCTCTGCACATCAAACCAGCCCCTACCCATATGAAAAGCCACTCATGCCTCCCTGCAGCAGGGGACAGACCCGGGCCCACCAGCCCTGCTCAGGCAGCAGCAGAGCAAGAGAATTTAAGCCGCTTTTCAACCAAGCCCAGGGCAAGGAAGCTTCCTCTGCGTCTCCTGCCCTCTCCCACACAGCCCTGCCTGGTATCCTTACCTGGCACAGGTTAGTCTCTGCCGGGCCACCTTAAAACCCTCCTGCCATCACGCAGACAGCTCCACACAATGGGATCTGCAGTGTCTATAAATCCATCGTCAGCAGCCGGCTCTCGGGCTCATCCTCTCTCTCTCCCTTTCTGTGGCTGGCAATGGATGGGTGGGAGGGTGGCCGAAGTGATGGAGAGGGAAGGCCGGGGGGAGGGTCACTCCCCGCCACCACCCGCCGGCTGGGTGCCCCTGCAGCGCCCAGCTCCATCCGATGCAACCATTGCTGACCTTTGCAAGGCAAGCAGGCAGCTTCCCTTATAAGGGCACTGTCGCTATGGCAACCAGGACTCCACCTGTCTTCCCGCAGCTGTGCAGTGCTGGAGCTGTACGCACACCCCCAGCGGGGACAGCCAGCCCAGCCCCTGCCCTACGTGCGGTGCAGCCTGCTGGCTGGCTGAAGGAGGTTGTTCCTGGCTATGCCAATGCCAGCTTCTCCCAGCAGAAGGTGCTGCAGGGTTGGGGTGATTGATTAATTTTGATCATGGTCCAAATTGCTTGGTCAAGGTATTGTCAAGGTCCTGCCTCCAGCGACAATCATAAAATTATGATCATAATGAGGATGATGATCATAAGTAAATAAAAAGGTGTTGAGGTCCATCCAAAAGCACCTGGGGGTCTGAATTTGATCCATGGTCTGCCTACTGACTGGCCCTACTCTGGGAGATGGTGCAGCAACATTTACTGCAGGTGGACCACCCCCAGTCCCAGCCTCTACCAGCAGGAGGTGCTGTGGCAAATACAGTACTATAAAAACCCAGGCTAAGCCTTGGGTAGAGAAACCACAGCTCTTGCAGCTGGCCCAGCCTTTCCAAGCATGGCTCACTACAAAACTGGTCTGGTCTGCAACTGAGCTGGGAGGGGTCATTTTAAAAGATACCACACAGAGTCCCAGGCAAGGGTCATGCACACATGCAAGCAGGCAGGCACAGGCCCCTGGACAGCAATGCAAATGCCGGCAGAAATTATGCAGCAGAAACCGAAGTTGGTTCTTTCAAGATCTGAAAAGAGCCTTCAGCTCACAACCCACAGAGACAGGAGTTAAACGCTTTGGCTCAGCCCTCTGGAATGTGCTGATAATGAAGTGGAGCATCTTATTAGTAGGGTATTCCATTGTGGGTGGTCGGCCCAATTTGGTGGGAGGTGGAAATCTTCTTTTCACCTCCCAAAGTCTTCACTCGCTGTTTGAGTGGCCCACCCTGGAGCACAGGCAGCTGGGAGCAAAGTATATGCCAGCCTCATTACTGGGTATCTGGCTCTTTCCCCTTCTCTCTCTGTAAACCTGAGAGTCTCATGTCTCTCCTGCTCCTGATAGTACCTAGGCCTACATGACCCTAAGTCTTGGGTCCCAGCAGTACCCATCCCCATTGCAAGTCTCTGCCCACAAAAGCAGGACCCACTGCCAGTGTACAAGTGACTGCTCACACCAGCCCAGTCCCTTTGGATGGGTGTGGAGCTGGACAAATCCCAGGCATGCAGGACTCCACTTGTTCTACACAGTAGTGCCCATGTTCATGTCTGTGCCCCATACAACCAGGCCCCCTACCCAAAACTGGATCTGACCACTGACATTACACAGCACAGTCATTTTTGGGGCCGTCCCTCTGCACACAGACAGAGTCTCTGAATTTTGGCCACCAACTCCATAAGTTAATTCCCTCAACAAATGCCCTGATTACTTTCCCTCTGCCACACTCTTCTCCCCCACCCCCAAGCAAGTCCGTCACCTCTTGAGGAGCTTATGTCCCACGAGATGGTACAAAGGATGAGACTTGGCCCAGCCCCATGCTTATTTCCACCTTTCCGCTGAGCATGGACACTTTCCAGGCCTTGCCCCCCACACCTAGCCTGAGAGATGGTGGCTGCAAAGGTGGGGCATCCTGCCCCCCCCTCAGCAACACCCTACATATGGCCCTGTACTAACAGATACCCACCCATTCTGATCATTCATGCAGAGGGGACCCTCAATCTGGACCATGACATATGTTCTGAAGGGATGCCACTGAGGGGGGTGACAGGCTGTGTGTGTGAGACCCTTGGGGATCCTGGTGTCTCCATGCTGCACGGCAAGGTATGAGGGCAATGCACAGAAGGTGAGAAGCTGCAGCCTGGGGTTGGATAGGCAGCCAGACCCGACTGCAGCAGCAAGGCTTGCTCGCCACACCTCCTCAACAGGCTGCAACCTTCCGGTACAGTTAACGGCAATGTCCTACTGCTAAATTGTCCTAGTGCAACCCTTCCCCTCTGTCTGAGCCTAGGCAAGCAGGCAGTGAAGCCTCTGGGTCGAAAGTCAGTAACATCCCCCAGGGTGGCCAGGTTGAGGCTGGACCCAGCTAGCTGTATGGGAAACTACATCACTCTGCACAAGTCCAGCTCTGCCATCTGGAGGAATCTCCTGGGCTTTACAAACCTATGGTGCATTTATCTCCACAGCCTACTGGGAGCTCAGTATTACCCCGCCTGTTCTGTGCTGCCAGCTCTTTGGATTTTCTCATTCTCTTTCTTAAAGTCCCATCTACTGGACTCCTTGTGATTAAGTGAAAACCTCAGTTTGCACTTCTTCTTTTTTTTTTTTTTCTTTCTAACAAGCTTGAGAAACACTTTGAAATTCAACACCAAAATGGCTCAGCAAAGAAATGGCAAATAAACAGAACCCGCCTTTGATTATTTTTAGTTAGCCCATGTCTTTTAGGGGTCTGACTCCGTGACATTTACTTAGATCCTAAGCTCTTCGTGATGGGCCATGTTTTTGTTCTGTGATTGTACAGCATGACTGGGGGCTACAGTAACACAAATACTGAATAATAATGTCTGTATGCTTGGGGGTTGCACTACAGTAGAGGTGGGGGCACTGAGACATATCAAGATGAAACAACAGACCCAGGAGCTGAACCCAGGCATTCTGAGTCTCTCCTGAGCTTTGAGCACTAAACCAAACAGTCACCACAAGCGAGGAACAAAACAGAGGCTGAGCTCATGCTTGTAAAGCACCAGCAGTTCCACAAATGACAGAGCTTATAAAGAAGGGCAAAGTATTATTAAAAATAGCTCATGCAAAAAATCACTTACAGTTATGAGAGCCACATGGGCCAGTCCCGCCTCCTGCTTTTGGTTAACACAGAAGAATAAGTCTCCTTAAGATTCCTCCAACCACATGCAACCTGCTAGGGCCACATAGGAAGCAATCACTAGGAAGGAGCAAACTTCTTGCCCCCAGTTCCAAACCCACTTGTACCTCAAAAGTTAAACTTTGTCCTCGCAAGGATGGGTGAGTCTATATCTGCAATCTGTTTTGGTAGCCCTAAACACAGCACAAGACCCAATGTGCTACGCACTGTCTATGCACAGACCAAACAGATGGCCCTTGCCCTAGTGAGCTCATGATCCAAGTGACCTGTGTATTGAGACATGGTGGGAAAGAAAAGGAATCCAAGTTAGGCAGTGGAGAGAAAACATCAGTGCAGGAAACAGCCTTCTCTGGAACTGGGGGAGTGGGTGTGAACTAAAACAGCTTTAGGAAGCACCCAGCCAAGCCAAACACAGGTTTAAATTCCAGGAGAGAAACCCATTTTATGACCTAGGGACACACCATGAGAGGATTTCCATCTTCAACTGATCTCTGTCTATCCATCCATTTGCATCATCAGGAGGCCCTCCCCTTTGCAGAGTATGAACAACTCATAAAGTTCAGGGAATCTTCCCCAAAACAACCACCCAGTGAAGGGAGGGAAGAATTATTTCCCCTATTCTATAGCTGGGGAAACTGAGGCACAGTAACTTTCCATCCTTTTTTTTCACACCCAGAAGCCGCAAAGCAAGCCCAGAAAGTTTCAATGTGTAGCAGAGCAACTCTTTGGAAACCCCATCCCCCAACTGAAGCCAACAATGCAGGGGCACAGCCAGCCTGTTTTCTTGCTAGGCCCCTGCACGTGCAGGGTGGGCCTGGCCAAGAATAGCTTCTGGTTATGTGAGTGGAAGCTCCCCTCACAGAACGGGGGGAAGCCACCATGCCCTAGCCAAAGTTTGCACCACTGGTGGGGGCTAAGCTGGGCAGGCCTTAGGGCCAAATGGGTAGGCCTTGGTCCACCTGGGCCCACTCATGGCTACACCCCTGCAGCAATGACCCTAATAGCTTGGCAGCAAGCAAATCACACTGAAGGCTACCTCTGGGGATACCTTCTGCAGGACAGAAAGTTCAGGAGTCAGGAAAGATCCTTGGATTTTTATTTATATATCTGAATTAGCTTACTGCTACATACTATTTATTCTGAAGTCAGATTTATTCTGGGCAGCTGAAACCCTGCTGTTGTCAGAAAGCTTAGCAGCATGCTAACGCTCTGCCACCTCGGCCTTTTTCTTTTCTTTTTTTTTTTTTTCCTGCAGCAAAACCAGGCGAACTTAAATCCCAGGCTTTTATGGACCTTTATTTAGTCTACAAAAAGGCGCATTTCTGCTCTAGCCACGCCACTGCATTTAAGTCCATGCCTCAACCTACAACACACAGCACAAGAAGAGAGGACGTTTTAGGGCTGCACAGCTGGCCTCTGCACTTAAAGGGTTACGGCCAGGAGAATGTAATCCTCTATTTTCCAGGGTTTATAATTTGTCTGCAAAAACATGTGTTCCCAGCTGGCACATGCCCTGCAAGATCTCAGCTGAAGACCACATTCTAAAAGTAATTCCAATGGTTGGGAGTGACAAGGAGGTGGAGGGGAAGTGTCACCTGTTTAAATTAATTATTGTTAATTATATGTATTTCTAACTTTCCAACCCAACTCCGATTGGTCCTTTGGGGAGCGGATAGTTCACAGGACAATAGCTTTCCTGGAGAAGTGCCACATTTTGGAGGGTATTAGCCAAGGCATCAACACATTTTGCAGCTATCATAGCCACACGTCCCAATTTTATAGACAGTTCTGATAGTCAAGGCTTTTTTTTATACAGGCACTTATTACCCCCAAGGCCGCATCCCGATTTTTCACACTTGCTATTCGGTCACCCTACTTCCAGCTGTCTCAAAGGCATCTATTTGGAATTTCATGCTGACCAGAGGGATGGACAAAGCTCCTACCTCCTGCATGAGGCAAAATCACCTTCCTTTGGTGTTAGAGGAAGGAGATAGGCTTCTGACACTCTGGTTCTATACAAGAAAGGGTAGCACTAAGTTAGCATAGAGTGGACGTGGGCTTGTAGACAGGCCAAAAGTCCTCCGTGCTAATCCCAGCTCTGTTGCAGGGCCTCTTTCCCTACACACCCTTTGTCTGATCAGCAGAGCCTGTAACCTGTCCTGAGCAGGGACCTTCATTCTGTGTACACGGCACCTTGCACAACAAGGTGCTATTCACAGACGGGGGCTTCAGCTCCTACTGTGCCCCAGACAGTAAATAATTATCTAGCCAAACTAACCCATGCTAGATTAAAGGGACAAAAGTTAGAGAGAATTTGGTAAATTTCTTTACCACTTTAATATTAAATAAAGCAGAATTTTAAAAAAACCTGAACCATTGTGGCATTTGTTTACTTCCCACGTTGTTTCCAGCAGAGGGCAGTACTTGGTACTGTGAGGGTGGGAACTCCAACAGGAAGATAGGGGCTGTTAATCTGGTCTATTAGTTTCATGTTTTCAGTTTCATTCCACTGTTTCTTGTTAACATGCCATTTAAAACTCTTGCCCATCTGGGTTTTAAATTAGCTAGCTGCAATACTGGACTTCCCTGTAGATTTGCTGATGGCCTATTGGGTGTCTGTGGTTTTGGATGAGTCTCCCTTTTTTTCTCTACAATATATATATATATGATTAAATTAACATGCACTACTTCCCATTTCTCATGCACTGGCACCACACTGTTACACTTTGGGAGCTGCCATGCCAAAAGAAATGCTTACGTTTACAAAACATTTCTATTCAGTTACAATTTGCTAAACTCTCTTGTCTATAATATTTTAAACAAAAAGCTTAAGTTGGATTGTAAATTACCTGGCAGCCTCCCCCAGCCAAATGGCTGATATATTAAAATATGAGCAAGTCTTTAACATTTCAGAAAGACTTTGATCATGTTTGCATCTCAATGTCATTTAAAGGTTGACACCCACTGGTTCCAACCTTTCTTTTCATTTCCTCTCCATAATTGTTTAACACATTCAGAGAGGATGAATAACGCTTGTTGTCTTTCTTAAAAAGCTCCTTTTTGTTTACTGATTTCTGCCTCGGATGTGGGTGGCAGGAATGACTATGGGTACTGATATTCAGTGGTTATCTGCCTGAAAGTATCTACACAGGGAAATATATATAATAATGGGCTTCTCAGTGTTAACAGAGAAAGCTTTAACATGATCCAATGGCTGGGAGTTGAAGCGAGACAAATTCAGACGGGATATATAGCATAAATGTTTAATAGTGAAAATAAAAAAAAATTGGAAGAGTTTTCTAACAGTTGTGGTGCGTTCCTCACCACTAGCAATTTTTAAATCAAGCTTGGATGTTTTTCTAAGAAATCTGGTCCAGGAAGATCTTTGGCCTAGGCCCTATGCTACGCAGCAGGTCAGACTAGATGGACCTTTCCAGAAAATTGCATCCATTTCAGGAGTCTGATTTGTCTTGTGTACCTCCGAGTTTCACCTCACTGAAAGACTACTTGCTTACAAAATCTGACATAAAAATACAGAAGTGTCACAGCATACTAGTACTGAAATTGCTGACTTTCTCATTTTTACTATATGTTTATAAAATAAATCAATCAGAATATAAATATTGTACTTATATTTCAGAGTACAGGGTAAAAAGCTATATAAACAAGTTGCTGTCTGTATGAACTCTCAGTTCGTACTGACTCTGGTAGTGCTTTGTGTGTAGCCTGTTGTAAGATTAGGCAAATATCTAGATGAGTTGATGTATCCTTTAGCAGATCTCTGTGTAGTCCCAGGGGTACTTGTAACCCTCATTTAGAGCCACTGGACTAGATAACCATAATGATCCCTTCTGGCTTTTAGACTATGCATACTCGCTGTGGAGAGCACTCTCTCCTCTTTGGATTGTCACCCCAAAATGGTAGGTTGTATCTATTTTAATATCTCTGGCTGCAATTCACCCCAGGGCAGTGCACCAGTGCAAGGTCAACCAGAGCTTTTAAATGGTAACAAAAAGCCTTTTGTGGGTTCTTCACACAGGGATAAGTTTCACCCTCGGTGGAGGATTTACATAGTCTTTGGTTTATTAAACAGAGACTGTTAGAATCCAGAAGATCTTTCAATCTGATTAGAACAATCCTCAACAATTATTCAGATCAGGGCTGCGTCCAAGCAGGCTGGGCTTTCTATAAATGTTGGGGGGGGGGTTAAATCAATATTAGTCTATTAATAACCTAACCATTTCAAGTTACTTCCTAAGAAATCAGTCTCTATGAGTAGAAAGGGAACGCCTGCATCTCCAGTGCGGAACAGAACAGATGCAAAGGTGATACATGACACTACAGGCAAGCTGTCTAATGTGTGAGAACCCAGAGCAACCTTAATGCTGGACTGATGATAAAACAATCAATAATTAACACTGCCTGCAGCAGAATATTCAAAACAATGAGGAGGAGGCCTGGCTTTGCTCCGCGTCTGTGGATGAGAAGACTACTTTCATCTGGGGGTCGGTTTTGGCCCCAGTGATGCTACAGAGAAGATATAGGGAAAACACAGCCATAGGATCAATCTGTATTTTCTTGTTTGCGTAGGCAAAGCAAGTGTGTTCTAAGGGTGGCTAGAGTCAAATCTGCAGCTGGTGTAAATCAGCAAAGCACCACTGCCTTCAGAAGAGCCACACTGACACAGACTAAGCTGTGGATCTTGTCCATAGTTCTTGCCCATGTTTCATCCGTAATGAAAGAAGAGATGGGCTCATAGAACATTTTTACATTAATTGCTGATGCGGCAAGCCCACACATGCTGGGGCTAGGAACCAGAGGTTCCGGGGCTCAGCCCTGGCAAGCCCCAGCACAAATTAACCACTGGTTCCTGCCTATGGTTGTTTCTATCCATACAGGTCAGAAGAAGCTGTGCAGACACACTTCAAAGCAGTCTTTAAACACGCAGTGTAAAAGAGGCTTGATTGTAATGGTTGGTACTGCCCCCTAATTCTGATGCACTGACTTTTACGAGGGTGCCCACCAATCCTGTCCCGCCGCACAAGATCTTTCTTAAAAGCAGACCATTAATGGCAGTTATGTAGCAAAGAATGTCTAGTGCCCGCAAGCTCCTGGAGGCCAAGCCCAAATTTAAGCGCCCCCCCAGGAGCCCCACACTGCCCCATTCCTTGTAGCTCCCTCTTCCCAGTGCCCCTGTGCAACCCAGCACCCATGGGCTTGGCTCCTTCTGCCTTCCACCCCACTCCTCGTCATGATGCCACTGATTAATGAACAAGCAATGAACACACACAGAAACTGTAACCCAAAGCCACTGGCACCCCGTAGGGGAGAAACCGCTGAGTTTTGTGGCTCCAAACTAGTACCTGTGGACCAAATGGAGAAAATCTGTGCCCTGCCCCACATCCTAGACATTCAGGTCTAGGAAGCACAGATCAAAACATAATCGGTACTCTCACTCTGCACCGGGGGAAGGGAGGAAGAAAGGCAGATATCCCTCAAGCACTCATGTATCCAGCCTCTTGATGTTATCACAAATTAGGTTTAAAGCCCCAGCTCCTGGAGTCATGTGACCATGAGAAACTATCAGCTTTTTATTTTAAACAGAAAGTTTCTAACCTTTGTGGATGTAGAAGAAAGCTTGAATTTGTGACTCCCAATGGCACGTGCCTTAGAGGGCAAGTAAAGTTATCCTTCGGGGGAAAAATCCCATGACTTTTAAGTGGGGCTGTCAATTAATTGGAGTGAACTCAAGCTATTACTTTGTTTCAAGCTGACTCAATTAAAAATTAATACCAATTAATCACAGTTTTAATCACACTGGTAAACAATAATAGAATATCAGTTTAAATTTATAAATATTTTGGATATTTTTCTACATTTTCAAAAGTATTGATTTCAATTACAACTCTGAATACAAAGTGCACAAGTGCTTAACTTTATATTATTTTGATTACAAATATTTGAACTGTAAAAAAAAGTGTTTTTCATTTCACCTCATAAGAGTACTGCTAGTGCAATCTCTCTATTGTGAAAACACAACCTACAAATGTAGATTTTTTTTGTAACATAACTGCCAAACCAGTGTAAGTCTTCAGAGCCTATAAGCCCACTCAGTCCTACTTCTTGTTCAGCCAATCACAAAGCCAAATAAGTTTATTTATAATGTGGGAGATAATACTGCCTGCTTCTTATTTATAATGGCACCTGAAAGTGAGATTTGGGGTTCACATGACACTTTTGTAGTCAGCAGTGCAAGGCACTTACACACTAAACATCTATATGCCCTTTTGCACTTTGGCCACCATTCTAGAGGACAGGCTTCTGTGCTGATGATGCTCTTTAAAAAAATAATGCAATAATTAGTTTTGTGACTGACCACCTTGGGGGAGAATTGTCTGTCTCCTACAAAGTAGCTTTACCCACATTTTACCTTATTTCATTTCATGGCAGTATCAGATGATATCTCAGCACATGTTGTTCAGTTTAAGAATACTTTCACTGTAAATTTGATAAAACACAAAAAACGTATCAATGTGAGACTGCTGAAGATAGCTATGACACTCAATTCAAGGGTTTAAGAGCCTGATGTGCCTTCCAAAATCTGAAAGAGATAAGGTGTGGAACATGCTGTCAGAAGTCTTAAAAGAGCAACACTCCCAAGCAGAAACTCCAGAACCTTAACCACTAGAAAAGAAAAATCAGTCTTCTGTTGGTGGCATCTGACTCAGATGATGAAAATGAACATGTGTCAGTCCACATTGCTGTGGATCATTATTGAGCAGAACCCGGCAGCAGCAGTGTAGATGCATGTCTTCTGGAATGGTGGCTGAAGCATGAAGGGGCGTACAAATGTTTAGTGTATCAAGCACATAAATACCTTGCAATGCCAGCTACAACAGCGCCAAGTGAATGCTTGTTGTTACTCTCAGATGACATTGTATATAAGAAGCAAGCAGCAATATTTCCCATAAATATAAACAAACTTGTTTGTCTTCATGATTGGCTGAACAAGAAGTAGGACAGAATGGCCTTGTAAGCTCTAAAGATTTATGTTATTTTATTTTACATAATTCTTCTTATTATGTTACATACTACTTTACATTCTACTTCTTATTTTACACAATTCTACTTTATAAGTTGCATTTCGATGTTAAAAAGATTGCACCACAGTATTTGTAGGAGGTGAAAAACACTATTTCCTTTTGTTTCTTTTTTACATTGCAAATATTTGTAATAAAAATTAATTATAAAAATGAGCATTGTGTATTTTGTATTGTGTTGTAACTGAAATCAATATATTTGAAAATGTAGAACCCCCCCATAATATTTAAATTAAGAGCATTCTGTTAGAGTTTAACAGTGCAATTAATCACAATTAACTTTTTCAATCTCTTGACAGCCCTACTTTTATACTACCTGTTGGTTTCAAGGGTCCTGACTTCCTCACTTGTGAGTTTTGCACACTTGGAGTTGGCCATGCTACACTCCTTCACTAAGCCACATCTCTGCATCAGGTCATCAGCAGCATGGATTTCCCCTATTCAGAAGCACAGGAGAGATGGCAAAGGGAAAAGATCCTGGGATACCAGCTTGAATCTGGCCAGGTCAACACTGACTGTTTGGGGCCTAGGTGAAATGAGGCAGACAAGTCTTCAGTTCAGTCCCTGGTCTGGGAAACACAGTAAAGACAATCCCAATGGGTGCTAAATTATCTCCTTAAAACAGAAAAAAAAATTACAGGCCTCAACAAATCTGTTTCTGGTCACCATGGCAACCAGTTTTAGTAGCCTGTTGCTTAGCTCCACTGCAGAAATGTAATGAAGCAGTGCTCTCTGGCAACCAAAAGTAAAATTGCCAGCTCCTAGCTGTGGGCCAATTTTGTCCACCCCTGCCTTCTAGGGGCCTCTGTTGAGAGGCCCTGGTGACTGCACTGCCCTCCACCCCCCACAGTGGCATCCCCCCAGACAGGGGGTGGTGTTTGGGGAGCCTATGCTTCACAGTTCTGTGATAAGAGAGATTATTACATAGGGCTCAAGCAGGAGCAGGTCTCATTCTGCTAGGAGCTATATAAACTCATAGGAAGCTGTGTCCCCTCTCCTAGAGAGTTGCCAATCCAATTCAGTGTGATACATGACAGGTGGCTGTAACAAAGAAGGGGAGGGAATGGGGAGAGGAACATGGGCATAAATAGATGGCTGTGAAGTGTTAATTATTTTAAAAGAGCAAACGTAAAGAAACAGGAATAATCCTTCATTCTGTCTCTAGTGTTTGCCACTGGCAGACCTCAAAGCACTTTACAAACAAAGGCATTATTTTTATCCTTCTGTGACAGACAGGGAAACTGAGGCTCAGAGCTGGGACATGACTTACCCGATCCCATAGCTGAGCCAGGAACAGAAGCTGTCTCTCCTGAATCCTTACTTTATGCCCTTTGCTTACTTTTTAAGACCTGGATCATCTAGCTTGTCCTCCTGCAGAACACAGGCCAGTACCCCATGAGTCCTGCACACGAAGCCCAATGAAATCAGACATCGGACTGGCCATTCACTTAGCCAGCACCTTCAGTCAAACTCCTGGAGGCATCATGGGAGAGTGCTGGCCAATGGCCAGGGCACGGATAGTATTGATCTGTTCTCACAAACTAACAGTTCTATCCACCAAGCCAAATTGATTTCTGGGAGCCAGCCCAGCACGAGGGTTTCCAACAGGGAAGGAAACCACTCCAGCAGAGGGAAGGAAGATGATGACCTATGCACACCCCCACGTGCATACACTTAATCTGGAGAAGTTAAGATGAACAGACTCAGAAGACTCAGGGCATGGAGGATGCAATCAAAACACCACCACATCAACCTGAGGGTTGCAGAGACATGTGCCCAGCTACAGCCCTGAAGATTTCTTCCTAAAATGCTTTATTTCTTTCTGTTCAGTAGGGCCAGGAATGTTTGTCTTCTTCCCTCCTGGTGCCCTCTGCTCACCATCTTCAGTACATTCCATGCCAGCGTGTTGCAGGAGTGAAGTTAGGGTTTGGGACTGGAGTTCTTTGTTGAAGAGCAGCAAGGCAAGTCTTCCTCAGTGCAAGGCTGCCCAGGCCCACCCTAGGGCAAACACCCATAGAGGTGCAAGGCCTGATCATGCCCATGGGGGCCGTCAACCCTTGCAAACTCTGCTGGGGCTTTCAATCAGTGCAACCTATTCCCATCAATTGTTGAAGGTGACGGAGACACTTGTGACTTGGGAACTGGACTGACTGGGGCCTCCAAATTCAGACCCCACTGACCCACCCAATAAACCCTGGGCAATGCCGGGCAGCCAGCAGCCAGCTCCAACACACTCAATGATCTCTGCCCCTTCCCTGACACCCTCCCAAACCACCCACCTGTGCATCAGCAGCTTCCCATCAGCAGCATGGGTTGCCCAGCCTTCTGGCACTTAGGAAACTAGCAGTTTCCCTCTTTAAACTAGTTGACTTGGGACAAAACAAATAATCCAGTTTAAAAGGAAAAATGCATTTGCTTTGGGCAGGAAACTTGGCATGGGACACAAGTGTAATTGCAGCCAGATCATAAACCACAAGAAAGACTCTTTAATGTCCAGGGTACAATTAATTCCTCAGCGTGTCAGCCTGCATGAACTACATGCAGGAAAACAGGCAGTTACTTCTCAGAAAGCACAGTGAAATACTAATCAGGGGAAACCACATTAGCCCTTAGAACAGTTGGCTAGGGACAAGTTCTTAATATCAGCAAGATAAAACCAGGACTCAAGAGATCTGAGCCCAGTCCCCACCACTGTCTTCCCACCCTGCTGGTGATCACAGTGAAGCTTCCTTGTTCTACCTGGTTTATTTAGACTGGACATGCTTTGTGGCAGACTGCCATGGATGCACAGCCCCTAACACAATGGGATCGGCATCTGAGCTGCAGGCTCTGGGTGCTACTGTAATAGATATAAAGAATACAAAGAATGAAGTTGTCAGACAAAATGCCAAAGGACCTGAAATTTCAAAGATTGCTCTCCACTCTTCAGGTTCCTGGCATGGTATCTGTGGTTTGATCTGTCACCTCACTGCCACATATGTCAGAGACAGATGTGTATGTTACATGTCAGGTGCACAGGGTTGGCATGGATATGAGGACAGAGTAAAGGCTGAAGGAGCTGTGGGGGCAGAATAAAAGTGGAATTTTCTATTTTGAAGTGTTTGTTTTTGAACAACGTTTGAGGCATGATGCTTTTCCCTTGTGACCTTACTGTAACTATATATTGATATATACTTATAATCTTAACTTTCCCTGCCCTGGGGAAGAATAATCATGATGGCTAACTCTTCTCTCTCACTTGTCATGAGTAGAGCTCAAAGTGCTGTGCAAAGGAGATTGCTATAATTATCCCTCTCTTCCAGAAAGCCTATGACATGATCCTTCCCAAAAGGCTCTTAGCAAAATAAGGAGCTATGGGATATGAGGGACAGACCCCTCATGGCTCAGTAACTAGACAAATGAGCGGAAACAAAGGGTAGGAATCAATGGTTTCTTTTCACGGTGGGGAGAGGTAAAGAGTGGTGTCCCTCAGAGCTCTGTACTAGGACCAGCACTGTTCAATATATTCATAATAAATGGTGTGGAAAACATGGAAAACAATGGGGTGGCAAAGTCTGCAGGTGATACAAAATTATTCAAGATAGTTAAATCCAAAGCAGGCTGTGAAGAGTTACAGAAGGATCTCATAAAACTAGGTGACTGGCTAAGAAAATGGCAGATGAAATTCAGTTTTGATAAATGCAAAGTAATGCACATTGGAAAAGCACAATCCCGAGTAAATATTCAAAATGATGGGATCTAAATTAGCTGTTATCCCTCAAGAAAAAGATTTTGGAGACATTCTCTGAAAACATCTGCTCAATGTGCAGCAGCAGTCAAAATGACTTGGAACCATTAGGAAAGGAACAGATAAGAAGATAGGAAATATCATCATGTCACTATATAAATCCATGATATGCCCACACCTTGAATACTTTGTGCTGGTCTGGTTGTCCCATCTCAAAAAAAATTATTAGAATTGAAAAAATTACAGAGAAGGGCAACAAAAATGATTAGGAGAATGGAACAGCTTCCATATGAGGAGAGTTTATAAAAATTGGGACTGCTCAGATTAGACTGCTCGGATTAGAAAAGAGACAACAGGGCTGAGGGTATATGATAGAGGTCTATAAAATTATGAATGGTGTAGAGAATAAGGTAGTGTTTTTTACCCATTCATAAACACCCAAATCAATGAAATCAACAGGCAGTAAGTTTAAAACAAACATAAGGAAGTATTTCTGCCCACACCACACAGTCAGCCTATGGAACTCATTGCCAGAGGATCTTATGAAAGCCAGAAGTATAACTGGGTTAAAAAAGAATGAGCTAAATTCATGGAGGATCTAGGTCCATCAATGGTTACTATTCATGGTGTTCAGGGATGCAACCCTGTGCTCTTTGACTGCCAGAACCTGAGAATGAATGACTGGATGACAGGGGATGGATCATTTGACAACTGTTCTGCTCACTTCATTCTCTCTGAAGCATCTGGCACTAGCCCTGCAAGAAAACAGGATACTGGGCTAGCTCATCTATTGGTCGGCCCCGCTATGGCCATACTTATATTCTCATGTAGACAGGGAAACTGAGGCACAGAGTGGGGAAGTGACTTTGCCCAAGTGCCCCCAACAGGCTAGTGACAGATCTGGGAATAGAGACCCATTCCAAAGCTGTGGAGGACCTAAAAAACCACATTTCTTTGGCCCCTCCATTGATGAAAGCTCATTGGGTATGTCAACACTGTGTGTTTAAGTTGACTTAAGGGCCCTTAAGTAGACTTAAACAAAGCCCTGTCTACATTGCAGGGCAATAAAGTCGACTCTTATTACTTCTGTTTAAGTCGACTTTACTGTTAAGTTGACTTTATTAAGTTGACTTAAGGCAAAGTGGAGGGGGAGTTGCCTTAAGCTGACTTAATTGGCCTCCCAACCACAGAAAACATGGGGATGGAGGCTGGCTAGAAGACACAACCCAGCTGGGAGCATCCCCAGCTGTGCGGACCACAGCCAAACTCCCCATGTTCCCTGATCCCTCCTTCTGAGCCAGACTGGGCATCACAGCCTGACCTGGCATTTCCCCTGTTCTCAGCCCAGTCTGCATGTCTCCCCAGTTCTTTGCCCACCCTGCATGCCTCCCCCATTCTCAGCCCAACCCTGCCTGTCTTACTCCTTCTCTGCCCTAACCCATACATCTCCCCTTTCTCTGCCCAAATCTGTGCATCTCCCCCTCTGCCCAACCCTGGGTGTCTCCCCCTTCTCTACCCAAACCTGTGCATCTCCCCTTGCTCTTCTCAGCGCAATCCTTGATGTCTACCCCCTTCTCTGCCCAAACTTGTGGGTCTTCCCCCTTACCCTTCTCAGCCCTGTCCTTGGTGTCTCCCCCTTGCCCTTTTCAGCCTGACCCTGCCTGTCTCTCCCCCTCTCTGACCAACCCTGTGTGTCTCCCCTTCTCAAAGGACCCCCTGATATTGTTGTAAAACAAACAAGGAGTCCAGTGGCACTGTTTAAGACTAACAAATTTAATTATTGGATGAGCTTTCATGGGAGAAAAATCCTACTTCATCAGACAGTTTGAAGATGGGGGAATTTACAGAATGGTAGGAAATAAATGCAGGGGAGTGTAAGACATAGGATCAGGTCACAGTATAACAGCAAATCGAAGCAGTTGTTAAGATTCAAACACTGGGAAATAGCATATGGAAAGAAAAAGAAAGTTGCTTTTTCTTTTAGATTAGATTGTGTGAAAGCAGGATTAAATCCTGACTATGGATTTTTTTTTCCCCCATTGTAACAGGTGATTTGACTTCACCTTCCTCTATGTGCTGTTTCCCGGCATTTAAGTCTTAACTACTGCTGCACCCTGCCCCTATGCTGGCAGTTGCCCTGCAGCACCTGTGCCAGAGCCAAGGGAGTCAGGGCAACACAGGGAAGGTGTGGAGTCCTGCTCTGGCACATCACTGGGCTACTTCAGGCTCCCTGCTGCCACACACAGTATGGAGACTGGTGTGGTCACTCACTTCCTGTAGTAAAGGCGTGGCCAGAAGAGAGGGGCACCTCTGCTGTGGTGCACTGTGGGCCAGATACCCACAATGCACCACTCCTAGGATGACCTAGCAGCTGCCAGCGGGGCATGGGCAGTCTCCTGGCATTTTGAGTGTGGACGTGCTAAGCCGGCTTAATAAAATCTACTTTAAGCAGACTTTATTAAGCCAGCTTAACCAAGCCCTGTAGCATAGACATAGCCATTGAGAGTGAAGAGAGGGCCAACAGGCACTGCAGGGAGTTTGTATCAACCGTGGTAACTGCCAGTCTGCTCTGAACCCTCCCAGTACCTGCCCAGTCCCACAGCCTTGGGACAAGTGAGGAGTGAGGAGGAATTTTATGATTGGGAGACACAAGACCACCTAACAAGAGCAAATCACTTTCTTAAGTAGTTTCTGGATGCTGCATTCTGTGCAAGAGGCAGGCAGGTTCCACAAGGAAAGTTAAGGAAGCCCAGGAAGAGCCCTGGTTGTTCCGAAGCAAGGGTGGAAGGAGTTAGGTGAATAAGGCAGGTAAAGATCTGTGCTCTTGGGTGGGGGCAGGGCCTTTTCATCTCAGAATGAATTATTGAGTGCACTAGGTTACTGCTGATTGTCTGGCTTTATTAACTGAGTGTGCATGGATGCTGTGTTCTCATCCCTTCCTCTCCACTCACATAGCTCTGCCAGCATACCTCAACCCTGGACAGCTGCCTCTGCTCTTCCAATGCTGGGTTCCCCACAGTTCTGCCAGCAGCCCTCACTCCTGATCCATGAAACTCCTTGTTCTTGCACCCTGCATCTCTCCCACCACTCTACTTAAACCCCTCAGCACTGAAGCACAGCTGCTGCGCTGTGCCAGGACTCTCCCCATCTCCAGCTGACTGCACCTAGATCTGTGCTGTGCACAAATGTCCACTCACCAAGGTGGTGGCAGACACCAGCCAATTCAGGCTCCTTAGTGCCTTCAGAAGGGCTCAGATGCCAGGTCTCACTATCTCACTGCACCCACAGCCTCCTTTCCTGCCCACTGCCAGCCAACAGGATCCACTGAGGCAGCACAGGGAAGGAATACAATTCAGCTGTAGGCTTGCCAGCTTACAGTCATTCTCACAGCTGACTCTGCTGTGACACTCTGATGTTTGGTTCTGCCATCAAGGACACAAGCTCTCAGCCAGTCTGGAAGCAGCAGATGCCCTCACCCTTCATCACTTTTTGGGATGCCTTTTTCCAGCTGTGTGCCCCTTTTTCTCCCTCCCCACTACACCCTGTTGCTAGGGCCACAGCATATCCTTCCCTCATAGCTACAAGGCCCTCAGAGCACCCTGGGCTGAAGGGTGCTCTAGCTCAACCATTTTCAAACTTTTTCCCTCAGGACCCAGTTGAAAAAAAAAAAGAAACACTTATGCCTGTAACCCAACAATTACATCTTTAAGCAATGCATTCTGTGACTCAGTACTGAATCCCGACCCTAAGTATGAAAACCCCTCCTCTAGCTCAGTGTTTCTCAACTGGAGCTCCGCAGACATAGTACATGAGTTCTGTGACCCATCCACTTCAACCCCTTCCTGTTGGGAGGGAGAGGGAAGGAGCAATTTAATGCCCCAGCTGCAGTAACGCTTGCAGGCATGCAGCAGCAGATATTGATGCACACCTGGAAGCTTTGCTGGGACTGGGGCACTTTAAATCTTCCACCAGCTTTTTCATCAGGTGTTCTGCATCAAGTAATTAATATCTTTAAGTGTTCCCCAGTCCACCACAGGTGGAGAAATGCTGCTCTAGCTTCTGTTAGTAGCACAGGGGACAGCCTGCACTCACTACAGCCAGTCAGGGCAATTCAGGAAAAGCAGAGCATAGATGCACCAAGCTCAGCCACTCCCCTCCCTTATCGGGAATTAGGCCCCATTGAGGGGCTGGACTGTGATTTCAGAGGCGCACATAGGGTCAAGCCAGAGACCTGAAATCCCAATAAGCAGCTGCCAAATCCAAGTCCCTCTGCTATAGCAGTGAATGCAGTGTAGTATTGCCAGAAATCCCCAGGAGGGACCAGGACCACCAGGGATATGATGGCAGTTCAGTGCCAGGAACAGTGGTGCCCCACAGGGCCCTCCAGGCCTCTGCAACAGGCCTAGGTGCTGATTTTCAAGTGGCTCAGCTTAACAGTACTTAAGCAGAGCAAAGGCCTACTTTGGAAAGAACAGACTGGCTGCAAAGCTAACAAAGGGCTAGGTAGGCTCCAGGCACTGGTAAATGACTAACACCTTCCCTTCATCAATCACTATTGCAACTAAGACATGGAGGGTATGAGCTTGAGTGACCAGCCTGTACTTCCAAGGTACCACTGCTGCTTTTATTTGAGCTGGCAAGGACAAAGCTGGTCGCCACATCACACATGCCACACTCATGCTTCCCACTGCGGCGTGTACAGCCCCATAGTTGCAGCTCACTGTGGAGGACAGGTGACTGTTGTGCCCTTGGGTTCCTAGGCTGGGCAGGGATTGAAACAGCCCCTAATTGAGATAGTTTAGGAAGCTCCACCTTATGGCAATAGCACTGGGTGGTGGCAATATGGCCTGGGTCTACCACAGCATCTCTAGAGCTCAGGACAACACAGATTACCAGGCCCACAGATTACACTAGGGTTTGCAAAAGGGCCCATGACAGAGGACTTCTCCCCCAGCCAGCCCCTGCGACATCTGTGCTGGCCTGGCTCTGAAATGCTGAGCTGGGAACAGAACTCACATCTCCTGAGTCCCAGGCCGGCACTCTATCCAGGAAGCCCCACTGCAGAGCATGTCTATGGGGTAGCCAGGGTCGTCACTAGCGCTGGGCACACAGGGCCCATGCCCCGAATCCTGGCGCCAGTGCCCCGGGTCTGGTGGGGCCCCACCTCTCCCAGTCATCGGGGGCACAGACGCCTGCGGCCATAGCGACCACTCCGGCCCCGTCCCCAGCTGGGGATCCAGGGCACAACCACCCACGGCCACGACTGCCGCTCCTGTCCCCGTCCCCGTCTGGGGATCCAGGGCCCAGCTGCCCGCGGTCACCGCAGCCGCTCCCAGCCCTGTCCCGGGCCGGGAATCTGGGCCCCAGCCATCTGGGGCTGCGGTGGCCCCTCCCTGCCCCGTCCCCAGCCAGGGGCGTGGCCTGTGGCCAGGGGGCATGGTCTCTGGGTGGGGGCAGGGCCTGGGCCAGTGCCCCAGGTCCTTTCCTGGGGCAGTGACGCTCCTGGGAGTAGCTGACCCCATTGCTGCCCATGCCATCCTCACCCTGCCAACAAGGGGAGGCTATAATGCATTCTGTGCTAAGGAGAAACAGGCAGATGTGGCCCTGCCCCCAGTCCAGGGGTCTGCACCGAAAGCCAGTCACTAATTACAAGCAGGGACTAGTTCTATTGCACCTCTCAGAGACGAGGCTGCAGCAAAGTGGCAACCCAGTGCCACAGCGTCCATAGCAGCAATGCTCATATTCAGCACCAAACCGCTCAGTCTCAGTGGGGAACCCTTGCACCCGGCACAAACAGTTCAAGCCTTCTCATGGCTGGACGCTATGATCCACTCTAGCATGTGTGGAGTGACAATGCTGGTATCTGTGCGCCTGGCTGCTGCTTTCGGCCGCAAGCCCGAGAGCTTGGGAACAGCCTGTCCAAAGGAGGACTGAACCTCTATATCTGCCTCAGTCATGATGTTTACAAACTGAGCTGTGAAACACACAGGGCCGTCTTCTCTCCGTAAACAGAGCCAGAGTTTCCAAAGAGCTCAGGGCATCAGGGGTGCACTGGGAAAACCTGGGCCTTATTTAGGTGCTAGAACAGGAGCTGGGATCATTAGGAGATTTAGGAGCTGAGACCTTGGAAACCCAGCTCCTGATACGCACATAGGTAAATATCCCCAGCATCACTGCAGCTTTTGCCATGCTCCCAGCCTCACACTGGTGCTGACAGTGGCAGGAGAGTTATCAGGGGGTTAATAAAAACGGGATCAGAGAGGCCTCCTTAAGAAGCAGCCAGGGGATCATCGCTGGGGCAGGGTTGTGGCACTTCTGACCAGGTGGAAGGTTGTGGGGTGCAATCTATTTATTTAGATTCCCCCGACACCCACAGGAAGCCTGGGGGATTGAAGGACAGGAGGAAGAAAGCCCAGAGGCAAGGAGAACCTGAGCAGAGCTTTCTGCTGGCAAGACCCCTCCAGAGCCTTCCAGATCATTTGTTCATCACATGACTTTATTGTGCAAGGTTGACAAAGGCTCTTGAAAGGGGGAGACGGGGCCTAGCTAAAGCAGTTCCTCTTACCTGGTCCCGGATCCTCTCCTGCTGACCTCGGATTGCCAGGGCATGCTGTGGGTACTTATTCTTCAGGTGATCCATGAAGGCATCCCGCTTGCGGTCCATCTCGGCCTTTTGGAGCCCGGTCAGGGCCTCCAGGCTCTGGGCGGCAATCACCGTGTGCCGGCGCTCCGAGGTGTGTACCAGCCCGACGTTGGAGAAGCGCCGGGTCCCGTTCCCCAGGGTCCTGTATTCCCGTGGGTACTCTGCATCGTCTGCTGAGATCATGTGTGTGCTGGTCCTCTCGGGATCTACACAGGGTGGGGGAAGGGAAGAGAGCAAAGCTGGGGTCAGGGGCCTTTCCAACAGACTTAGCCTGAAGCCCAGCTCGTCAGGGTGACCATTGAGGGGGGCCAGGCAGAGGAAAGGAATCCAGGGGTTACCGTTCCGTTGGTAGGGGCTGGCAGCTGGGCACTAAAGGCTGGCCAGGGGCAGGCTCCACACTCCAGATTCTCCAGCCAGGACCTGCTAGCTCAGTGTGGGGGCACTCCTGAGCAGAGCCTGGGCTGGAGGATGGCTCTGCAATGCCCAGGGGATGGGTCTGAAGGGACTGACTCTCCATCACCCTGCCCACGGACTCCAGTTCAAAGTGGGGGGGGGAGACGCTCCCCTGTGAGGGGAGATGGACCCATGTTAGCTCTGCTTGGGCTAGTGTGCTAACAAAAGCAGTGCAAGAGGGGCAGCTCAGACCAGCCACATGAGTGCGTCCCCAAGGTGGTGGGTAGCACTGGTGCAAGTCACTGTGGCCAGTTGGCTGCTTTGAGTGCACTGGCTTGAGCAGAGCAAACAGGGGTCACTCCCCACATCAGGAAGCAGCCTCCCAGAGTCCCAGCCGCAGTGAAGATGGACCCTACACAGCAATGTCAACTGCTGCATGAACTGTAAGGTGTTGGGCAGGCTGGCAACCACCAGGCTTTGTTCCTGGGGGAACCCCCTTCTTCAGAAGTGGAAGGTAGATCCAGAAAGCCCAGATGAACTCCCGGCCCAGCATTAGTGGCCCTGGTTAACAGCTGAGGTGAAAAGAGGCAGCCTGCTGCTGAGGGAAAAGCTGAGCCTGGGCTGGCCATGAGTGCAGCTAGCGCAGGCAGTATATGGCACAGGACAAACCCAGCCCTGACTCAAGGTACTTGCTTGGCTTGCTAGTCTTCACAGCTATATCTTCACTGCTGCCTTTACTAGCGCTAGCTGCATCCACGCACTGTGTCTGCCGGGTCGACAGACCCTCAGTGGCTCTTTCTGGGACACTTCTGCCTCTGTTACCTCCTCTTGACAGTTGTTTGGGGTTGTGGCTGACAGTGGGTGGGATATGCACAAGCACTCAGTGCCAGCCACACCATGTCCCCATCAGAATAGATGGTGAAACCACCACTGGAGTATGGCCAAGGCTGAGTGCCTTCAAACATGTTCCCTGGCCGTCTGATCCAGCTCAGGCTGCTTGCTGGATGTGGAATGATGGGGAGTACCTCTGGGAAGGGGCTCAGCCTCTCACACTGACTTTCCCTCTCTACATAGACCTGCAGATCCCAGAATATTGCACAGGGTCTCCAAGAAGCGGGCAGCAAAGGAGGAGGAATTCCATGACCTTGGGGAGGCCCTGAGTTTTTGGCCATTCAATGCACTCCAGTTTATTGTGGCATCTCAGTTTGATGACCAAGAGACAGATCAATCCACTAACTAGCGTGGGAAAAGGCCATGCTTTTCAGAGGGGTCAGATGTAAAGGCCGCTGCTCAGGTGTGCAGCCCAGGAGTCATACCTGATGAGGAGGCATTGGCAGCTTTGTAAATATCTCCAGCAGGGTTGGATCCATTCACTATTTAGCTCCCAGGCAGCAAATGGCATCAACAAAATACACACAGGCCCCATGGAGACATCCAGCCAGCTGGGAATTCAACCCCCTCCTTCCATTTCTGCCAGGCTGGGGAATTAGGAGCAAAGGAAATCACCACTGTGGCTTGGGCCAATTTCCAAAGGAGCTCAGCTCCCATTTAGGCATCTAAATAACAGGCAGGTTTTCCAAAGAGCCAGCACCCAACGTGGAAAGCTGGCAGGAGGGGGGAACAGGCGGGTGAGCATGGGTCCATATTTCCCCAGTGGGAAGGATGAGTGACTCAGGAAGGAGATGATCTACATTTCTATGGAGGATTTGTTTTTAAGCCAGCCATAGGAGTGAGCACTAAAGCTGTAGCTAAAGCATTTGAGGCTGTCTCTTGAAATTGCTTCTCAGACAGAAGCCACTTGAGAAATTCTGAGCTTGTCCTCTGTGACCCAATGGTAGCAATGGTCCCCCCTCTACTGCTGAAGGCAATGCCACTTTCCCAGCTATGCTGGCTCCCTTTCTGACTCATTCAGCCCCAACTGAGATCTTGGCATCTGCGGTGCAAATGGAGGGTGGGTAGATTTCAGGCTTTGGAAAAGGGGGCAGGGTGGGGGGATTCCGGCCTGGGGAAGAAGAAAGGGGTTGGGCCTCCAATCAGGGTTTTTTCCAGTGACAGACTGCAGAAGAGGGGAAGGGAGAGGGGAGGCTGCAGGGATGCCGTCCTGGGACAGTGACAAATGCAGACAGAGGGGACAGGACTGGGGGAACCACAGAGACCACGAATTTCAAAATAAAAAGCCAATGATCAACTTGAAACCAAAAACAGTCAGAGACCCAGGACGGATAAAAGCCCAAATGCTGGTCCAGAACAGAGACAGACAGAAGGACACAGACAGACAAACCAAAAAGAAAATGACATGCAGGCCAGTGTGTGGGGGGAGCGGGGAACCATTGCGGACCGCCAGCGCCGACGACACTCTGAGGCTAAGATCCAACAGGGCGTGTGTGACACCACCTCTTCTCACTTCCCAGCAAGGGGAGGTGCTTCCTGCAGAGAGAATCCGTTCTGGCATGTCAAGGCCTACAGAGACCCTATCCTCAGCCAGCTCACTGCTTTGGCCTCATACCCTTAACAAGGTCCCTCATGCTCCATATCTCTCAGTAGGCATCGTGGTACCAGTGCTACCCCCAGGGTTCACCTTGTCCCTCTCCTGCTGCTGCGTCTGTCTCTCAGCAGATCCCACCTCTACTCAGTTCACCTTGTGCTGATTGAGACCCACAGGGTTCATGCCAGAACCTGTAACCACAAAGAATTGCTCCCTCTGATGCCAAGCAGATTCTTCGCATTCAAGCTAGGAAACCCCTCTGAAAATGCCCTGCCTCAGAAGCCTCTAAACCACAGGGTGCCTCTCCATACCCGAAGTACAGCTGGGATTTGCCCCTACACCTCTTCAACAGGCCTCTACAGGTCAAGCTGGGACAGCATTCTCACTGAGATCCTCTGTACTGCTCAGCCCCCACAAACATGAGACCTTGAGAACTCAGCACCAATGGGCAGCCTAACACTCAGAGACTGAGCCCCAGCCCCAGCCCCAGCCCCAGGGTGCTGTAAGTGATCAAGGTGGACAGTGATGGGTTGTTACATGTGCCTTATGGTTAATAAACACTTCAAATAAGCCATCTGGAGCACAGCATAAAATCACAGACATAAAAGAAGGATACTCTTCTTGTGTTTAAGGCTCTTGGCTGAGACAACTGGATAGAGGGCTGAAGGAGAATCTTCACTGGCTTTCAACAGTACAGAGCCTGGGACACACAGGCAAGCAGTGTTTCTAACCACTAGGGGGCAGTGTTTGCCTAACAATAAGTACATTGATTATGAATATTTATAGGGCCCACAAATCTATACTGTATCTATCCTGTTAGGTAGGGCAGTGCTGTTTTCTCCATTTTCAGAATGGTAAACCAAGTCACAGAGCTGTTAAGTGACTTAACCAGGTACTCAGCAAACCTATGGGAGAACAAGGAATTGAATCCAGTGTCTCCAGCTGATGCCTTACCCACTAGGTCAGCCTTCCTTCCTCTGTGGCAAATATACTGATATTTCTGCAGCCATTTCTACCCAGAGATCTCCAAACATCCAGGCACTTTATAAATATAAATGAAGTGTCACAACATCCCAGAAAGGGTGAAAAGCATAAACTAGCTCCATTTTCATAAGAAACTGAGGCGCAGTAGGCAAAGTAACTAGCCCAAGATCCCACAGGCAGAGAAAGCAGACAACCAAATATAGATTTCTTGGGCCTGTATTTAGGACCCCTGGAGTACATCATCTCTTTATCAATCGCCCAATCAATCAATGGTCATCAGCAGAACACTGTTTGCTCTTCATTTTGCATGGAAGGATGATAATGCAGGAAATCACACAGTAAGAAAAACAAGTTGCCTGGTTTGCAGCCATGGGTAATTCACTGACTGCATGTTGTGAGTTTAACTTCCAGGAAAGTTGTACTGAGCTGACTCCCCAGTGTGAGTAGTAATTAATGACTGGAACTTCCTGCACCTGAGATCACTCAGAGCTTTTCTGGTGCGTGAAAGGGGAGGGCAATTTGGGGTCTGTCTCCCCTCAGCACATTCCAGATATCTGTTAAACCTACCCATGCCTGCTTCTGTTCAGGTGACTCTGACACCTCCTGACCCCTTCCCCCAGCATCCTTCCTTCTGCCTGTTGCTGAGTTAAGGAGAAACAATCCCAGCAGGCCAGTGGAGATCAGGGGAATGGGAAGCAGCTTTCAAAGGTCCTCTCTAAAGGTGTCAGAGTCCCAGCCTGGGCCCGGATCAGCTCTGGGCCAGCAGCACCTGCTATTGTAACAGTACTATACAGGGATGCAGCTGCAAAATGGTCTTTGCTCCCTGACCAGCAGAAAAGGCAGCTGGAGACACTGTCATAGCAGGGATGTGCCCCATTCTTGCTGGGCACGTTTGTTAGCCATTTAACCTGGACTCATTTTGAATCTCTCGGCTCTCTTCTTCCACTCCTGCCCTGACTCCTCTCCACCTTTTTCAAGGCTCCTGGTCCCCAAGTCTGGGAGAGGTTTCTTTCTCCCCTTACTTATTTATCAGCCTGAATTATAAGCTTTATAACAATGCGCTACTAGAGGACAAGGCAGAACATCTGCCATCACCAGATTTCATCTCATGCCAGTGGTGAGATCCCCCAAGGAAAAGAGGAAAATGTGGGAGTTGAAATTATTCCCTTTTGTGGTACAGTTGCATGGAAAGGGCTCCTGGAAAGATAGTGTCCCACTGTGCTGGGAGCTGGACAATCACACAGTTTGACCCTAGAGCATACAGTCTAAATAGCCAAGCCAGGCCTGGTGGGAGAAAGGAAAGATTATTGTTCCCATCTTACAGACAGGGGAACTGGCACAAAAGGGCAACAATCAAGCAACTGCTTATTTTAGGGACTCACTAAAGTGCTGCCTTGAATGGGACCCTTTGCTCAAGGTCACATGGGAAACCTCTGCCAGGGGCAGGAAATGAAGCCACTTCTGTGCTTTACCCACAAGACCATTCTACATCATCTGAAGTTCAGCTTTCTCCCAGAGAACCTGGTCCAATTCTCTGTCCTCCACAGCAGAACCAGCCCTGACCCTCCCAACAATAAGGCTACCATTCCCTTCTTCCCAGGGTGGAAAGGAGCAACAGCCAGGGTCCTCCTCCTGCATCTTCCACAAGCTTTCTCAGGGAAATCACTCAAAGGCTGTCCTATGCCTCAGTTTTCCCATCTGTAAAACAGAGATAATATCTGGGTAAAGTTAAGAGGGATAATCCGCTGCAAGTAGAACACTTTGAGATCCTTCAAAGGAAAGAGCCAAAAACCAGAAAAAGGATACTCCATACAAGAGTATCTCATATGGTCTCCCTGGTTCTCATGGTAGCCAGAGTTCAATCAAGAGGAAGTCCATGCAATAGTTGGATGAGGTGAATTTCTGGAAAATGGAACCCACAACTACAAGCCAACCCCCCAAAGATCCTTTGCTAAATACTGCATTTTATGGATGATGCCTGTAAGTGCAGGCAGGGCCATTGCCATCATTTTTTACTGCCCTGGTATATTTACATTTTTTTGGAACTAGCTTTCCCTACAAGTAGCAACCCCCCCATAAAATAGATACATCACACAATATTGTTCTCTCCAGCAGCAGGCCACAAACTTCTCCCTCCACTGGGCTCATTACAGAAGCATTCAATGTATCACCACAAAGCTGCCCTCTCCTCACCAGAAGCATGGGAGCGCACGGCCAGTGTCCATTCCATTCAGTGGCATTGAGTGAGTAACCCCACGAGCATAGTTCCTCTGTCATCTCCAGCATCCTGCACCTTTGGAGCCAGCAGGCTCTCCACAGAAAGCCTCCAGGCAGTGAAGCAGAGCCCATGAAAGCTGGAGGAACCACACTTGATCTCCTTGTCCAGCATTAGAAGAAAGTGATGCTTTCTGGGTCGCTCTACCAATGCCCAGCCAGACAAAATGCAGACCATTTGCTGGGAATAAATAGCTGTGCTGGAAGTGTGGTCCTCAATGTCCCTGGTTCACTGTACTCTCCCCACAGGAGTTGCTTCTGTCTGCTGGAGGGACATTCCCAGCCTGGGAATGGGGTAGAGGGAACAGGGAATCCTGATTGCACTCTTTACATGCCTGGCTCTTCTGGATTTCCAAGGGTGATATCCACCTTCCAAAGCCATCCTGTGACTGGCCTGTTTGAGGTGCAAGGCCCAGGAACACGCCCAGATGGCTCTCATCCAATGGAGAGACCACGAGTGTCAAGGCCAGCAACAGTGTGGTAGGATTTACTGTGTGACCACAGACTTCTCCTCCATCCCATACCCAGCAGTGGGCCACCAAGCCTGGTGGGGTTTGCAGATGGTTGTTGTGGTACAACTGGGCACCAGCAGGAGAGCTTGTGGAAACAAATGGTCACTGTGGAGCTACCTGATGTATTGTCCTCATAGAGTCCACTTTAGGTAGGGCCAGCAGATGTCCTCCTTTTAACCTTCATGTCCTCCACCCAGCAGGCATTTTAAAAATACATGATTGTGTCTGGGTTTTTACTTACAGGGGTTAAAGTACGCTGGAATGCCCCAGAACACCCTATTTTTAGGGCGAAGCATTCCAGGGCCCCCTAAAAGCAGAAGATTGTTACATTAATACTACATTTTTTCCATGCAATGTCCTCCTTTTTGTATTTGCCTGTTCTCCTTTCCATGCTTTGGTATCTGGTAACCCTAACTTTAGGAGCATCTCTGCCCATGCACACAAGATCAGATTCTGGGGAAGATCAGCATCCATGGTGCTGGGTCTGATTCAATGACCTCGTTGACCACGTGGATTCCCCTCCTACAGGCAGAAAGACCATGGGCCCAATCGCCCCTCAGTTCCTTTGTCAGTTCTCAGCGCCTTCCACCAATCCAGGGGAGCTGACACTGGTCCCAGGCCCACAGATAAATGCCATCTTAGTAGCAGGTAGCCTCTATGAGCCAGGGAGTGCAAAAGAGCATGGTTCTGAAGTGAGAGGTGTGGTACCACAAGGTCGGGAGGTTCTGGGAACTGGGGCCAGTGTCTAAGGCTTAGTGGGCACCGCTGGCCCTCACAGTAGTCCATAGCAGGCCACCAAAGGGTGGCCTGTGATGGTGGGCTCAAGATGAGTCAGCTGGTCAGTGCCTGTCAACTGGCTCCTGGTTTGTCTCTGAAATGGAGACATTGGTGGGCATCAGTACCAGCATGGAGGCAGGGGTTTCTCCAGCTTATAAAGCCCACTTAGATAAGGAGTGACACTAGGAACATCAAGCAGGGAGAGGGGGGGCAGATGTCCCCCTCCTACACCAAACAAGCACACCCAGGCTGCCTGGCATAAGGACACTAATGCTTCACATGGCGCGGTGAACCCTGGGGATTTCAGTTCTGCCACAGCATAGGGGGTCCAGGCTATAGACTGAATGAAAGGTGGGTTTGTTTGTGCCAATGGACCAAACTGCCCCACACAAGTCACCAACAACTAATTAACTCTCTTAACCAGTAACTTGACTCACAATGACGAGCGGCAGCTATGTGGATGGTCAGTTGAAGAGCAGCATACTCTCTCAGTATGAGTTGGACAGACAGCTCTCTACCCACCATGGAAGTTTGTACAGAATTAAGGACAAACAGCAGCTGCTAGCCCCTGCCAAGCCAACATAGTCACAGGAGCCTTACTGAGCAAGGGGGCTAGGCAATGTCAGTATTAACTGTCCCTGCAAGTCTCCTTTTCAAGATTAGCTGCCCCTTATTATACTTCACTCCACTTTCCCATGCACATGGGCTGCCAGCCCCACAACGGTCTCTCCCTAACCCCTCCTGCACCCACACTCTGTATTCAGTAGTCCCCCACTCTCCTCAGCAGCCCCGCACTGCCCTCCTCTCACCATAGCCCATGTGCCCTTGCCATCTCCATTATGTCCACTCCTACCCACTCAACCACAGGACACTTTGCCCACTCACTGCAAGATGCCGTGCCCTCCACTCCCCACTGCGGCTCAACCTGGGCACACCACACACCCTGTTTCCCCCAGTTTGATCCTGCCACCCCAGCCCATCATGGGTTCACTCACATGCCCAGGGCAGCTGCATCCAAGTCCCTCTGACAGGCTGTCACTCTGGGCTCCTTCTACCTTGTGGTTAACTCAGCTGGGCTGCTAGGAAAGCATCAGGTAAATTGCTGTTGGGAGTTTTTGCTGTTTCCTGTGAGCCATGCTGGTGCTGGCACTGACACTCGGACGCTCATGAGAGAGATTAAGAAAAGCCAGCCCAGCTGTCCAGAGTCTGGCCTTGAAAGGCCAAGCATCACCTAGCAGGCTGGTGTCTGATCTAAACCGCTAGTGACAGTAGCTTGGAGCCATGGAAGCAGGGGGAGGCGTTGGCCAATTGCACGTTCCAGTAAGAAAGTCCAGCAGGGACTCCAGCCTCTGACAGAATTGGCCTCGATATCCACATCTCCTGAATCAAACCACACAAGGAAAGGAAGCAAGGAGTCCTGGCCACTAAGAAATTTATTTACCACATGAGCTTTTGTGGGAGAAAATCCCACTTTGTCAGATGCTTTGAAAGACCAGGATACGGCCAGGTCAGTGCCCCAACTCACATCTACAAGACTGAGTGCCCCAGCTTGTTCCTGCTTGGTAGATTTCTGAGCAAAGAGCGAGGGGTCTCTTGACCAGGAAAAGCACAAGAGCCTCCCTTGCATAGGGCTGGCTATCCCAGCTGGGCCAGAGGTGACCCCTGAAGGACAAGCTGAGATGTCAGGGCATCCACAACTCCATCTGCACCTCAGCCAGCCAGCCAGACACGTCTGGAGAGCTTTGGGATGTGTCTCACTGATGCAGGGGGTTCTACAGTCAGTGGCATTTGCTCTGGGCCCTGGAGCAAAGGGACTGCACATGGTTGCTGCCTCCTGATCACCAGGCACCAGCATCGTGTTCTGGCCACCAGTCCCTAACCTGCAGCACTACTGGTGATCATCAGACCAACCATCAGATCCTCTCCTACACCAGGGATCTCAAAGGGCTTCACTTACAAACAATCCCTCTAAGCTCCTAGTGGGGTGTAGCTATTGTCAGGCCCATCATGGTGGGAGGGTGGGGGGACATGACTTCCCAAAGGTCACAGCAGAACAGTGCAAGGCTGGGTGCAGAAGCCAGCTGCCCTGACCCCCTGTCCTTAACCTGAATTTTGAAAGTGAGAGGAGGAGGCTATTTAGCTGCCCCAGTCTTGCATGGGACTAAGCCATATAATAAATAATCAAAGCTGGTGTCAGGGAAAGGTGGAGACTAGAGTGTGGGGAGATGCTTCCACACTGGTTGTGCTGCAAAAGCATGTGCTGTTAGCAGAGTGTGGCTACCAACAGCCTCCGATGGAGTCACCCCGGAAGGATGGCCAACCTCAGGGGACAATCCCTGATCAATCAAAGCAGGCACTTCCCCTACAAAGTCCTTTCTAAAACCCCACTTACTTCATCCCCACACCAGCCCATGGCAGGGGTTGGCAGAAAGGTTCTCCCTTTCTTTAACAGATCAGGAAACTGAGGCACAGCACAGGGTGGCAACTTGCCAAAGACAGTGCAGCAGTGGGAAGAGATCCCAGGTGCCCTTGCCTTTGTGTCCTCTCCAGCCACTGGAGAGCATGGCCTCTTCAATGAGACTTGCATGCTTGAAGTAGAAGCGCAAGAGAGCCTCTGACCAGATAAGCTCTGGAGGTGACACTGCCAATTCTGCCAACAATAACCGCCCCTTCCTGCACTGGATGGGGGTGGTGTGCAGCATTACAATGGAGACTGGAGAGAGAATTGCAGTCGAGGGAAGGCAATGGGGTTGCAATGGAGCTGCAGCCTACTGTGCACTTGCATTCTTTGGCTGGCGACAGGGCAAGCTGATGCTGCAGCAGACGCCTCTCCCTGCTTGGGAGTTTAGCTGCAGCCATAGGGAACAGCAACGTGCCAAGCTCCTGCCCGCTGCTCGCCAGCACATCAGCATGCAGCTCCTAGCTCCCTAATTACACGCTCTGCTGGTGGAACGCGCCAGCTTGCTGGCTCCCTCCCGATGGCTAAACAGAGTGATTTAAATAGCCCTGCACAATCCGCCAGCAGGTCAGAGCAATGCTGCTCATAGCTGGGGGGCAGCTCTTCAGCCAGCCTTCCCTACCCTGGCTCCCTGCAGAACCCCCGGCCCGAACTGGAAGTCTCTCCACATGGGCTCCAGCCAGAACCAAAGGGAGAGGGGACTATAGTGACCATAGAGGAGGAGGAGACATCAAAGCAGCCCCCCACCATAACATTTCATTTCAGAAAGGAGAGGTACACAAAAATGAGGAAGCTAATTAAACAGATGTGGAAAACTACAGTACAAGAGAAATTCCTGCACTTTTTAAAGGCCCAAGAATAGAGGCTCAGTTTAAATGTAGTCCCCAAATTACAAAGCATAGAAAGAGGACCAAAAAATTGCTACCCTGACTAAAAAAACAACAACAAAAAAGTAGTAGTTTAGAGGCAAAAAATGGAAGTTAAGTCTTACTGAGGAAAACAGAAAGGAGCATAAGCAAACTCTGGCAAGTGAAGTGTAAAAATATAATTAGGAAGTCCAAAAAAGAATTTTAAGAACAGCTAGCTAAAATTCAAAAAGCAACAGCAAAAAAATTTTTAAGTACATCAGAAACAGGAAGCTGGGTAAACAATCACTGGGGCCACTGGATGATGGAGATGCTAAAGGAGCACTAGAGGAAGATAAGGTTAAGGAAGATAGGAAACTAAATGCATTCTTTGAATTGGTCTTCATGGCTGAGGATGTGAGGGAGGCTCCCAACCTGAGCCATTCATTTCAAGTGACAAATCTGAGGAACTGTCCCAGACTCAGGTGTCATTGGAGGCAGGGCTGTTCGGGGGGGGGGGGGGGGGAGAATCACCCTGGGCCTTACAGTTCTGGGGGCCCCGTGCTGTCCTGCCAAGCAGGGCAGTTTGGGGCCTGCACTGCTGCCCACCCCCCATGCCAGGGATCAGGCTAGCCAGCCAAAAGCGGAGGCCCTGTTCAGTCCTCCTGGTCCGCCTCTCACCACGCACGCTGTTTTCAACTTTGTACTGGAGGCAGGGGGGAGGGGGTGGGAGGCAGCACAGGGCCTGTATTGCTACCCCCCCCCACGCTGCCTGCCACCCCCTCCCTGCTGCCTCCAGCACAGAGCCAAAAGTAGTGTGCGTGGCTGGGGGAGAGGGACTGGGAACGCTGAACTGGGCACAACTTTTGGCCAGCTCGCCCAGTCCCCAGCAAGGAACCACTGGCACAGGGGTGAAGGGGTCTGCCCCTCCCCTGGTCTGGTCAGCCCCACCCCCCCAGTGCTGGTGGGGGGAGGCAGAGTGTGGGCCCCACAGAGGGTGATTTGCCTGGAGCCCTGCGCCCCTCCTAGGGACAGCCCTGATTGGAAGAGGTTTTCGAACAAATTGATAAATTAACCAGTAGTAAGTCACCAGGACCAAGCAGTAGTCACCCAAGAGTTCTAAAGGATTAAAATGCGAAATTGCAGAACTATTAACTGTCGGATGGAACCTATTGTTTCAATCAGCTTCTGTATCAGATGGTTATAGAATAGCTAATATGACACCAATTTTTTAAAAAAGGCTCCAGAGGTGATCCCAGAAATTTTATGTTGATAAGCCTAACTTCAGTACCAGGCAAACTGGTAAAGAACAGAATTATCAGACACATAAACAAACACAATTTGTTGGGGAAGAGTCAACACCGTTTTTGTAAAGTGAAATCATGCCTCAGCAATCTACTGAATTCTTTGTGGGGGTCAACAAGTGTGTGGACAAGGATGAGTCAGTGGATATAATGTACTTAGATTTTCAGAAAGTCTTTGACAAGATTCCTCACCAAAGGCTTTTAAGCAAAGTAAGTGGTCATGAGATGAAGTCCTCTCACAGTTAAAAGATAGGAAACAAAAGTAGAAATAACAATGAGAGAGTCCTGTGGCACCTTACAGACTAACAGATTGCTTTGGGCATAAATTTCAACCCACTTCATCAGAGGCAAGATTTCTTCGGGCATAAGCATAAGCTTATGCCTGAAGCAGTCTGTTAGTCTATAAAGTGCCACAAGACTCTCGTTTTTCCTGTGCACAGATTAACAAGGCTACCTCTCTGAAAAGTAGAAATAAATAGCTTTCAGACTGGAGAGAGATAAATAGTGGTGTCCCTCAGGGATGTGCATTGGGACCAGTACTATTCAACATGTTCATAAATTATCTGGAGGGGGTGGGGGTAACAGTGGCATGGCACAATCTGCAGATGAAACAAAACTACTCAAGATAGTTAAGTCGAAAACTAACTGTGACGAATTACAAAGAGAAATCACAAAACTGGGTGACTGGGCAACTAAAAGATAGATGAAATGAAACACTGATAAATGCAAAGTTATACACATTAGAAAACACAATCCAAACTATACACATAAAACAATGGGGTCCAAATTAGTTGTTACCACTGAAGAAAGAGATCTTAGAGTCACTGTGGATAGTTCCTTGAAAACATCTGCTCGGTGAGCAGCAGCAGCCAAAAAAGCTGCCAGTATGCAGGGAATCATTAGGAAAGGGATAGATAATAAAACAGAAAATGCCTCTTTATAAATCTATGATACACCCACATCTCGAATACAACATGCAAATCCAGTTGCCCCTTCTCAAAAAAGATATATTGGAATTAGAAAAGGTACAGAAAAGGGCAATAAAAATTATTAGAGATATAGAAAAGCTTCCATATGAGGAGAGATTAATAAGATTGTGAATTTTCAGTTTGGAAAAGAGATGACTAAGGGGGAGATATGATAGAAGTCTATGGGTATGTCCACATGTATCTTTTAAATGGAAATAACACGGGTTATTTCGATTTAAAAAAGATTAGGAGCACACATTTTCTTGTTTTGAAATGACAAGATCCATCATTTCAAAATGAGACATTATTTCAAACTAGCTTAAACCTACTTTAATTTAGATTGCCTGTTAAAGCGAAATGGTTATTTTGAAATAACGCCATTTGGACATGTTATTTCAAAATAACCCTTATTTTGAATTAACACTTTTGCCCTTCTCCTTCCCAGGGTACCTTCCTTTTTCTATATATTGTGTGAGGGCATGGCCCAGGGAAGGGGCCATGTTGCCACACCTCCCATGGTGCCCCTCTCCTGATTCGAAATAGCAAGTCTTGTGTCTGGCCTTGCTATTTCGATTTGAGGTTTTTGCTTATTTCGATTTAAGTTAATTCAAAATAAAGATTTTATTTCAAATTAGCTTATTTCAAATTAACTTATTTTGAAATAAGGATCTATGTGTGGACATAGCCTATGGCATCATGACTAGGATGGAGAAAGTAAAAACAGAAGTATTATTTATTCCTTCTCATTTCTCAAGAAATAAGTAGCCACCAAATGAAATTAATAGTCAGAAGATTTAACACGAACAAAAGGAAGTATTTCTTCACAGAACACAGTCAACCTGTGGAACTCCTTGCCAGAGGATGTTGTGAAGACCCACTGTATAACATTGTCCAAAAAAGAATTAGGTAACTTCATGGAGGGTAGATACATCAATGGCTATTAGCCAGGACTGGCATGGATTGCCGTTGCTAGTAGCTGGGAATGGGTGATGTTATGGATCACGAGGATTACCTGTTCTATTCACTCCCTCTGAAGCATCTGCCGTTGGCCACTGTTGGAAGACAGGACACTGGGCTTCTTGACCCAATGTTCCTGTGAAAGGTTCATCGGTGTAATTCACCGCATAGTCCCCTTGCTGGCCCAGACTCAGCAGCGCGTGGGCCAGTCTGCACAGAGGAGCTGCCAACCTGACAGTATCAGGACGGCCCCACTTCACTATGGCTGGGCACTGAATGAGTCTTCTGGAGCTGGGTGGAGTAGGGAGGCAGGAGGGAGTTACCCACCATATAATTCCTCTCAAGTTCAGCAGTTTGCATCCCTTCTTCAGAGACCCACCCTTGGGTGTGACATCAGAATTCAAGTCATCTCCGCTTTAGACCTCCTCCAAGAGGTACCCGCTCCCCCAGCTAAGCTGGCCTAATACCCTGGCCCTGTCTCCCAGTGCCCCCTGCTGTATGGCCAACTCCATTCTTGCAGTGCTTGTGCTTCAGCTAGGGGGCACACTCCAGCCACTCCTAGACCCAGCTCAGACCGGGCAGACCAAACTAGTTTGCAGCCTGTGGTAGCATGATGCCGGTCCCTGTGATTGCCAGCCCTACTGATCCCTCCTTCCCTGATATCCAGAGCAGATCCCTCTGTGCTGCTGGAAAAGTCTGCAGCTCTCCCCTCTCTGGCCTGGGGCTCTCAGGAGGAATCAGCCAGGTGCCCAGAGGAAGTGGGGTGTCCTTGTGTGCATCAGGGAGGGGGGTTAACTTGTGGGTGTGGTTCCCTCCTCTAGTCCTCTCTCACTCTCTCATGGGACAGACCCATGACCAAGCAGGTTCCCCCTCCCTTCCCAGCACCCCCACCCTCCACTTACCCTTTGGCTAACACAGGATGAACGCCAAACTGGTTTAAGGATGGTGCCACTTTGAAAAGATGGATGGCTTCCAGGTCACAAGTCCCACCCTCCTGGTTGTGGACAGCAGGCAAAACACCCCCACAGCCCTTCGGCAGGATGGAAAGAGGCTCATTCACAAGCAGAATCCCCACGGTGACACTGGCAATCCCAAGGAAAATCCTGGCGTCTTGGGCAAGGTCCTGCTTCCAGGCAGGTGGTGGATTAAGGAAGCTCTGGAATTCTCTGCTGATTCATCCATCCATCTTGTTTCCCAGCCGACCAAGGTGTCTCCCCACTGCACAGGAGCCACACCCTAGGTCTTATGGGGCACGTGCTGGGGACACAGTCATGCCCTTGCATTCCCAGGGAGATCCGCTTCAATGCCTGGTGACAGTACCAGCTTTGTTCCTTGGAAGCCACAGAGAGACACTGACTCCTTGGGAACCGTGCATGCAGCTCCAGCAATCGCTCTCCTTTTACATCTTCCCACTTCCCTGAAAGGACATGGCTGAGGATCCCACCAAAAAGCCATCTAGCACCATAACTCCATCACCCCACGAGCTGGGCCGAGGAGGGACAGTGGAGAGTGTCCCTGGCGGATGTCATCAGGGGCCGCTTGGATCCCCCCAGCAGAAGCTCAGTGGAAATGATCAGCAAGAGTACCTTTCATACACAGTTTATTACTGCAGCTTCATAAATCTTCATGAGGCAGCAAAGCTTATGCGGGCCGTGAAAGCAGAGGCAGTTAGCAGAACACAAAATATAGTCCGAAGGAGCGATCAGACAGAAAAGGTGATGGAGGTGAGAATGCATTTGGGGGAGACGGAGGGATCAAAACCCCTTGGAGCTACCAGATTCCTCCACATCCAGCCATTAGCGCAGCAAGAAAGAGAAAGCAATGCACTAGCATCCTTCAGACCCACTGCAGCTGTCAGATGCAAACCCTTCCACCCTGCACACACAGTGCCAGCGGCTTTCACTGGCTGACTGGAGTTCCCTGATCGGAGATAACCCCTTCCACGCCATGCTGCCTGCAGACCTGCAGCTGGTTCTCCTGCCCCACTCCACTCTCCTCTCTTGCCACCTGCATCTTGGAATCCTCCAGAGCCAGGGAAGCACTTTCTTTTCTCTCTGAGTAACTTTGCCACTGCAGGAACATCAAGAGATCCATGCTGTGCTGGGATGCTTGGCACCATTGTGATCCACAGAGATAAATGTGATAGGAAGGAATGCGGTGGGTGTGAATGAAATATGGAAGAGGTGCAGATCCCCAGCTTGGAGCACTGGAGCATTCTGATGGGCCACACTTAACTGTTTCTGTGCCAGATGGTTCATCTCATGCAGGTCTGCACCATAGAACCAAACCACCCCTGACTGAACCAGAACTGGCTCAAGCACCCATGCACTCTGAAAGCCACCTTGCCAGATCAGCTAACCCAACTGTCTGTGCTCTTGGAGCTGAAGTGCAGAGCCAGCTTTGGGGAGGACTAATGTGGCCCTGTTTTGTGTTTCTGGATGGGGGTCCCCAGAACAGACTGGCCAGCGAGTCCACCCCAGCCCGGCTGACACATTCTCTGCTCTACTGCGATTTCACATTAGGTCTGTGCTGAAGCCATTCAGAGCTATTTCAGTTGCCATCCACTCTGGGTACCCATCCCAAGGCCATCTCTGCCCTGTGGGAGGAACCTCTTGTGCTATTATGCCATCCAGGTTGGCATCAAACAGGTGCCAACCAAACAGCAGCTTAGAGCAGCAGAAAGCAAGTCAGATCCCATCAGTTTTGGCACCCACGTACACTGCTTATGACACACTTGGGTGTGAGGGTGCCAAGCATGCTTAGAGTGTGCAAGGGGCCCCACACGACTCTTGGAACAGTATGTGAACTTGCTTGGCTGTGTCATGGTGTCCTGGGGGAAGATTCTTCCACCAGCCCCAACCTCTGGGGAACAACACAGACACTTTGCTGTCCACCTGGCTGTAGGAAAGTGAGTGAACCTGCACTGCACATGGGCACTAGGGGGATCTGTCCTCTCCTGCCCAGGCTCTTTCACCCTTAGTGCTGCAGTAGTGGCCAATCACACCAAGGTGTTAGAGCACTAATTTTCAAACAGGGTCAGGACTCAGTACTGGGTCACAGACCCTCAGGCACTGGTCTGCAGCACCTCCTGCTGCCACCGCCAAACAAATGAAATGCATTGCTCAAAGATGCAATTGTTGGGTTGTGGGCATAAATGATTTTTTTTCAACTGGGTTCTGTTTTAAAAAGTTTGAAAATTGCTGTGTTAGAGGACCTGCTAACACCACTCACAGCTGGCCAAGGGAGGCATCATCCATCAGGGACAGAGCCAACTGGTAGGGAACCTGCCCTGCCTATGGTCAACCTCTGCCTGCTAGCCTACACAAGGGTAGGGTAGGAACCCAGGCCCCTTCAGACAAGTGACCCAGGTTTCCTCTAATCTCTCAGAGTCCATCCAGGCTGATGATTCTGGGCGATGTCACCACTGGCAAGATGGCACCCCTCACAGGCTGGCTCTGAGACAGGGGGAAGAAAAGCTGCCAGAAAGGGCAGCCAACTCCAATGGTCCAGCTGGCAGGAGATTTGCTGCAGGAGGCACGGTCACGTCTCCTTTAATTTGCAACCTGCCCAGCCACTGGGGGAAAATCATACTTTGTCTAAACAGCTTGATCTGTGACTCACAAGGCAAGAAACAGCTGTCACTGCCAGAAACCCCACTTCTAAACCTGCCCTATGAAATGCAGACCCAGAAACATCCTGCAGCTACCTTGGCATGATGCAGTCTAGGGCAGCATTTTCTTGCAGCAACCACCACTAAAACAACCTTGCATGATTTCCCCTTGCATTGCAAGCCTCCCTGGAGTGCTGGGCCACCTTTACCTGCCGGTCCTGGTGCTCCCCAGAGGAGCAGATTGTTTTGCTACCCTGCCCCTCTCCACCAGCTGCAATTCCTGGAAAGGACGAGGTATTTTTATTACCACCATTAACAAGTGCTCTGGGATAGCAGCTCAGGCAACAAGCACTGCAAGAATGATATCCATAGTAACCCTCATCCTGCTTCTGGGAGCCACCTGCAGCCAATTACTGAGCATCTGCCTCAGCTTGCCATGGGCATGGATGGCAGGACAGTGCAAAAGGCTAGCCAAACTCACTCTGGGCCACCCCGCTCATGCTGAGCATGGCCACTGAAATCAACAGGCCTGACTTTGCCTTGCTTTGCCGCTTGTGAACTGTGGGTCATCCTCCCACTTTGCAAATGGCTCCCTGTGGTGTCTGGCAATGGTGAACAGGACCCTGTGGACCTGTTCCCAGAACGAGGAGCTGCTCTGTGGAAGGGGACAGAATCCTAATGAGCAGGCTCTCTTCTTGCCCTTGGCTAGCAACAGCCATCTTTTCAGAGAGCAAATCTGCAGTCCCTCCTCAGCATGCTGCTCAAGTTATGTCACCCCTTCAGGGAACAGCCAGCCAGAGTCCTGGCCCCTCAGCACTGCACAGCACCCTGTGATTAGCTCCAACTAGCCCCTTACCTCTGCTCTCATGTGGCCCCCTGGTTGTATGCAGAAAGTAGCTGGCCGGGCTGGCTCTACCCATGAGCCAATGAGGCACTGGCTCAGGGTGCCGCAAATTACGGGCACTGGGAGGTGGGGTGGGCCGGCCCAGAAGCCAGACCCCACACTCCTGCCCCCACCCCTGAGTCAACTACTCTGCCCGGGGGTGGAGCAAGCCAGCCCATGGGGTAGACTCCACTCTCTCTCACGCTGCCTCTGGGCTGGCCATCCCCATCCTTAGGGAGAAACGGCCAGCCCAGGAGAGGGGCAGGAGAGCAGAGCCCAGCCTCTGGGCTGGCCTGCTCCACCCCTGGCCCAGCTGTTTACTGTCCTGTGGGTGGGGCAAGCCAGTCCAGAGCGGAGGCTGGGTTCCACACTCTGCCCCCCTCCACCCATCCAAGGGCTCCGAACCAAAAGCTGGCTTGGGGCGCCACAGCCCCTTGAGGCAGCCATGGGAGCTGGGGTGGGGCAGCTGTTCAAACACAGCTCCCACCAAACTATTTTCTCCAGGAGCTCAGTTGATGGCCAGACCAATATCCAACAGTGGCTGGATCCTGGGCTAGCAGCTAGAATGGGTCTACTAACCGTCCACTGAATCCAACGGAAACCGCCCTACTCCGGAGTAGGATGGATGGGGTAAAGAGCAGGACAGCAGACTGAGAATCAGGCTCCCAGAGTTGTGAACTACTTGGGCAAATCACTTATCTGCCTTATTCCTCAGTCCCCCATCTGTAAAACAGGGATAACACTTCCCTCCATCACAGGAATGTTAGATCCATCAGTGGCTGTGAGATCCTGAAATAATGGGGCTAAGCAAATACTAAATGGACACGTCCACTTTGCTCACCAGTGCAGGATTGTTCCCTGCTGAACATTTTATTAGGGATTTGTCCAGGCTGCAGCTTAATGACCAGTTGATCAGAAAAAGCTCCATCTAAAGCAAGGGTCTCAAACTCAAATCACAACAAGGGCCACATGAGGACTAGTACATTAGCCCGAGGACCACACCACTGAAACCTTTTCATACAATGATATTGCAAGTATCAGTAACAATAGTGTCGTTGCGGGCTGAAGGAAATAGCTTTAGGGGCTGCATGCAGCCCGCAGGCCCTGTTTTTGAGACCCCTGATCTAAAGCAATGTTCGGGCCCATTTCAGCCAACTCAAATGCCAGAGTCCACATTGAGCATGTTCCAAGCTGCGCTGCCAGATTTTCAGCCGCAATAAAGCTTCACCTGGGTCTGGCTGAAGATCTTTTTTTTTTTTTTTTTTTTTCCCAATCAGAAAGCATATTGAAAACCAAATCAGAATGCAAATGAAACAGATGAGGAATGCGAGACCCATTATCCCGTCACCCTGCCACACGCTAAACGGAGCTGATTACTGCCAACAGTTTCAACAGCCAGAGCTGTTTATTTAAAGTCAATCTGCAAAGAAACATGGCCTTGTTGTGGCATCTGCGGCTGCAGTCTCCTTTCTTCTAGAAACCTGACCTAAAACCATCCCAGTTTGTCCAATGGTCTATAGCACGGAGGGAGCCTTAGCCTGGGGGTCATGACATCCAGCAGGTCATGGGCAGATATTGGGAATGGAAACCACCCTGCCCTGCATTTATTGCCAAATGGGAAGGGGTATGGGCCAGTTTCCAGCTACACTGGAGGAGATTCCAGTTTGGAAGGTGGGGCCCTTGTATGACAGAAGGGGAGACACAAGGATTTGTGATGTATCTGATCATTCAGAACCAGGCAACTACCCTTTTCTCCCCTATCAATGCAGATCCTTTGGTATCTAGCAGGGCAGAGAAACCATTTGCTATCATTGCAAACATTCAGGTCATTACTTTCCTAACTCTAACTCACTAATCTGGGGTAGGAAGCATTGTCCCTGCTTCACAAGGGTGGGTTGGCGAAATGAGGCCTAGGCTCGCCCAAGGTCACACAGGGAGCCTGTGGAGGAGCTGGGAATTGAGCCCAGACCTCCCAATGGCTGGCCTTCCCCATGAGACGACGCTTATTTCCATGAGCCTGGATAGACTCAGGCTGAGCTGAGTGCTCACAAAGCCTGCACAGACTGTGGAGCCTGATTCCACTGTGTCTCTTGAGTGTCACATCCCACCACATCATAGCGTACCGAGACAGCCCCACGCAACAGGGGCCTTGCTGCTGGGCACTAGGTAACATCAAAGACCCCAGAAAAATGGTACACATTATGGAACTGGGGAGGGAGGTGGGATGGAATCACACCCAGCAGCTCCACCTGCAGTAAAGGACACTGCCCAGCTGAAATCTGAAGGGCTCCGACACCTGTGACAGGCTTGTATGGAGATTTATCTCCAGAATCTCAAGAGTCAGCCCTCTGTGGCAGAGAGGGGATATAGTCAGCCTGGGTGCATCCAGATCAATTTATCTCTGAAGCACCAGCCCTAGAGGCTGATCTAAAAGCCAGTGCTCTGGAGGTGGAAGAGTAATGTCTGCCTGCACTGAAGAATTGTCAGTGAACATATTCCCTGCTTGACAGAGATAAGAGGAAATGGAAAAAAAAAAAACCCAACCAAAAAAACCCCCAACCAACTCAGCCCATCGCACAAACCCAGCCACCTACAAACTATCATCGCCATGCAAGTGGCATCACAGCTTATCCCTCCCTGGCTCTGCCTCTGTGCCCATTGCTGGAGGACTGCAGGGGATGAATTGGGCCACAGCAACGTGACCGGGACACCGAGTGTGCATGTGTGTGTGTGCAGAGGGCGTGTATTGCATTGTGTATGCATCGGCGGTATGGTATCTGCAGGGGGGTTGGAAGAGCACGGAGTATTTAGATGCACAGTCCCAGTGAACTGTGCTGTGTGTGTACGTGCGAGCCCAAGTGGAGGCCATGCGTGTAGGTCTCTGGATATATATTTTACATGCTCGGATGAGTCTGTCCGAGCACGTCAGCATCATGAGAGCATCTGGGTCCTTAAAACAAATGCAGTTCCCCCCCCCCACCTCTCCACACAGCCCAGGGCTGCCTTTTTTGAGGGGGGAAGAGCAGTATGAAGAATGAAAGTTCACAGAAATTTTGCATGATCCATGCTCCTGGAGATCTGTGACTGCATTTCCTAGAATACTCAGCTACTGCCAGCCCAGCTCAAGCCAGGGCTGGATCCTGTCTCCACCTCAGGCTAGCGCCAGTTGCTGCCAAGGAAGGTGCAAGAATCCCTGCTTAGAGGGCAACCATGTAATATCATGCTTCTGGGGACATTCCTTGCTGATCCTCAGCAGTGGAGGCCTTAGGCCCTGAAGCATGAGGGTTTCTAGCCCTTAGACACACTTCTTCTAGCCTCTCTATGAGAACCCAGGATGTCCTTGTTGTCCTGATATTTCCTTCTTTTTTTACTCCTACTAAGCTTCTGGCCTTGCTATCTTGTGGCAGTGAGTTCCACAAGCTAATTTTGCACTGTGCATAAAAGTGTTTCCTTTTAAATTTATTGCCTTCCTATTTCACTTTTATCTCTACACACTGCCTCCTCTCATTACCAAATGCCAGGGCAAGACCACATGTCATCTCCCCAGGGAGGCCTGGTAACACTGATGCAATGATGCTCATGAAATTATACCACCATGCAGAGGTCTCAAAGCACCATGCAGAGACCTCAGAGAAAGGGGTGTTATCTACCTTGGAGGAAAACTGCAGTGCAGAGACCTATACAAGATCATGCAATGAGCCCATGGAAATGTTTGGAGGAGAACTCAGGCTTTCCAGTTCCCAGCCCTGTACCTCTCCGCCAGGGGACCAAAGCTGCCATGGGGAAAGGGTACACCTTACCCAGAGAGGTCCCTGGATTCTCACATTGGTCTCTCCTCTCTTGCCTCTATCATGGCCAGTAGTGGTGCCAATGCAGTGTGGGGCAGACTCAGAGCAAAGCACTGTGGATGGGAGTTGTGGTGCCTTCTAAGGGTCCTGAATGGGCCTCCAGACTAAACCCAAGGAAGCTCATCTTGTGCCTGTCTCTGTACCCCTTGCCCACTCCCTGTCCAGTCCACTGAGCACTGTTCATGGAGACAAGCTGGTCTGCTTCCCAGTACCATGAGGTTGAACCCACAACTTAGCTTGGTATCAGCAGGCAGACAGTTTGCACTCCCCAATTTAAAATGCAGGTAGCCTCATGGAAAATAAAATGCCGCCCACCAGCCATTCACAAGAGCAAATTAAAGCAGTCATAGACAAGCCCAGCTCAGCTTTGATACCTGCTGCGAGCTTGGCTTCAAGAGTCACAGACTCTTCCTTGTGAAGATTGGGTGTAACAGGCTGGATGTGCTGCAGGTGCAGTGCCCATGAACCTTGGGTACACACCTGAGCTTAACTTACTTGGGCAATTAGGACCACTGGTGCTCTACCACCTCCAGGACACTGGTTCAAACCCAGTCCACATCATGGGGGACAGCTGCAGTTACCACAAAATGTCAGATGCTCTGTGACCTCTGGGCAATTCGTTGCTGGGGCTTGGCCCATTTCCAGCTGTTTGGGCATTAAAGCTGGCTAGAGTCACTGGGCCTCTTCAATGGCAACCTCAGAAGAGAAGCCAAAGACTAAAAGGCCATGGGGACCGCCCTCTCCTTCTCAGCTGTAGAGGCCAGCTCCTTCTCAACCAGAGGAGGGTGATGGGGGTCCTGCTGCTACCCCCTGCTGAACCTGCTGGCAGGTTTGAAGTTCTTGCTCTCCAGCTGGTGCCTCTCAGAAGAAAATCCACATGCAAATCTTAAATTTAGAAACCAGTTGAATGGGGAGAGCAAATGGAAAGAATTCACCTCTGATTAGCAAACCCTTCACTGAATGCAAATCCCTGCTAGTCAGCCGCAGCACATGGTGAGGGTAGCCTCCATTTCCCAATGCAGCACTGATCCCCTTCTCAGATGGGGGCACCAAGGCAGATGAAGTGGAAGAATATAACCCATCTCTCCCAGTCAGCGCCAGTGGCAAAGATGGGAATAGAAGAAACCAGGTGTCCCAGCAGCCAGTCCCTGCTCTAACCACAGTTCCACGCTCCCCACAAACTGGGAACAGAGTTTAGGCATTCTAGTGGCCAGTTCACCTGCTCTGAACAACTAGACCACACTGCTCCCCAAGCTGGGGAAAGAACTTAGATATCCTGACTCCCAGGCCGCTCTGCCCTAGCCATTACATCACTCTCCCTCCCCAAGCTGTGGAGAGAACCCAGGAGTCCTGGCTCCCAGCACCATGTCCTATCTGACAGGCTGCATGCTCTGCAAGGTCTGCAGCTTCCTGCCACACACAGCTGTGCCATGACAGAGCTCAGCAAGTTGGGGAAACTGAGGCACCGTGCTGGAGGAAGTGATGTGCCCGGCCCTCACTCCTGCTGACCAATAGCAGCAACAGCAGTTGAATCCGGGAGTCCTGACTCCCAGCTTCCACACCTCTCTCTACTTCCCCCTGCCCTCAAGAGCCATATGGCTGATGGCACTGAGCACCTATGCATGCTTGATAGTTTGAGCACCTTGTTTGGCTGCTTTCCAAGCCAGTTCACATGCGTGTAGATCAGTGTGGGGGGGGAGGGGCTGGATGGGCTGGTGTGTGCCTGTTTGCCACTGCCCTCTCCTGGACAGAACAGATCAGACATGCTCAAAGGTCCCTCTGCCCTTGTCGGGAGCCTTCTGGAGCTTACTGATGAAAAACAGGCCTGCAGGGGGCTTGGAGAGAGGATATGGGAAGCGGGATCACCAAGAGGTACTACAGGAGGGGAAGAAAGTGAACTGCTCCTGAGATCACCCAGAGGCAGAGCCAGGATTACCCAAAGCTCACCTACCAAGAACCACCAGCCCAGAGAAGATTTTTTTAAAAAAGAAACCCCCTAATGCTCCCTGCAGAGCAGCTTGGTCCAGGGCAAGGAGGGAGTGTCCCTTTCATCTCCCCCAGCAATGCTGTGTGCTCAGTGGTGAGGCAGCATTGAGGGACTTGCAGCCCTCCTAACACCCAGGAAGCCACCCACTCCTCTCCAGTCACCCCAGCCTTTCCCTCTGCCCCCCCCCACAGGATGGCTAGAAGCTGCTTCCATGAGAGGTTCACAAACCTGTGCAGAGGCAGGGATTAGTGGGTGGTAGACACCTCATGAGCATGCACTGAGGCCCGTGCATGTGGGAATGGATGTGAGTGCACGAAGGTTGATGTCCCCATGGGCATGAAAATCCCACATCCCAAGCATGAGGGTGAAATCCACCCGCAGAGGGGACATGTTTACAATTCCGCATGGGCCTAGTGAGAAGGAATCTGGACCTCGGAGCATGTGTGAGCACATAAGCAGGAAAAATAGACGGGGTAGGGGCCACATACGCCTGTGTATAGGCTGCTCCCCTGGTCATATCACTTGCTATGCTACATTCACTCTAGGGCTTGAGTGGCCCCCTGACCAGACCCCTGCACAAAATCCTTTTGCAACTGTTTTACAAATCACAGCTCAGCAGAGCATTTTAGGTGCACATTCAATTGAGGCTGCACACAGTATCTCAGTAATCTGTAAGTCCCATAAAGGCTCTCCCATGAATCATGGAACATCACCTCCCCCATTCCCACTTAGAATAGAATCAAATCGAATCATAGGGTTGGAAGGGACCAGGACCTTCTGTATATTAAGCAGAGGTGCTAGCCACTACACTATTTGAAAGGCTGCTTGATCCAAGCCTTCTCTGTTGAAACCTCTGCTGGATCTTGCTAGGGCTGAGCTTCCTTTCAGAAGCCAAGCAGAAAGGGAAAGCTAGTGGCCCCTAGCACCGATAAACCCATACTGAAGTGGGCTGCAAATTTTCTAGTTCCTCCTGTGAAACAATCCAGCTGTAGAGCTGCCCAGGAGCTCTGGAGGTGAAAAGGCCTGAGTCAGTCCCAATCAGGCTGCAGGAGAAGTTTTGTCTGGTTGGTTATTATCCATTTTCATTAGCTCATCTTCCAAACACAGGCATTTGGGGCATTGAGGGGAGAGCTGGTCAATGCAGGGATGCTGCCAACAGTAGACAGTTAGTGGCCTGGAGTAATTTGGGCTCCCTACATCTGGCACTCACTAAGAGGCTTACAAGTATTTGGAAATTAGGGTTCCCATGTAGCTATTATCTCCTTTGTTAAGGTGGGGAAACTGAGGCACAGAGCAGTAAGTGATGGCCAAAGTCACAGAGTGAGTCGGTCACTGATGTAGAACAGAACGTCTCTTCCCTGAATCCCTCTCATTGCTCTAGTCAGTAGCCCACACAACCACTCTCTGGCAGTTCTGCCTCTCCCAGGTCGGAGTTGGAAAGTATTGTAGCTTTTTTTTTTTTTTTCTTCAAATGTGCAATGGGAGAAGGGAAATTTACTGTGACTCAGGGTGGTGTGGGGGGGACTCCAGAACAACCAAACCCCACTACATGAGGACCACTGATAAGCAAATTCTGACTGGATGGGGCTGACAGAGCAGGGAGTGAGGTGTTCAGATTGCTGCTGGAAACTCAGCCAGATCAGCCATGCAGGAGAAACAGAGTTTTTCCCTTGAAGGTCAGCAGGATGTGTGGTATCTCACCACAGCCAAGGGCAGGGCCTGGCATTGCTCTGTATCCAGGGGCCTAGCGAGCCAATGTAACAGAAGCCGCTGAGTGGGCAAGAAAAGACAGAGAGATAGAAAATCGGAGTTGACAGAGCAGGAAAAGGAAGACACTGGAGAGGATGCACACAGGGAAGTAAAACTGATTCCCAGCAGGGCCATTGCTTCTCCTAACAAAGCACAGAGCAGAGTCACTAAAGGCTACTGCAACCATTCCGGTGAAAGGAAATGGAGGATAAATGGGCTGGCCACCTCTCTCCCCTGTGTTGGGACCTTCTTGTGGGTTCATGAACACCTCCCGCCAACCTCCAGCCGGCCACAGGGAAAAGGGGGCTGCTTCTTATTTCTATGAGGGTATGCGCTGAGGACTCCCAACCCAGACCCCACTTCATCTGCATGCACAAAGGCAACCCCTGCCCCAAAGCACTCACAATTAGAGAGTGGGACAAAATGCAACAGGTAAATAAAGGAACAAAGATGGCGAGGGTGGCTTTGCACGCTTTGGTCTCAAGTTCCAGGCCAGGGCCCTCCCTGGTCCCCATTCTCTGCCGCTGCTGACGCGCTCTTCCCAAGCACAAATGGGAGGTGCAAGAGAAGCAGACAAACAAGTGCTGGAGGCTGGTAGGGAGGGCACAGGGTGGTGACTGCATGGCAAGAAATCAAATGCGAAAGGTGGGGCAGGGCAAGCTGCAGAAAGGGCTAAACATCAAGACAGGAAGCTGTTCACAGGGAACAAGCACCTGAAGATGTCTCCTCCCCTAGGAAGGTGGTTTTCCTCTCCAGGACAAGAGCATTTCATTTTTTGTCAAAATGCATGAACTGCAATTTTTTTCAGGCAAGTTAATCACTTTCCCTAATCCACAGCCATCAGCACAGAGTCATGCTAACTGCTCACTGCCTGACAGGCACCTGGCAGCATCCTGACAGGGGTCTCAGTGTATAGCTGCAGTTCGTCAAAAGCAAATGTGTCTGCAGGCAAGCAGCACAAGGAGCAACAAATATACATACCCCCAGACAGCTTATCACCAAAGAAGCCACCTTCTGCATTTCACTAGCCTGCCCTCTGGGTCTCAAGCCAGACAAGAGGAAAAAAGGAGGACTTGTGGCTAAGGCCACAAAAAAGGACACAGGAGTTTTGGGTTCAGTTTTGTGACACTTCCAGACACTTCCCATATGACCTTGGGTAAGTGACTTTGGGCAAGATTTGCAAGAGATCTCAGCTCCCAGAGAAGCAGTGAAATAAGCAGATAGGTTTGCAAGAGTACCCTGTGTCAGGAAGCCAAGCTCCTCCGACAGTCTGTTTAGCAGTATCCCAGTGGAAGGCGCTGGGTGCAGGCCATTTATGGAAACCTGGCCCTGAGCTAGGTGCCTAGATGGGAGCTGAGCTTTCCTGAAAATTTGAGCTTAATTGTGGGTGGTGAATGGTTGGAAAGCCAATGCAGGGCACCTCGGGCAACGCAGCCACTTCTGAGACCCAGTTTCCCATGGTACAGTGAGGATAAGAAATTATCCTTCCTTGCTCCCTTTCTCTGCTGAGGCTACCTCACCATCTCTGTGGGGCAGGGACTGTCTCTGACTATGTGTCTCTGCAGCACCCCTCACAAAGGGACCCTGATCTCATTTGGGGTCTTCTAGATCCTACTGTAATACAAACAATCAGAGAACAAAGCAGTGTTCACTGGCTAGGCACTGGGCCTGGAGTCAGTAGGTGCCACTGCTTTGGGAAGCCACTTCACCACTACATATCTCAGTTTCTCCTTCAGTAAAATGAAAGGGATGATGGGGGGGGGGTGACCTGGTTTTACAAGGGGGAAGTGCTCAGCACTGCTCCTGGGAGGGGCAGGGAGAGCTGGCACTGGTTTATATGGGTGACTTTGCTGTCTACTTGTTGATATACCACCTGTTCTTAGTGAATGAGAGTGAAATATTGCATGGGTGGGCTTAATGTGAAAAATATGCTCTGAGCGACCCTGAAACCCATCTTAGACATGGAGCATTGCATTAAGTGTTTCAGATTTTCTAGGGAATTTATAAGTGGCACTTTTATACCAGAATACATTCTCCAGCCCAATCAAATCTAAATGGTGGGGAAAATAGAGCTGGAAGCCCAGGTGTTTGATGGTTCCACCCCCACATACATAAACCTGTTTCAGGAACGCTTTTCAGACCCATTTTTCCTCCTCATGTCCCCATGGTGCATCCCCATAGCCAGAGGCCACAATGCCACATTGCTACATGACCCATTGCAATGGCAATTAAACTCAGTGACCGCCTGGTCCACTCTGACCCACCTTAACTAACAGGTACCCATGATGGAATCAGTGGGAAGCAAGGACAATGGCTCCTTACATCCTTTAATAACCCTTGCTGCAGGTGACAGTAGAGGGGAAGGTGCATGATTAGAAGCTAAAGCCAAACTGAATCAGTGAGAATTTTCCCGCTGACACAGGTATTTCTTGCTACCCATGAGGAGATTATACACCCTAGCCAGCTTTCTATTGCAGCCACCCAGCCTGAGGAACTGTCCAGAGGTCAGTGCACTCTCTCTCTCTCTCAGATGCTAGCTAAAAGCCCACCCCAGTGGCACCTAGCAGCATGGCCTGACATTGCTAAGAGTTCCTATAATTTACATGAACATACTTCTACCAAAATCAAATCTCGTCCCTCCTTGCTTCTGCCTTCCCATATAAACAGTTCTTAACACACAGCGACAATGGCTCCTTCCAGCCTTTAATAACCCTTGTTGCAGGGGACAGCAGAGGAGAAGGTACATGATTAGAAGCTAGACAAAGCGAATCTACCTAGCTCTGGGACTGTGTCCTTTCCACCAGCTGCAATTAGAAGCTCTCCAGCCAGCCCAGTTTATTCAAGCAAAAAAAGGACAAAGACAACTGTACTTGACACTCCAACTGCTTTACTCTCTAGCAGCCCAACCCTCCACAGGAGACACCCCAGGACAGAGCCAACCCAGTTTGGAATCGCGCAAGGTGCAATCTTTGTTGGTGGCTCACTTTGAGTGTCAATTCACCTGGGCATGTCCAGAAGCTTTCCTTCTCCACAGTGCCTTCCCAGAACTTCCTTTGCCCCCATGTCCATGGACTGTAACCTTGCAGAATGAGGGACAGTTAAAAAACTGGGCATGATCAGTCTGGAGAAAAGAAGATGGAGGGAAGGCCTGATAACACCCTGCCACTGCATTTGGGCTGTGACAAAGAGGAGTGTGATCAATTGTTCTCCACATCCACTATGCACAGGTCAGAGATGATTCAGAGGAACGGCCGCAGGGACACAAAGCAGGGTTGCATGGACAGCTGAAGAGGAACCAGGAGATGGCTCCTGGGCAAGAGTCCAAACTTTGGGAGACAAAACATACATTTCATCACATATGTTTAAACCAAATTAAATATGGTTTTACTAATCACTTGGCATTTAAAGCAACACGCCATCTCTGTCAAGTTAAATCTAAAGAGACATCTTGAAGTCCATTAGTTGTTTATGTTAATTAACTGCAGGAGCAGTTCATTATTAAGCATGGATTCACTGGAAATGAACAGCTAGGTAGGTTGTTACAAACCTGATTACATGGACACTGACCTCGATCAAGTGTGTGCCCAGGAATCATTCAGCGTTTAACCACAAGCGACTGTCACATCCAGTCAAGATCAGGATCCTCGGCATTGGTGAAAGCCAGGTGAGAGGATATAAGCCGGCCTTCCTCACCGATCAATGCAGAAGGTAGTGAGTACAGAACCCACATTCCCAGGCTCCCGCTGGATGCCCGCTCCCTTTCCCATCGCTGAGCTAGAGAGGGGGAACCTGCCAGGCTGGCACAGTTGTTTATGAGATTGTCTCCATGGCTGCGGATGGCTGCCCCACTTTCCCTGCCAGAGCCCATTGCATTCTTCTGGCTCCTGACCAGCACTTCCACTCACATCCTCTCCCTGCCCAGTAACTTCTTCCCTCTGTCCTGTCTGATTCCCCTGCTGGGTCTCTCTCTCTTTCTCCCCTGTCCTTTCAAAGCTCCCTCTGTTTCTCTGGGTATTTTTTTCCGCTTCTGAAATGTCAGCATGTTCTGTCAAATGAATCACACGGGCGGTGTGCCAGAAGCCAGTGCGCACACATTGCATCGTCTTCTGCTGCCTGTGTCCCCGCAACCTCACCCCCTGCTTGCCAGGGTACGGGCACTTGGTGAGCTAAGGTCCAGGAGCCTGGTGACCCATGCAGAGCCGTCTGGATTCCAGGCAGGCTTTGCTCTTGAATACACAGTCCCAGAGCACCCCCAGGTGTGGGTACACAAACCCCTCCTCTGTGTGAGGATCAGCAAGACAGCTCCCTAGCCTGGCAACTGGGTGAAGTGGTGGAGGGGAGGTGTGCTGTGTGGGGTGGGGGAAATAAGTGGCCGGTTTCTTGTGCTCTGTCACAGCCTATGCACAGCTCCATGCGTGATGCACCTCTGTCCCTCCCAACTGAAGAAGCTTGGTGTGGGAGGCCCAGCCCAAAACTCTGGCTCCAAACACTCCTGCACTTGGGGCAAAGGCAGATCCTGGCCCAATCTTCATGGTGCAAGGCCCTCCTCACTCCTGGGCTGAGAGCTGCCTAGGAAACAAATCACTGCAGAGATCAGGTATGGATGTTGCACGTGAGCCCTTGGGCCTTTGTCTGGAGGGAGCACCTATTGCTTGGAGGCCACTGCCATGCAACGACGCTCTGAGATTTTATAACTGTGCCGAGAGAGACCTTTCCAGTGCATGTGCTGGAGGCAGCAAAAGGGCGCCCAACTCCCCAAGAGCCTTGAGAGGGGCATTTGGATGCCTCATCGTCCACTTGAGTTCATTTGGGTCCCCAGAGATAACCCTGCCTCGTGCAGCCTGGCCAGTTTCCATTGTAAGCTGGCAGGCTTCCTTCACAGCCTGCCTCTATTCCCCACCAACACCCTGCGGGGAGCTAATGACAGCATTTCTCATGCAGCCAAGTCTAGATGAAATCTCAGATGTGTTTCAAAACTATTAAGCTGCAGGCCACCTCTGGAAAAGCAGTATTATGCTCACTGTGCAGATGGGGAGACTGAGGCACAGAGACAGTATCATGGCCACGGTTACACAGCAGCTCAGTGGAATAGAAACCCAGGCGTCTTGCTTTCTAGTCAGTGCCATACTGTCTTCAGCTCACTGCTGCCCCTGTACAAATTAAATATCCTGCCCATGCTCAGTGAGATCCTACCACACAGGGATTTTTATCTCAATTGACATTATGAGCATGCTCCAGGTCACATTGTGCTGGATGCTGTACCATCACACAGGAAACAGACTGTCCCAAAGAGTTTACAGTCTGAACAAACACAACCATAAGAGGAGCAAAAGGAAGTATCATTAATCCTGTTTTACAGGTGGGGAAAACTGAGGCACAGAGCTTCAGTGACTGGCCTGGGGGCAAAGGCAGCACTGTGTATCCATTTCCCGAGTACCAGACCAGCAACACAACCACAAGACCATTTTCCCCCCCGAGAGTCCTTTTCTCCTAAAGGGAGCCAGATCCAATTCTTCTACTGCATGACTCTGTTCTGCTCCAGACAGAACAGACTTCACTAGGCTACCAGCCCAATATACCCCTCAACAAGCCAGTTTTTCTATTCTCCCCATTCCCAAACAAGCAGGGCTACTTTTCTCAGGGTCACTATCTCTCTTCCCAGGACTGTAAGGCTCTACGGGTTCTTTTCCCATTACAAAAGGTAATTTGACTTCAGGCTTCCCATGGTTTGAACCTAACAACTGCTCTGATTTGCTGTTACTGTATGACCTGATCCTATGTTTTACACCCCCTTGCATTTATTTTCATTCCATTCTGTAAGTTCACCCATCTTCGAAGCATCTGACGAAGTGGGATTTTCTCCCACGAAAGCTCATGCGAAAAATAAATCTGTTAGTCTTAAAGTGCCACACGAGTCCTTGGTTTGTTTGGGTTTTTTTTGTTTGTGTTTGTGTTTTTTTTGTTTTGTTTTGTTTTGTTTTGTTGGACTAGACTAACACGGCTATCCCTTTGCAAATTTCCCAGACCGGTCTGTTAAGTGGCAAGCCCCATGTGTCCCCTCCCATAGGAGGTCCCTGGATGGAGCCAAGGGAGGGAAAGAAAGAGTAGGGGAGGAGGAGATGGTCCCACATGCCCTTATGAATCCTGTGGACTCCCTGACTCACCTGCCCCTTTCTCCCCCACCTGCTCTTCCTTCACATCCCCTTGTCTCTCCACTGAGGCAGTGCCCCATGGAGGGGCACTCTCCCAGTGCACACACAACCCCTGTCACTCAGGGTCTCTCCCCATTAACCAGGACAAAACAGAACCAGCTCCAGAGTCAATAAAGCCAAGCCCTGGATCTGCACATCCACATGCTTTGGTAACATTTGAACTAGATCAGAGTTTGGTAGCCTGGCTGCATCTCTGCCTAAGCTGAGGAGGGCGTCCAGCCTGTCCAAACCACCCCTCTCCACCCATCTAACCCACTATGCTTCAGACCATTCTCATGAACACAACCCATGGCCTGGGTGGGGGAATATGACCAGGGAGCAGAGCTGGCTGGGACATTTCCAGGAGGAGTTCTCTAGGACTGGTGGGGGGAGCTGTATGGCAGGACTGTAGCAGCTCTGAGGGGGTGAAATAGAACTTGTTCGATTAATCCCTGCCTCACCTTCAGGTCTGTCAGCACCCAGAGTCCTGAAGTGCTCTGCAAAACGGGCACAGACACAGCTCGTCACCTGCCACTGAAGACAGGGAAAGGGCAGCCTGCGGCAGCTGTCTGACAGGGCTCAGCCATGCTAAACAACGCTTTAGGGCAGCAAGTGCAGGATGCAGCATTGGACCAAAATGGCAAATTAATTCCAAGCAGGTGGGGAGCGATGGATCTGGTGGGATTTACCCAGGAGGCCAAGGGCGGAAGCTGCTTCCTTTGCAAATGTTCCCACTTTGAACAGCTAGAGCCACTCCGGACACCCCTATCAGCTGTATACAGCCCTCTCCGTGGCTGAGGGCCACCCAGGGGGAAAAGTCCCACCTATTCAGACACCTGCCCCACTTCTGACAGCAGTCCAGGGACAGAGCAGGCCTGGCATTGCATAGTCCCTGGGGTCTGAATAGATAACCATAGGAAACTCTTTCTACAAGAGCTCCCCCACCCCTGAAACCTGGAACGCTTGGGAAGTCTCCATGCACCCTCTGGTAGTAGAGAGAGCTGCTCAGCCATGTTAATTGAATTAAAACAATAATAATACTAAAATCAAGACAAAGCACAGCAGCAACTACAGCAGAGTGCAGAAACCACATGCACCCACTTGCGCAAGCAAAGGAGCAGACGAGAGCTGAATTACTGACTGCTGAAAGTATTAAATAGCCGGATGGAAGCATCCCGGCCTCAGCATCTCTCTAAAAACCAATCTGCACAGATTTAAAGCCCACCGAAGGGCCCTTTGCTGATCAGCTAGACGGAAGCCAATTAAGCGGCCTTGTTCAAAGAGTGCTCACCTGCTCGGGAGATAGCTTTTTAACTGGATGGCTGCCTGAAAGGCTTTACTGTCTGCCTCCATTTGCCATGTTTGCCTCTCTTTTACCACTATGTCCCCTTCCCTGGGAGAGGCTGCCAGTTCAGTGCCAAGCATGGCACATTTTGTGCAGTCCCTGCGTGGACCCGGCAGTATCTCAAAGTGGGATTTCTTCCAACATCTGTGGCAAAGAAAGCCACAGATAACACAACTTATGATTCTGTGTCCACTCTTCCTGTCTCTGTGTAGACTTCTGTCTCGCTGTCTCCAGTCTGCTCCTTGGCATGTTCTTAACCTTCCCCTCCTCCTACCGAGGACCTCTGCCTCCCCTCTTCCATCCCTTCCCCTTCATCCCCTCTGTGTCCACACACAATGGGTGGTGACAGCAGGGAGGAGCATGAGCTGGGAAGAGGTCTGGCAAACCAACCCCCAAGAGGCAATTTTAAAACAACCCAAAGAAGCATGGCTCTCTTCAGACCCCTGTCCAGGACACTTGCTGCCTAGCAGCATCTGAATGATGATCCCAACTGCATTCAAATGTTCTGCTTTTTGCATTACCCAGCTCTAAGAATAGTGCACACTATTTCAGTGGGAAAACTAGGCAACATTGGCAGAACCTAGGCCCCTCCCACATCCTAAATCCTACCCTACAACTCTGCTCTTAGCCTTAAAAAGGTCACCTCAATAATCCAGTGCTGAAATAAGTGAGCTGGACTTTACAGCAGAGTGCCTTTCAGCCAGAGTTCTCAAGGTGGGCATTAGCCCCCCATTTTACATGTGGAGGGAACAAGGCTCAAGGAGGAGAGGCTATCTTCCCCAGAACAGCTTGTATCTCAGTGGGACTAGAACCAGGAGTCCTGACTCCCCACCTTCATCTTCTCTCATTCCTGGAGCATGCTGAACTAAGCTGAATTTGAAAGCAGTGACCCTTGTGTAGGAACCAATTTCAGTCCCGGCAGCTGAACACCTACTGGACTGTAAACTCTCTGGGGTAGGAAGCCTCTTACTCTTGTTTGTACAGCACCTAGCACAAAGGGGCCCTGTTTTCCACTGGTCCTCAGGAAATACCATAATGCATTGCATTCCCCATCCAACTACTCCACATACATCCTCTCACGATCACTCCTGTTTCCACCTGGACAGTGCCCAGAGTCTTGCCACCAGTCAGAATGATGTTAGACAGTGTAAGCAAAAGGGACAAATGCTGAGTGAAGGATTCCTGCCTTCTGAAGATGAATGGTGCCAGGCATAGAACCAATCAGCTCTAATGCTTTGAATGTCAGTCGTGGCTTCACTGCCAGGGGCTTGAACCACCACAGGAGATGAGTCACCACTGTTGCCACAGACAGTGATGGCTTTTCTTATATTCACCACCCCCAGTTTCAGTGCAGGTCCTTTCTCAGCTGAGGACTTTGTGGGTCAGAGGTGATTGCACCTTCTCCTTACAAGGCAGTTTGATCCAAAAGCCAGGATACTAGCCTGGGAACCCAGATACCTGGGTTCTTTTCCCAGCTTGCCCTGTTCTGTGCATGGAGCAAGTCAATTTTTTTCCCTTCCACCCTTTGTCTCTCTCATCGTTGTATCTTGCAATGCATTTGTACAGGGAATATTATTGCCTGTATTTCAGTAGTGCCCAGAGGCCTCAGCACCCTCATCATACCCAGAGTCTGCCCTGAATAGCTTATGGTCTAAACAGAGGAGAAGGAAGGAGAAAGAAAAGCACAGGGGGAGGATGGATTTGTCCAAGGTCTCCAGTAGGACTTTGTCAAACCTGGGACCAGAGCCCAACAGACTCACCATCCAGCCCACGAGAGTAACAACGAATAGAGCTGTCAGAGCTCCATCCCTGTGATTCCAGCCCCCAGCTGGAGTTCCTAGGTACAACTATAAGTCAACAGGAGCAGCAGATGATGGTCAATACCAGACCTGCTGGGCCAGTGTTCAGCAAATCAAGGCTCTTCTCCACCTTCGGCATGTTGAGCTGTTGTTTGGTTTAGAGCATAGAGCCCAAGGATGAGTGCTGGGCCTCACAAACCCAGTCAGCTCAGGATACAACCTCCAGCAACTCACTCGACTTCTTTGTGCCTGAGTCCCACACAGCCAGAGAGCCAGGACAGCCCCTTGCAGTGTAGGCACCTCACTGAAAGCCCAGCGCAGTCTCCAAGCTGAGCAAGCCTAGGGAAGGGAGTGAGCATTGTAAATACAGCTGAAGGCTGCCTGAGGGGTGGTGCTCACCCTAACACAATCATTCTTCCTTTGGCTGGTCCCTCCTCACCGTCGCTTCTTGACTGAGTTTCAGATCCTTCTCTCTAGTTGCTTGCCCTGCCTCATTGGCTTCATCATCATTCCCACCATCTGCTTCCAGTCAGTATAGGGATTACCTTTTGTGGAGAAAGCTTCTCTGGGCCTGCAGCTTCCCTAAGAGTCTTGCACTCCTCCCCAAAGATGCTTCCAGAGCTGGATGGCAAAGACCCCTGATCATCTCTTCTTTCTGATCCTACTGGAACCTACAGTTTCTGGGGTACCTATAAGAGTCCATGCATCTAAGTCTTCTGCTTATTGATTTATCTCAGCAGTAATGTGCTTCCCTCCCCCCAAAGGGAGGGCAGTTAGCAGAAAAGAATAGGGTTTGAAGGTACCTCAGAAGGTCATCAACTCCAACCCCCAGCTGAAAGCAGGACCAACCCCAACTAAACCTTCCCAGCCAGGCTTTGTCAAGCTGGACCTTAAAAACCTCTAAGGATGGAGATTATTCCACCATCTTTTCGGGACATACAGATGCTGGAAGTGAAGGTGGAAATGGCTAGGAGGAGATGGAGGATAATGGAGGGGGGTGATGAAGGGAAGTGAGTTTGGGAAGGAGGAATGATACATGGTTGGAAACAAGGCCATTTGCAATTTGTCTCTCCTCTGTTCAGTGGTCCTGGAGACTAGTGCCCCTGGAGCAGTTTAGAGCAGCCCTGAGCATCCTTCTAACTTGTGCCAGTGCAGGAATTCAAAATAGCCAGGATCAGGTCTGCCCCATTCACCAGCCCCCTCCTGACTCTAATCCACCTCCCCATTAGTCAGGACTGCCCCTGCCCCCAGAAAACCTTGTGTCATGTCGCAGAGAGGAGCTGCACAGCTCTGAAAGAGACATAGCAGCTCCTTGCTATGGGGGGAGGGGGGAGTTTACACCCATCCATCAGCTCCTTTGTGCTGGCTTAGCTGGAATCTAGGAGCTGCTGAGCAACAAAGAACCATTAACATGCTGTGCTCCCTATGTGTCTGTTGCAGTCTCCATGCCCACCCTGTATCTTTCCAGGCTGCAAACTCTTGGTGGGAAGCAGGATGAGATGCAGCTTGGTGCAGCTTCCCTGTGTTGGGAAAGCAAATGTCACTACACAATGATCAATTCTCATTGCTGCTGGAGGCCTCTCCCACACTCAGCTCCTTCCCAGCAATCCTCACTGCTCTTCCATTCTGGGTGGAGGGCAGTGGTTCCTCAGCCAACTAAGTTCCAAAGGGGCAGCAGTGTTAGTCTAGTTCAGTAAAACAAACAAGGAGTCCTGTGGCACTTAAAGACTAACAAATTTATTTATTGCATGAGCTTTCATGGGAGAAAATCCCACTTCATCAGACTCTTCAAAGACTGCTTTGTCCAAGCTGCTCTTGTGTTTTACGCCCCTCATGTCAGCATCTCACAATATTTAGCACATCAATGGGAGGCAAGGAAGTGCTGCTATATTCATTCTACAGATGGGAAACTGAAGCACAGAGAGACTACATGACCTGCTCAAGACCACACGTGGAGTCTATAGCATGGCCAGGAACTCAATGCAGACCTCCCAAGTCCCACCCTGGTGACCTGACCACTGGACTAACTTTTTGGCCTGATGGGCCGCTCTGAAAATTAGAGTCTTTTAGATATCCGCAGAGGGGGTGCAACACAGGCAGTGATAGGGCTATCTTCCCCTGTCAATGTGGCTCTGTTCTGAGTATCACCAGGTGATGAGAAGGCATTTTAGTCTCCAGGGCTCATTCAGTCGTGCCCTCTCCAGAGACACTGTCAGTCAGAGTGGGTGACTGCCATAGTGTTCCTGGACATGACAAACTGCCCTGAGAATGTCCAATGTGCCTGAGAGATCATTGAGAGCTACTGACAAAGGTATCAAGAACAAAATGTCAACCCAGCCCCAGCTCTCTGTTGCAGGTGCTGGTGGACTGGGTAGCCATCTGGCCAAGAAACACAGTTACGGTATCCTTTGTATTCTAGTAGCACTTCGAGATGGCAACCACAATCAGGCTCCTGGCATGCTGGGTAAAGTACACACCCAGCAAGAGTCCCTGCCTCCCTTTCATCCCCCCCAACTACAATCCAAACAGACAACACAATGGGTGGCAGAAAGAACACATGGGGACTCAGGAACAACTGTCCCTGATTAACTCCATGTGTGGACACTTTTATTCTGGCTGCCTTGTTCCAGTTTAGCTTAACCTGCTTGAACAAGGTGGCTTATTTCACAAATAGGGGCCAGGGCTGGAAAGATAAGTAGGACTTTTCAAGTCACATCACAAGTTGGTGGCAGAATCAGGAGATAAATGCAGATCTCCTGTACCCAGATGTAGTGCCCTCACTGCAACACCGCTCTTTCTCTCTGCCTTGGCATCCACCCCAGTATCCATCTCTCTAGGCTGCTGTGAGTGAGCACTGCAAGGGGTGGGACTGGCCACAGTCAATCATTGTTCTTTGGGTACTGCTGGGCCTTCTCAGTAACTAAGCCAAGACCCTGAGAGATGCTAAAGCCAACACCTCCCTGCTCACCTGCCACCAAGCTGTCAGAGAGGTAACACCTGGTAGGTGAAGGAACTGAAGGAGAGAACATCCTCCAAGGATGCTAGTGTGAGTTTCCAACACTTGGAGCTGAAGCAAGAGCCTCTGGATGCACCTGGCAAACCAGATTTGATGCCTAGGAACCATTAAAGAAGGTCTAAGATGAGGCAGGCAAGAAATGGCCCTTCTGTACATAGAACATATCTTTTCTTAAGGAGATGTTTTGCCCTAGCTGGACACAGTCAGCCTGAGAGAGAAGTTGAGTGCAAACAAGGCAGTCTCCTGGGAGAGGCTCATAAAAGCAGTAAATGGGACAAGCTTTCCCCTTTGCATTTGCACTTGCATTATCATACATGGTTTTGCTCTCAGCCTTAGTCCAAAGGGCTTGTTCCAGACAATAGTGCCCCAGATGTGCAGGGCGACAAGGAAGAAGAGCATGCAATATGCTCTGCTTTGGCTGTTAACTGTCTGGTGTACCTGATAGAGTTCAGTCAGCCCATGGCTTCCTTTTGGAGAGAGATGGTGCTGCTGAAACAAATCCATCTCCCATCCTGGCCATCAGCAGAACTATGTGGCTTGGAACCTATGCCTCACTGTTTTAGAAGATTTGGCTGACCAAAAGCCCAGTGCTGGCCGGCAGGAGTAACACGACCTTTCCTGGAAGTACAAGTCACACAAAGATAGGGCTCTATTACAGCAAGACTCAAGACACCTGGGTCTATTTCCGGCTTGGCCACTTGCCTGCCAGGTCTTGGGAAAGTCACTTCATCTCACTGTTTCCTTTCCCACTGGCTATCAAGACTGTTAGCTCTCAGCCTGAGCACTGGTTCTCATGCCAGGTTTGTACACCCCCAATCACAATGGGGCAGCTGTCCAAGCTGGGTTTCTGGGGACTATTGCAGTGTAAATAATAAAACCATCTCCCTGTATTTTTTGTTTTGACACTGTATCCTTCTCAGAGCAGGAGTCATATCCTCATTTGTGATCACATAGCACTGGAATTCTCTCCACCAGACTCGCAGGTGCTCAGCTTCATTCAGGATACATAGTCTATAGCAGTGGTTCCCAACCAGTGTGCCGGGGCACACTGATGTGTCGTGGGAACACCTAAAGTGTGCTGTGAGCATGCCTGAGAGCTGGAATTAAAGTTCCCTCCCTGCTCAGCCCAGCCACCTGGGCTGTACAGGCTGGGAAAAGGCAGGGGTTAAAGTCAGGGGGAAGGCACTGGAACACAGTTCCGGAGCTCCCTATTTTTAGTCAGGCAGCATTCTGGCCCCTTAAAAATAGAGGAAGGCACTGGAATCTGGAGTTCCAGGGGTCCCCCTAAAAATAGTACGAGCAGCCCGAACGCACCATTCAGGTGGCTCTACCTTAAACCTGGCTTTACCTTAAGCCCAGCCAGCAGAGAGCTGGGGGAAGCCCGGAGTGTGTGAATCCTCCCCTGCAGGGCAGAGCAGCTTGTCAGCCAGCCTGCAAACAGCCCAGTAAGGGCTTTGGGGGAGAGGGCTGCTGGGGATTGTATGGGGCGGGTGTGTGTGTGTGTATGTAGCAGAGATGGGTGGGAGTGGCTGTGTAGCAGAAGATGTGTAGCTGGGGTTGTGGGGTGGCTGTAGCTGGGGGGTGGAGGCCTAGTTCTGACCCCTGCAGTGATGGGAGGGTCCATCACAGGCAGCAGAGGACTGGGGGAGGGGAGGATGGGACCCACTGGGGTAGGAAGGAGCAGCGGTGGGGTGAGGATTTACCCTGGGTGGCAGGGAGCCAATGTGGAGATGGAGGAAGTGGGTGCTGCGCCATGCTCCCCTGCCTTACCTTCCAACTCCCCAGGTTCCCCCCTGCTCCTCCCACAAAGCCACTCTTGTTCTCCCTTCCTCTCTCCTCTCTTGCCACCCTTGTGCTGTTCTCCACATGGCTGCCCTTATCCTCTTTGTTACCACTGCCCTGCTCTGCTCCCCACACTCAGTCCTGCCACTGCACACAATTCCTGACCTCCCATTTTGCCACCCTGCTCTGCTGCCCCTTCTATCCCATATAGCAACATTTCTGAAACACTGTGCCATGGTTCATAAATATTCATAAGTAATTTGTTACTTTGAATATTCATAAGCTTTTTAATGGTGGCATGCCTCAAAAAATTTGAAGGTATCAAGGTATGCCATGGCATAGAAAAGGTTGGGAACCACTGGTCTATAGGCTGATGTATGCTGGTGTACATGAGGGCAGCTACCTCTGGGGCAGAACACAGTTGCCATTCATCAGTGCACAACAATGATCCATGAACAATTCCAGAAGCTGAGAATAACCACCAGATCCAACTGAAACTGCCAAGTTAGTTTAGGGAGGCAGAGCTGGAATCAGCTCCCCCATGCTTGGGAGAAGGGCGCCAGGAGGTTCCATTTCTGCACCTTCATGTGTTATCTGAAAGCTAGCAGGGCTGGTGCTAGGCATTGGGCTCTTCTATCACATTCAGAATGCTCAAATCTGATTCACAACATCCCTGGTGGAAGGGAAAGGGGTAACCCGGAATCCATATCTTCAGAACAGGGCCTGGAGCGCAAAGCATCAGTGGCCCAGCAACCACAAGACACCAACAGGTGGCCTTTCGCATCTCACACACATGCAGCTGAGCCACCAACTGGCCTGAGAAAGGCTTTTCCTTTATCAGCATCCCCTGGGGAGTGGCAAGATGAGAAAGTCGCTAGCCAGGACAGCCAGGAGCAGATGAGAAATGAGACACTTGGTATCTCATTGGGAAACTCACTTCCCTTGCTCCAGTAAAAATTCGTCTCTTTGTGCTCAAGCCTGGGCGAAGCTCAAAAACCCATCAACCTTAATTATTGGCCAGTCAAGGGCACGTCCTTGTGTGAGTTCTGCATTGCTGATCCAATGCTTAGATTGCTGCCTTGTCATGAAAGAGAACAAAGACATTTGGGATAGGGAACTAGCCTTCCATAGACCCTGGATGGCCAAATGAGGGGACACCTGGAGAGGTAATGGGGTTGCCTATTCTAACAGTGCCTGTACCCTTAGGAATGGGTGTACTTAGAATACAGACTTCAGCCTGAGTGCAGTCCCTGTATGCCTGTTGCCAAGCCCCAGCTCAGTCCCTCATCAAGGAGTTTTCCCACTGTAGCTATAATGGTCCTATACCCTCTCTTCCTCAGCCCAGACCTGTAGCCAGTGGAGTGAGGGAGCGTCTGGACTACAGCGTGCTTTGACTGCTCTGGGCTAGCTTTGTAGGGAGATGATGTAGGAAACCAAAATTGGAGCAGCTCCCAAGGCACCTGTGCAGGACACACACCACCCACCCCCCGATTGTGCTGCTCAGGTGGCAAGGTTGGAATCAAGGTTTTCAATTCTGAATATCTCAATGGCAAGTTTGGCTGGAGTGAATTCCTGAAAAAGCAAAGGCATTGATCAGGTGTTGGCAGGACTGAATTATGGAAGAAATATTCAAATGGGTGGAATCCTGTCCCCATTGACTTCAATGGGACTTGGCTTTCCCACTGAGAACCCAATGGCTACCTATCTTGATTCAATGGAAGCTAGGAAGGCAAGCATGACTCCTGAAGGGTGTAAAACACTAAGGAGGGGCAGCAATTTTCAATGGGTCAGACTGGGTATATACCTAGAACCAACGTGATCCAGGCTGAACAACTTGATGATGGGGAGCACTGTCTGACTAGGGAACATTGTAAGGTAAGTAGAAGATGACCCATCACTTGGGACACGTGAAAGCAGAAAGAAAACACATGAACAGGAACAATCCTGCATCAGTCACAAGATGGATGAACTGATCAATGCATAATGAGGCTATCTCTGTTTCAGAGGTCCATGATGCTGTGGAACCAGCAGAAGTAGCTATTCTGCTCCTCTTGGAAACTAAGCACAATAAACACATTAAGGCCCCTTCAGTGTTGTATGGCCAAACGACTATCCATTGATAGATAGAGGAGTATGTAATTTCATATTAGCCCCAGATGGCTAAAGGCTGATTGTGCTTTTGAATAACAAAGACTCCTTAAAGCCCAGAAGTGCTGTAGAGGTGCCAGGCCAGCTCTGAAGAGGGCTCTGTTTCTTTGGGAGCAAAGAAAAGGGATCTGTGAGAGAGATAAAGAGACGGAGAGATCAAGGCTACTTTGCCACTCCAAATTAGTAGGACGAAGGAAACATCTGCCAAGGCTGGCACTGACAGCAAATGCTGGCAGGGCTGCCATTGCATCTGAATTGACAGTCGTGAATCCGAGCTCGTACCTGCCAACTGGATGCTGGCGGTGGGTGGGGATGAAAGGAGCGTTTGATACTCATGGAATGATCCAGAGCATATGCTCTGGCTCCCCTCCCAGACAGTCAGGGAGAAAATATGCTCACCATCCCTCACCCCCAAAACCTCCTATAGAAAGAAAGGCTCTGACTTCTAAAGACACATGGTAAGGAATGCACCTGCACTTAGAATTCAGTGAGGGTCCAGGCAGCTCCCTCTTGGGACTGGGGATTTGCTTCTCAAACAGACAGCAGGGACCTAAATCAGCCTGAGCAAATGTCACAGCAGAGTCTGCTCCTCAACAGCACAATTAAAGCTATTCTTGGTGGGGCAACCCAGTCCTGAGCTATGTTTCCTCTAAGCTGTACACATGTGCGTGCGCACACAGGTTGTGAAACCCACGCACACAACAAAATCAGGCGTGCACAAAAAAATTCAACAGCGCTAATATTTTTATGCTACTTTAAGAAGTTGATTTCAAGTAGCATGTTTCAAATAAGGTTTTGTAATTTATAAAATCATTTCCATCACCATATCAAAATAAAATTTAGACATTATTTGCATCATACACACTTACTGCCTTGCACTCACAAGTTTGAACACACTCACTGGAGTGCACACAAATTTGGACACTGGTTCCAGACATTTGCACAAAAGAAATTTTTTGTGCACATAGCCTATGAAAAATTAGAGAGAACACTGGTCCTGAGACTCAAAAAACATGCTCTGCAGACCTGATCGGCCACTCACTGAAGTCAATGCAAAGTGAAAATGAAGAGGGTCCCCAATATATCTGCCCTCCAGTCCTGGGCCACCCTCCCTGGCTGCACCTCAGCTCCGGCTCAGATACTAGATGATGGGAATCAAGCACACCTTCACAGAGCTGATTTTGGTCCCAATGCAAGACAGACAGCAAGACTAACTGCATAGAAAAACAGATTCCATTACATGTCAGGAGCTGCTAGATAAATAACAACACATTGTTTAAACCCAGGAGCTGATAACCTGAAAACTTACTGGCTTGAAGGCTGCAATCATGTGCAGTGACAGCAGGATGAGGGGAATATGATAATGAATGTGACACGCTGCATTTCAAATACAGCCAGCATAGTCTTTGCCAGTACAGCCTTATTGGCACAGCAGGGAAAAAGACTGCATTTGTCCTTGTCCACGAGAGAGTGGGCTTGGTGTGGGCAGCTGATCTACAGTGAGAAAAAGTTCTGCTGTGGAACTCAAACTGAGAAAGGAAAGCGCTGTCACACGAGAAAGCTAGGACCTGTGATTATAGTTCGGGGGGGGGGGGTTTGACACTGCCTGGGTTTAGGGGATTGTTTATGATTCTCTTTCATATTAATATTTCATATTTGCAACAACCCATATGTGATATGCCATGTTTGGTACCAACTGAAAGGGTGTAATCTGCTAGGAATAATTCTGTAGTTTATGTGTAGATGTCATATCTGAATTAGAGGTTAGGAATATGTTTGTTTTATTTATGTTGCAAGTTTATTTCATTCTGGGACACCCCCAGAATGGATGCCTGCAACCATTCCATTGTCTCCTTAATGGCACATTAGGGAAGCTCCCAGGTATAGTGGGACCAGGGAGAAACCTGCTGAGCTACTAGGACTTGCACATGTGACTCAACTCCATTTTGATTGCAAGGACTCTGCACAGCGTGGGGAAGGACAGAGGTGATAAAAGACAGCAGCTCCAGCTCCATTTTGTCTTCAGTCTCCAGTTTACAACCAACACTCACCTCTGGAACTATTCCTCTACAGCTGAACCCCACCCAAGTGCTGGGTGTATACCAGAGGAATTGGACTAACCTGCAAACTCCAAATTCTTGAAGGACTTGCTTTCTATGGATTCTAAATCATCTGTATGTATATGATCCACTTTGATCCATTAACATCTCTCATTGTTTCCTTTCTTTTTATATTAAACCTTTAGTTGGACTGGCTGGCAGCATGGTATTTTGGGTGAGATCCAAGCCTATAGTGTTCTGTGTAATGTGGCTGAACCTTTGGGCTCAGGAGAATCTATTTCTTTAAGAGACCCAGAGGCTAGGTGGGGACCAGAGGAGCTGATGTGCAATAAAGGGGGCTGTTTCTATTTTGTTATGCTTCTTGATTACCAGTGTGGGGAATCAGAAGCATGTTTTGTTACTGACTGGGAGACTGGTTTAAGTACCACCTATCGGTGGTTTGGGGGTTTGGCCCCTGGTTTTGCAGCTAGTCCTGATTTTGGCACATTCAGGAGGTTATCCCTGGAGGCCTGGGTCACAGGTGGTAATAACCCCCTTGTTTGTCTAACATCCAAAAATCATGAATCACCCTCCTCCACACAAAAAAACCCATGAGAGTGGCTTGAAAAATCTTGAGATTTTTTTTTTTTAAATCTTAGTCTTTTTTCTGTCCAGCAATGCTTAATGAGGCAGTGTTGCCCAGTGGATTGAGAGCTAGGAGACCTGGGTCCTAATCCTGGTTCTTCACTGGTCTTGCTGTGGACAGGTCATTTCACGTCTTTGTGCCTCAGTTCCCTGATCCATAAGACAGAAATCATGACATTGACCTGCTTGGAGATTTGTGCAGGGAAAGCTCCACTCCACATCAGAGGTGCTCCATGTCAGAACCGGTGAGAACAGGGTCCAGAACTAGGTGGTGATGGAAAGGACTTTGGGCCACCACTTTGGGAAGTAATACTACAGCACCTTCCTGTCCCACTCTGACACATCTCCTCACATGTGAGTGTGTTAGTCCCAGGAACAAGCCCACCACTGCCCAGAAGACTGCAGGCTCATGCTATGGGACTATTTTGAGAGATGAAGTGAACGGGAGATACTTGTGCTCAGCCCATCTCAGGATCTGATCCTGTGTTTGCAACATGGGATAAAATGTGAATTACTGACCTGTTACATGTTTGATCATCAACTCTAGACCACCTTCACATAGTGAGGTATGGGCTGAAATGTCAGGAGGCAATAGGTAACCAAGAGCTGCTTCCAGATCTCTTGAAACTGCTTCTCTTAGCTGTCATAGAAGAGAGGCCATCATGAATAGATGGGGAGCCCCAGAGAAAAGGCACCAGCACTTTACCATTTATACTACTGCTCCAGAGAGCCAATCCACCAACTCTATCAGATTGCTGAATATACACCTAGAACCAACCTTGTGTAGGTCTCATAGAATCATAGAAGATGAGGTTTGGGAGGGACCTCAGGAGGTCATCTAGTCCAAGCCGCTGCTCAAAGCAGGACAAACATCATCTATATCTCCCCAGCCATCACGGTTAAGAAGCAACGTTGAAGATCTGGCTTCAATTCCCAGCTGTCCTACAGACATATGGAATGACCTTGGGTGAGTCACTGCACAGCTGTTCTGATTCTTGATCTGTAAAATGAGGAAGACCCTGACACACCTGGGAGGTTTAATTTGTTATTACTTCTGAATTACTCTGAGCTCTTCCAATGGAAGGGGCGAGTCATCATTTAAGGCAGGCTTCAGCAGAGCTCTGTAAAAGAATCTACTGGTGTAGTGTGTAACGCCCCATATATTCTTATAAGGAGTGCCTCTCTGACATAGCACACATAAACACTAGATAATACTGAAAAAAGGCATGATGCAGACCATGCATGATGAGTGGAGCACCTCAGCCTAGTCATACTGGAAGCCATGTAGGATTAATTATGGGCTGCAGATCCTGCAGGCAGCATAGGGTTTACATGTTAATCTTCTAAGGATATAATTAAGATATTCACCAGTCATCTGCTGTGTTAATGTGTTTGAAGTGGATCATCTATTTAATTTAGAATGTAATGTCCTCTGGACGAAGACCATGACTTTCTCTGTGGCTGCGTTGCACCTAGGAGCCTAATGATCCTAAATAAATAGACACTACCTATACGGGAGACTCTTAAAAGGCTTTTCTAAGCAGCAGATCAGCTGATGGTCTCTGAGCCTGCAGAAATCAAATAAGGAACGTTGGCCATTTTGAAGGAATGACAGACGTGCCTGTAGCTGGGCTTGCTGAGACAGCAGAAATACATTGAGATCATCTGCCATGTTTGTTTCTTTATTCCACACTCTGTGTGGTGGAGAACATAAACACCACCTGGAAGAGACAGAAGGACAAAAAGAAAGGCTGCCTCTGGGCAGGATGATTGCAGGCCAGACCTGCCCTTCGGGATAAGATAAGTGCTGAGGTATGTAACTGAGGAAAGCAGTGAGATGGACTGGAAATGAGACTGGTATCTGACTAGCTGACCCACTCACCTGCCCCTGGACTGAAACACAGTAACAGTGGGGCAACAGCACTGCCAGTCCTCAGCAAGGGGGGAGAGATTCAGCTGTCATCGTTAAAGCTGTGATCCTGGAGAATCTGGAAGCAAGGACTATGGCTTTCTGAGACTTGCAGGCTTGGCTTTGTTTTATGGGGAGAGTGGGGATCGGAAATGTCCCCAAACCAACCATGAGGAAAGGCTGCACAGATTTTGGGAGGCTTGGAAAGCACTGCTAGGATTGAAAGCACCCTCCTGCTACAAGTCGACACTCAGCAAACAGCACATGCAGGGCTGACATCCAGGTTGCCAATCAGGCAGCCCAACTACCCTCCACTTCAGCCAAGACACCCTGCTGGATAGATTTTCAAAGAGCCACACAGGAATTTTTAGACACAAGATCCCTGACAGCTTTAAGAAGGAACTGCACTGCTAAAGGTCCCCTATGTGTAATACTTTGAAAGCACAGGGATAGATCCTGAGCTGGAACACATCAGTGCAGCTCCACTGTCTTTGGTGGCACTGCACGGATCCACATCACCTGAGAACCTCGTTCTCAATCATGCAGAGTCAACCAGAAGAACCAGAGCATCACAGAACAGATGGGAGGGTGGAGGGGTGTGACGGAAAACAGGTGCACTAGTTGGAAGACGAGCCCACACCAATAGCTCTGGAAGGTAAAAGAGAACTTATAGTCACTTCTTGGGACACAGAGGCGCACTTAGCCACCATGTGAGGTGACCTCCCCACCTCTCAGTGAAGGAATCATGCACCATGGAGTTATAAATTACCATGACAGCCACCAGGCAGCTATGCAAGACTTCAGTGTTTTATCCTCTCTTGTATAAACCAACACAAATTGCCAGCACTTGACAATGAAAAGTGAGCCAACGCTGTGGTTCAGGTGGCTGGGACCATCCCAATTAGAGGTCTCTAGTAAGGAGGGAAATCTGTACCAATATGATATGGAAGCATTAATACACTCACAGGCTTAAATCAACTTAAGCAACTCCATGGCTACATTTGGAGTTCCTTAAGTTGACTTAAGCACTTTCTTAAGTTGACTTAATAACTCTCACCGTTAAAGTCGACTTTAAGAGTTAAGGCGACTTTATTAAGTTGACTTAACAAAAAATTGTGTTCATTAAAGTCGACTTAAGCCAGGGAACCCATTTAAAGTCAACTTTATTAAGTCAACTTTTAAATGAGTCCCCTGGCTTAAGTCAACTTTTTAAAGTCGATTTAATCAAATAGCACCTCTCTAAGTCAATTTAATAAAGTCAAATTTAAGTTGACCTTTTTAAGTCAACTTACCTGAGCCCTCTAGTGTAGACATAGCCTATGAGAGGAGCACGGCTTGGTGCATACACCATCAGACTAGGGTCTGCTCCTGGCTCTGGTGTGTGACCTGGAGCCAGGTGTATTCTTCCTTTTGTGTCTCCGCTTTCCCCAGCCACCCATTAAACAATCAACTCTTTGGGGCAGGGACTCTCCCACTACGCAATTACAGCACACAGCACAACAGGGCCCTCTCCTCAGCTCTGGGAATCCCTGCCTGCCCTTGGTTAAATGACAAAGAATGGCTGGGCCTGGGATCTCTGTCAGAATGGGGACCAGCAGGGAACTCTCACCTTTGCTCTCGGAGTCAGCCTGATTTGTCACAAATGCTGAGCACCTGCCAGCCCTGTGAACTTCAGTTGAAGCTGGGAGCGTTCAGCAGTTCTGTATTCATCAGGCTAGAAGAGCCTCTGAGTCTTGTGAAGGATGCTGAGCCAACTTCTCCTTCCCTGACAGCCCGATCTCTCTCTCGCCATGCTCTGTTTTGCTTGTGGGCCTAAGCTCCTGTGTTGATCTTTCTTTAAAGACTGCCCCGGTTTATTCGGCTTTAAATCAAAGCTCTGTTAGCTACAGCATTATTACGGCTGTTGAAAACGGTAACTAAATGCCATTTCCCCACCGCTCCATTTATATTTCTGAGATCTTTACCCATTTGTAAGCCACGGGAGGGAGCAATTTAAGGCATCTGAGTGAGATGCTTAAATTAACAATTTACAAATAGCTTAATTGAGGTCCTGGTCTCGCTCTTCCTGAGCAGAAGCTGCTAAATGATTGTGAATTGTTCCCATTTATTGGTTTTTGTGATGTGAATTACAGGCCCTGGACCATGATAAGGGCTTCAGTTCCTAATCACAGGTTGGGGTAGCCCTTACTTAAGTCAAGAATGACTGGTAACAGAAGGCTTGTGTGTACAGAGGAACATGGTAGAGCTAAGCACATGGCCTAGGAGGGATACGAGACAGCCAAGGTTAGAGAGGTATAGATGGCTGATAAATGCTACTGTCCAGATTGACTGGCAACATGAGACAAACCAACCACACACAGATCTGAACCCTCTGGCCAAACGGAGCTTTTTAATACAGCTCCTCAGTAAGGGAAATGGGGGAGCCAAGGGCCAAATCTTATAGAAATCAGAAATGCCTGGAGCTACACTGATTTACACCCTCTGAGAACCTGGCTATGCACGACTGGTGGCTGGATTTCCAGCCCTGGGCTCAGATGGTTCCCACTGGAGTCACGGGCCATTGACGTCAGTGGGATCAGAGTTAGTCAGTGCTGAGCAGATCTGAAATCCTCTTCCTTTGGCTCTGTTTTCCCCTCATGTGCAATATCAGGATGACAGATGAGGTGGGGTGGGAATGGAGGGGGGATGTTTCCTTGGATGTTGGTAAAACAGCTTGAGACCTGTTATCATCATCATTAACCACTGCTTCCCTGCCACCTCTTCACCAGGTGCTGGGATCCACAGCTCCGGGGACAAGGGGAAAAGACAAGAAACGCCATGGAGGTCAATGGTTTCCCCAGGAGAAGCTGATCACCTTGACCCACCAGCTGTTTGCTAGGAGGAAGGACAACCCACCAAGAAGCCACAGAGCGAGTGAAATGCAGAGACTGGCCTGACATTTCAGACAAAAAATAGATATAGCTCAATACATCAATTGCATATTACCTGACACAGTAGCTAGTTCAGTATAGAATCCCATGGGCCACACTCAGGGGTTAAAGTATAATTTGGTGGGCCCCAGAACCCTTCTAATCAGGTGGGCCCCCCACCCACACGTCCGGGCCCACCTCCTGCACCCCAGCTTCTTCCCCCCAAACACCAGCCCCCTACCCCAGCTATTGCTCCCCCATGCTGGTTACTACCCCCAAAACACCAACCCCCAGCAGACCCCTTTCCCCATGTCATTCTCAGCCCCAATCCCCACCCCTAAGCTCACTGCCCCCATTCCAGCCCTCCTAACCCCCCACCCCTCAGCTCCCCGTCTTCACACCACTCAAGCCCTCCCCCCCCACCATCCCTTCTCCCTCTTCCCCACACATCCTCCCTGCCTCCATGCTTTCCCTGCTAGCTGCCCAACTCCGCCAACCCCCCCATCCCCGTTACCTGGCTGATGTGGCCAAAGAGCTAGGCGGGGGGGCAGGAGGCTGCGGCACTGGCTGGCCAGTGGGCCAGCAAGCAGACTGGAGGCTGGGGCCTGGCCACATACATAGCCAGGCCCCAGCCAGAAGGGGCGGAGCCTCCACAGGCTCCAGGGAGGGGTGGCCAGCCTGGCCCCAGCCCGCAGCCCCTCCCTTCCACCGGCCTAGGGGGAATGCGCCAGAACACTGGCCCCCAGCGTGCCCTTCTATTTTCAGGGGGCCCCGGAATGCAGCGTTCTGGGGAATCCCCCTATTTTTGGGGGGCCCCAGAACACTGGCTCCCTAAAAATGGGAGGCCCTGGAATGGCATTCTGGGGTGTTCCCCCTTACTTTAATCTCTGGTCACACTGAAACCCTCAGACCTGCAGTGGGTTATACCTTGAGTGCAATGGTGGAGCTGCAGACTTGGCGGGGGGGAAGAAGAAATGTATAGGCTAAACATCCCATGTCTTTCCCCCTGATGTGCATGTGGCAGAGGGAGAGGGGTGTCAGCCACTGGCTGGGAAATGGGGGCTCAATTCTTTGCACCATCTCACTGCAGATAAACCTGACCCTGGCAGTCAAGGGCTCCAGTGTTTGCATCAAGCTACTCAGCTCTCCGTTTAATTCTAGCACATCAGACAGTAATTATAGGTACATCCACGGCACTGACAGATTTGAAGCTTGTCAGCCCTGCACTTGTCAATGTACAATTGCAGACACTTCTGAATATGGAACGGATGGGGGAGGGGGTTCCTCTCTCACCTTCCCCCCTCCCTTTCCGCAGCCCTTCTCTGTTTTGCAGCTGCTCCCTACTGCTCTGTTCCCCAACTCCCATGTCACCCCAGATGCTGGCTGGTCTCAAGCTTCCTGAGGAAGACAAAAGGAAAGGTAAACCCCAGTGCTCTGAGTAGCACACATTAGGGATGGATTTCCCAGCTCCAATGTCTGGTTTTAATTTTTTGCCCCTCTCTTGTAGCCAAAAAGGCTAATGGCATATTGAGCTGTATGAGTAGGAAAGCTGCAAGCAGATTGAGGGATGTGATTATTCCCCTCTGTTCAGCACTGGTCAGGACATTTCTGGAATACTGTGTCCAGTTTTGGGCTCCCCACTACAAAAAGGATGTGGACAAATTAGAGTTCAGCGAAGGGCAATGAAAATGATTAGGGGGCTGGGGCACATGACTTGTGAGGAGACCCTGAAGGAGTTAGGTTTATTTAGCCTGCAGAAGAGAAGACTGAAGGGAGGGATTTGATAGCAAGCCCTCAATGACTTGAAAGGGTGCTCCAGAGAGGAGGGAGGGAGGCTGTTCTCAGCAGTAACAGAGGACAGAACAAGGAGCAATGGTTTCAAGCTGCAGCTGGGGAGGTCAAGCTTGGATATTAGGAAAAACTTTCTCACTAGGAGAGTGGTGAAGCATTGGAATGGCTTGCCTAGGGAGGTGGTGGAATCTCCGTCTTTGGAGATATGTAAGGTCGACTTAGACAATACCCTGGCTAGGATGATTTAGTGGGAGTGGTCCAGCTTTTAGCAGGGGGTTGGAGTAGATGACCTCATAAGGTCCCTTCCAACCCTATGATTATAAAAAAAAAAAATTCCCCTCTCACCCCTATGGGTGGTATGTGTCTTCCTCAACCTCGGGTCCTCTACCAGAGGCCTGGGAGTTTGAGGGTTCTGCGCAGTATCTTAGCTGTTCCTAGCACTGCACTCTTCTGGACAGAGAGCTCTGATGTTGTTCCTGGCATCTGTTGGAGCCACTCTCCCAGCTTAGGAGTCACAGCCCCGAGTGCTCCTACCACCACTGGGACCACTTTGGCCTTTACTTTCCACATCCTCTCTAGTTTGTCTTTCAGGCCCTGGTACTTCTCCAGCTTCTCATACTCCTTCTTCCTGATGTTGCTGTCACTTGGCACTGCTACATCTATCACCACCACTGTCTTCTGGTCCTTGTCTATTACCACGATGTCTGGTTGATTGGCCAGTAACTGCCTGTCCGTCTGGATTTGGAAGTCCCACAGATTCTTAGCTCTGTTATTCTCCATGACCTTCTGTGGAACCTCCCATCTGGTCTTGGGAAGGTCTAGCCCATACACTGTGCAGATGTTCCTGTACACAATGCCAGCTACTTGGTTGTGTCGTTCAGTGTATGCTGTTCCTGCCTGCATCTTACATCCTGCCACTATGTGTTGGACTGTCTCTGAGGCCTCTCTGCACAGTCTGCACCTTGGGTCCTGTCTAGTGTGGTAGACCCCTGCTTCAATGGATCTGGTGCTCAGTGCCTGTTCTTGTGCTGCTATGATCAGTGCCCCAGTGCTGTCTTTTAGTCCAGCCCTTTCCAGCCACTGGTAGGATTTCCCAATGTCAGCCACCTCAGCTATCTGTCAATGGCACATCCCATGCAGGGTCTTGTCTTGCCATGGCACTTCTTCTGCTTGATCTTCCTCCCATGTCTGCTGCTGCCTCAGGCATTCTCTCAGCAGCTCATCTTTGGGTGCCATCTTACTGATGTACTCCTGGATGCTCTGGGTTTCATCCAGGACAGTGGCTTTGACACTCACCAACCCCCGCCCACCTTCTTTCTGGCTGGTGTACAGCCTCTGGGTGTTGGATTCGGGGTGGAAACCTCCATACATTGTGAGGAGCTTCCGGGTCTTCACATTGGCAGCTTCCATGTCCTCCTTTGGCCAGCTCACTATACCGGCAGGGTATCTGATATATAGTTGCAGCTGAAAGTGTGAACCCCGGTGTCTGCCAGATGTTCCACACTGCTCTGCACAAAGTTCCACTGCAGGGGATGAGCTACTGGATGCGATGGGAGTTTTAGCAACAATGGGAAGCGTGTCTCTGTGGTTCAAACACCAATGTGGGGCTTAGGAAAAGGGGGTTCAGTTTCCCAGCTCCATCACAGACTTCTTGAGTGACCTAATACAAATGCCTTGGTGCTGCTCTCTGCAACAAGAATAACAATGCTTCCCTACCTCGCAAGGGGTGCTCAGGGAATCCACTGAATGGAAGCATGTACTAGTAAATTCCTAGATAGGGGCATGAAGCAAGGTGATAGATGCCAGCACATCCAGAGTTAAGCCTCTAAAACCAGCACAATCTAGATCTGCTGGGCAGAATTGCAGCAAGCCCATGAGGGACCCATCCATAGAGAGACCATTTTCTGAGCTCAAAGGAAATATCAAATTCCTCCAAAAAGGAAGTTTAGCTTCTCTTTTAATACACAACATCCCAGCACCCATGACCCTAGGTCAGTGGTTCCCAACATTTTCTCTGCCATGACACACTTTACTACCTTTACTTAATTTGAGGCACACCACCATATAGTTTCCAAATGAACTCATGAATATTCATGGACCAATGAGCCAATCCAAGGCTCTTTGACTGGTTTTTCAAAAAATTTTGTGGCACACCCGCTCAGACCTGATGGCACACCTGTGTGTCATGGCACACTGGTTGGGAAACATTGCCTTAGGTTCTGCCTGCATTACCTCTCAGAGCCCACGATTCTCATGGACCAACCACCATTTCAGAAGTAACATCGGCAATCAGGAGCACAAACCTACCTAGAGCAGTCTCAGGTGCTGGGACAACCTCAGGATGCATTTGGATGCAAGAACCTTCAGCTGCTCTGTCATTTAGGAGATGACAAAGGACAGATATGAATAGTGCTCCCAGCCAGTCCTTTTTCCTCAGCAGGGAGGGGCAAGAGGGAACTGTTTGAATCTCAGCTCACAGTATGCAAATAGTGAACATACCAGGAAGCTACCCAGCTTTCCTGAAATGCAGCCCCCATGAAGTTGGGTTGCTTTGCTCTCACTCCCCTTCACCTTAGTGGCAAGTGCCCTAAAGAGCTCTGATTAGAGGAAACAGATACCATACCTGGCTATGCTTTCCAAATGAAGCTGACAGACAACCTGACCATGGGACAAGTATGGCACTGGTTGCCATGCATTAGTGGCTGAACTGTCCAGCTGACGTGTGTCATTTGGGAAAACAAGCACCAGTTTATGGGAGTGGGGAGAGGGGAAGTGACCTTTTCAGTTCAGACATCCTGTTTGTGAAATGGGGATCTGAACCACAACATGGAGGGTGACTCCCTCCTGTCATCCTGCACCTTGTGTACCCACATACACCAGCACAAAGCAGGTGTATAACGAGCAGGTCAGAACGGGAGCAGCTGTGTGTTCTAATTCCTCATCGACCCCTCACATGCACTGTTCCTATCACAAGTCCGAGCAACCCTGCCTTTGAATAAGGTCTGGTCACACTGAACTTCGTAACCAGCAGCCTGGGCTTTTCCCCTCTCTCAGGCAAAAGTTTCTGAGCCATGGGGATCTGGAACCCTCCCCAGCCCTTGATTCCGGATATGAGTCAGCAGCACAGTCTCTCCCTCCTCTCTGTGTTGGAGAGGCGCTAATAAGGAAAGAATAAAGTTGCCAGAAAGAAGACAGTCACGGCGCAGCCAGCTGGTAAGAGTGAGCTCATCGCTTTTCTACTCAGCCGGTGGTCCAGCTTCAGTACCAGGCCTCTGGCTGTCAGTCACACCACCATCCATCTGCTGACCCCACTTCATTCAATTGCTAGCTGTCACATGGCCGGTCACACACCACTGACTTCCAAGACCCAGCTCACCACAACCTCTCACCCTCTTCCCCCACCAGAAAGAAGCAAGGGACCTCACCCCAAACAGCCCCACACTCTGGGCACATTCCCTGAACTCCCCAGGGAATGATACAGGATGGGGTGGGGTTCCCGTTATGCCGAGTCACAGCCAAGAGTCTAGAGAAGCCAATTAAAAATAACAATTGAGTTTACTGATGGAGATTAATTCAACACAGCATTATTGATGTGCGTCAGCAGGAGAGAGGGAGCTAGAATTCCAGGTCTGAGGTTCTTTACCCTTGGAAAGTGGGAAGCAGGAGAGAGTATGTTACAAAGCAAAGCCAGCTCTACGTTGCAGGGGCCGTGTGAGGCTGGGATTGAGATTTCTGCTATACTTTGGGTTTGTGTTCTCCAGTCTCCTCTTGGGCTCCTCTTCCTCCCAGCTCAGCTTTCTATTGCAATTTACCACTGGAAATTCATTCTTCCCAGATCAGACAGCTCTGCCCTCAGACAAGAACACATGCGCCTCCAGTGGATCCCGAGGGGGCTCCCACTCACACGAACAGCAGAGTAGAACTTAGCTCTCATTCTTTCTTTAAAAGGACACTGCTTCACTGGGCTATGTTCAAAACAGTCAATGAATATGCTGTTCACAGAGAGCTGCACTGGACTGTGAAAAGCAGAATCCTGAAAGTACTATTACCCAGAACAATTCCTAGGCCATCCCCCTGGCTAGTGTTGAACGTTACTATCCCTGCTTCACAGATGGGACCTAAGCAATTTGCCCAAGGTCACGCAAAACAAATGGGGTGAAACAGGGTCCCAGTCCACGCACATTGTAGCCTACTACTCCAATCACTGGACCGTCCTTGCTTAAATTGATCCTTTCTATCACGGCCCAACCACCCCTGTATATAACGTGCTACAGCCCATTGCTCCATTTATTTCCACTTTGGTTTATACCAGCCAGGGATCTGCCCCAATGCTCCTTCTGTCACTACATTTCTTCTAATGACAAAGATAGAGCCCCGGTCCAACTGGCTGCCCACATGCCAGCAATGCTGTCCCTCTGCAATGAGAGGAGTTGGAGACACTAAGAATTGGTCCCAGGTGAAAGCAGCAGTTAGACCACAGCAGAAAGGGGAAGAGGGGAGGAACACAGTGGGAGGCAAGGCCAGCTTGCTGTTGGTTTGCTGATTTTTTTCTTTGTTGGGAAAATGGTAATTTTAATTAAAAGGCAAATGAGCGCTCTGGAAATTGACTTAAAGCGCAGAGTTATTAAGAAGCTGTTGATGCTGTGAATTATTCCTCCCTGTGTTGCCTGCCGGGAGAGGGCGATTAGATGGCATTGGCTGCATTAATGTCCCATCTCTGTGAGTTCAGGGAAAGGAACGGGTAGAGGCAGAACCCCTGAGCAGTTCAGGATGGAGGACAGGCCCCACAAATTTGTTGAGCTGTGGGGAGTGGATCCCCTTTCCTACAAATCATCAGAGTTACTTTGCACAACCGCAGCCCCTGCCATCTTGAAGCCTCAAACACCTTGTGAACTAGACCCAGCAAATCTTTCCATCCCCTACCAGGAATCTCATACCCATTTGGCATCTGGCTACATTGAGTCAAACAGCAAGTTAGGGTCCTAAGCCTAAGAATCCTGGCTCATCCTTTATAAGGAAACATCCTGAAAGGAACACTTGTGATCATAGTCTGATCTCCAGCATAACACAGACCATAGGACTTCCCTGAATTAATTCCTGTTTGAATTAGAACATTTCCCTTAGAAAAACATCCCATCTGCACAGGGCCAAACTAAGGGACCCTGGGCTGCACATTTCTGTGGGGCTCCCCTATAGCCTCCCTGCCTGGAGCCTGGGCTCCCCCTGGGGTCCCAGTTCCCCACTGTGGTGGCTTGGGGGTGGGGCAGGGCAGGTTCCTGGGGCCAAAGGCTGAAGCCACCCATGGCACTTCCACCATGCCCCCAGGCCAGCTGGTCAGCCCATGGGGAAAGACTAACCAGTCTGAGGTTGGGGTGGGTGGGAGCGCTGTTGCCTATTGCGGCTTCTGGCCCCAGGGCCCTGCCCCTACCTCTAGCAGGGCTAGATCAGCAGGGTCTTTAAGGGCTGCAGCTCAGGGCCTCCCTTCAGGCCAGAACCCTGGCTGCAGCCCCTATAGCCCCTGTGTTATTCCGGCCCTTCATCTTCATTTTCAAATTGCCAGAAACTGTGATGAAGAATCCTCCACAGTCTTTAGGAAGTTGTTACTAAGGTAAATGACCTTCACTAATGTGCCTCTTGTTTCCAGTCTGAAATTGTCTAGCTTCAACCTCTACCTGTTGGATCTGGTTATGTCTTTGCCTGCTAGATTGAAGTGCCCACTGTTGAACAGTTATTCCACATGTAAGTACTCATAGACTGTGATCAAGTCACCCCTTAACCTTCTTTTTGTTAGGCTAAACAGATTGAGCCTGCTTTCCAATCCTTTAATCACTGGCTCCCACTGTGTGGCTTTAACCCTTACAGTGCCAACCCTCAGCAATCTCTAAAGGCTGTCAAAACAATCTCCCCGTCTCCCAGCTCTTTCATGTTACTCAGACCAGTCTGAGCTACTCCCTTCACAAGGTGCCCAGGGATGGAACTACCTAAGGAGGCTGGCTGGGTAAACATCAGCCTGACCCTCTCAGATCAGCATCTCAATGGGGCAGCAGTTTCAAAGCATGCAGCAAAGCTGCACAGCAGCTTCAGGCAAATAATAAAGGAGTCCTGCATATAATGGAAACTGCAGTTGGATGTGAAGTCCTTTGCATGCCCATTCCCAGAATTAAAACCTGTTTAATGCCCCAGGCCCTTATTGAAGCAAGAAAAGAGGTAAAAGTTTCAGAAGCATTGCAGAGACCTAGGAGACTACACCCCACTGACATTCAATGAGACATAGGCATCTAAATCACTTCAGAGACAGGATGGCACTTGGAGACTTCTGAAAATCATACCCAAGATTTCTGGTGACCCCAAACTGCAGCTGGTCCTGCAGCAGGATCACTCTCAGACTCTGCCTCAAACAGAGCCTTTGGGTTGGGGTGAAGGAACAGCTATTTCCCTCCAGATTTAATTTCTGCCATTTCTCAGAACAGGACAACCTACCAAGAGCTCCAACAGGCTCAGCAAAGCTTCATTCTAACAGGCAGAGTGACCCTTTAGGAAAGGGTCCAAACTCCTTTTTGTGAGCCAGGATCATGACCTGGTCTCCTTAGACAGTTAAGAGGTGATTTGGCCACAATCTGTACATACCTATGAGGAAAAGAGGCTTCTAATAGCAGAAGGCTGTTTAATCTCACAGAAGAAGGCAGAAGGAAATGCAACAGAAGGGGCTGAAGCTAAATCCAGACTATAAGTAAGGCACAAATGTTTGACAGGGAGGGTAATTAAATCTTAGAACAACTTAGCTAGGGAGATGGTGGAGGCTCCATCACTCACTAGCTTTGCTTGTTGTATCTCCAGTCCCTCCCCTCATCCACAATAAAGTTTAAAGCCGTTCTTACACTGGGAACGCTGCCACTAGTGCAAACCCAGGTAGACAGCACATGCTCCAACACTGCTCACCTCTCCTTCAAACTAGTGTGCGCATCACTAGCCTTGAAACTGAGAGCCTGTCTTCACTGCAGCAAGGGTGTGATTAAAGCATGTGTAGATGGAACTGAGCTAGCTTTGATCTACACCATAGGGTGGGCTGTACAAACTCACCTGGGACCCAAGGCATGAACTTCAAATGGCCCACTTGTCCTGCTGCAGCTTCACTGTTATTTGAGCTAGCTAGATCAAAGCAAGCTAAAGTATGTCTACACTAGCTGGCATGTATCATTCTTGATCACACTTTAACAGAGACAAGGCAAAGGACAAGACACAGTGTGAGCTGTAGATCCTATCTCCCCCCTTGCAGATATTTACAGGGTAAGATCACAGATATCTTCTCATTAGAAAAGCACCAGAAGACCATGGCTTTAGGACTGAGATGTGTTTTCTGATGGCTGATACAGCTGCACTATGCAATGAATTTGGAGACATTGCTGTTATTTGAAATCCTAGCATCTATTCCTGATTGACAAGACTCTAATGAAGTTTTCATTTAAAAACCGCCTCCGTTTACACCTTTGCTATAGCCGTCTCTCCACACGGCAGAACACACAGAATGTTGGAGGCCGACAGATGCCCGAGAAATAAAATCTGTTATTTTGACATACCCAGCGGGGATTGCTGCTGAACAGGCTTCAGTGAATTTTGCTTTCTTCTTATTTTTGTTTTAAACGCTGCCTTCCATGCAGGTTTCCATAACTGCTTGAGTAAGGATTCTGCCCGGGAGCATGAAGCCAACTGGTTTCTCTCTGTATTTCCCTCCCACAAAGACAGCCCTATTGCAGAAGCGCTATCTTCCACAGGGAGGGACAACCAGAGACCATCCCTTGAGGAAGAGCCCAGGTGTTTCCAGTGACAACAAGAAAAATGCAAGATGACATTCTAAGCAGGGACCTTGCATCGACTTGCCCCCTCTACCTGGGGCAGTGCCATCCACATGGAACACAAATCAAGGACCATTCACATAAATAACGCCACATTCCAGGCTCTTCCCCCACAGGGAACAGGTGTTGCCTTCATACATCCTTCATATCTGAAGAGATTTTTCCCAGGCATCTGCCCACAGGCTTCCCATGGAGAGTAGCCGGAGAACAGCTGGAAAGGGTTTAGTGCTGAGTGAGACTGCAACAGTCAGAGGAGAGATTGGGGGTGGGGGAAGGAGGTGGAGATGAAACATTAAACATTCAACAAGAGGGGTGGGGGGACACAGCCAGTCCTCTTTCCCCTGCCCACATTTACTAACCTGGTGACTTTAAACAAAGGGAACAGAGTCCTGGCTTCTTTCCACCTGTAACTCGATCGAGCCCTGGTTAAGGATAGGAAAGGAGGAAATTCATGAATGAACATGATCCAGAAAGCAAAGTTTGCCTGGGATGGAGGGGTGGGGAGAATAAATTAGGCTAAAAGGAGAGAAAACTTAAAAGCAGCAGGTGAAAGAATCTGATAATTAAATAAAATCAGTGAAAGCTGGAAAGGAGAGAACAGTTGTCATTTTATAATCTTGTGGTCTCAGCTTCCCACTGGCTACATGTGATGAGTGGGCAAGGACACATTTGCGTATACACAGTACATATGTGGTATTTTACACATGCTCAAGGACAGGTGGCCACTCCCTCCTTTCCACACACAGACCACTACTCCCACACATAGGAAAAAAACACATGCCCCCACACACACACTACAAAGACCCCTACTTGAACCAGGGTTCAGAAGCCCTACTTGTACATCAACAACCAGAAAGTCAATGGCCTGCTTTGATCCCTTCACACAGTTAAAGCAAAGACCAGCCAGGCAGTGGAAGCAAGGACACAGCCAGGCTCTTGGAGGAAAGCCAGGAAACTCTATCAATACCGCTCTCTGGTAGTCAGTCCCTGTTCAGACACCAGACGGTTTGAGCCGGATGACTTCTATTAGAGTTCCTGTTTTTCATTAACCCCCAGTCACACTGTGCCTCTTATTTGAAGCCTGGGGGATTCAAAGGAAAAAGGAAACCCAAAAAGTTGGCTTACAGAAAAACTTTGTTGCTGGACCAGATGGCTTATTCCACATGCATGCAGGAGCACTTTTGCGCATGAATGTGTGTACACACTTAAACACAGGGAGGGAGGAGGAGCAAGTTAGGAAAACACAGAACTTTGCATAGGTGAAGAATACACCTTTAAAAACAAGGGGCCAGAGCCTCACTTGGAGTAACTGGACTGGCTCTATTGAAACCAAAAAGGCTATTATGGCAGTGCAGGATTGTGCCCCAGGCCTTTTTACTTTTGGCAGTAGGAACAGGAGAAACACTGAACCATTCAGACCCTCAGCTCTGTGCTTATGGTCCAGAAGCATGCATATGGGACATCAACATGTGCTTTATAGAAGCTAATGAAACTGCTGCATGCCAGGCACCAGGAATCAAGTGGATACAGATACACTGTTCACACCAGAGCACAACAGGGAGCAAAAGAAGAACCAGACTGAGAAAAATCACTCCCTGTTATGATCATGATCCTCCGCCCGGACAGATGGTTACACCTCCCTGAGGCGAGACTACAAACAAGCCACAGTCACAAAACATGCCAAGCTGTCCTGCAAGCTCTGGACAAGTGTCCTGCCACTTCTCTGTAATAAATCCTCCAGCATCCTCTCCCTTAGCTTCCCTATCTGGCCAAGGCTGAACCAGTCTCTTCAGAGGATCCTTATCCAACAGAGAACTTGCAGTACAGTGATGCAAATAGTGTAGTGGCTAACACCTCTGCTTAACATGCAAAAGGTCCTGGGTTCAATTCCCAGGGGGTTGGACTTGATGATCTCATGAGGTCCCTTCCAGCCCTATGATTTGATTTGAATCCCCAAAGCAACACCTCATAATGCACTTAAACAGAGATGCTTGAACTGGAGCCAGGAGCTGCCTGGGCCTGATCTAGCATTCAGATGGTGCTGTTCAGAGGGCTGCAGCTGCCTCTCCCACCTTGGGGCCACTCATTTACCATGGACAGTGCAGGTCTGAGTGGGACCCTGTTGGGATGAGGCATATTTCAGGGTAGGTAGGGGTAAACCCACTAGGTTCATTTGACACCATCCTTCCACACACAGGTGCTGCTGTTTGCCAAGCTGGATATCTCTATGGTCACAGCAGAGTCTGTGGCATCACCATCAGGAGGCCATCATGCCACACACCCACCCACATCTCCCTGGTATGCTGACTGCTGCTCCTTGGCAACCACTCAGCAATCACAGCATTGGAATTGTTTTTCCCAGTCCTCATGCTACTGAAAGCTGTCCTATCCTTGACATTATCATTACAAACTCTTCTTTAAGCCCAGGGTGCACGTATTTAACCCTCCAGACCCTCCCCCCCCCGTGGATGGAAACTTGGCAAGAGGGTTAAAGGACCCTCCCCTCCAGCTGCGGGTTGGGCCTGAGGACTAAAGAGCCTTTGGACTGGGAGGCTGCAGAGTACAAGCCGTGCCAGGCACCCGGCCCCAGCACTCCCTTTGATCCTTTGTTTTTAGGACTGGAGTTGTTGTTTTCGTCTCCCTTCTGTACACTTCAAGGCTGTGTGGCTCTGGGGGGGTGGGAGTTTGCATGGGGGGCTGGGGGTGGGAGGCCTCAGCTCTCACAAGAGCCTCATTCTTTAGGGGCTGGCAGTGGTGGGGGGCAGTAGAGCTGCACCCAGCTCCAGGAAACAGCTCTGCTCTCCTCATCCATCACTGCTGTTGCTTCTTAACAGTCTCTCCTCCCCTCCCTCTGTTGCCCCCCCCATTGATCCCCAGTGTCCTTAATCTTTCCAATACTGCCTTTTGGGGTCACGGCCCTATGAGTTCAGACAAGTGGCAAAGCCAGCCAGGGCCTTTTCCAGGCATCCCATCCCTCCCACCAGGGAGGCTATAACAAGGGCTTGTGAAGCACACCCTTTCCTAGGACAATGTAACAAATAGATCCACAGTATAAGATGAGGCCACTGCACTGCAGCCATGACCAGATTGGTTCCCTTAATGGCATATGCTAACAGCATGATGACCCAGTGGATAGGTGTTGGACTGAGACTAGCATGGTGCTAATCCACTGCTGCACGATCTTGGGTAGATCACTTGTACTCTGTGTTCCCATTTCTCCTCCCATCCTTCACAGGCCTTGTCTATGACTGGGATTTTGACTGCAGAGCCCCTAGAATGCTGTCCTGATCTCAGCTGGTATCTCGCAGTGTCAATGAAATGCAAATAAGGACTAAGAAAAGTCACAGAACAGACCTAGGATTGTTACAGTGTGATTGAGCTAAAGCCTTTGCAGACTGGAGGCTCCAAGTTTCAAACCCAGTTCCATGATCAAAATGCTTGCAGATAGATCACCGAAATAAAATCAATCACATTCTTCTGAGTGGTGCTGAGTGCCCATGGCACCTGCTGACTTTGGTGGAAGTGGCACAAGCAGATGCTTCTCACCCCTGCAAATGCTATTTTAGTCCCTACGCCTCACTATTCCTCCCTGAGCCAGAGGCAACTGGCAGGGAGGGCAGGCTGGGATGCTACCAGGGAAATCTGGCTATGAATTGACACAGAAGCAAGTAATTAAGTCCAGCCTGATTCAGCACTTCAGCACGTGTACCACATTAAGCACACACAAGTCCCAATGGAGGTGTCCGCACTAGGAAAATGGTATGTTCTTAGCATGTGTTAGGTAACACATGGGAACCAACACGGGGTAAAGCTTAGTGAAGACGAAGAGGTTAGCAGGTCCAGGTAAACTTTAGGCCAGTGGTTTTCAAACTTAGGGTCGGGACCCAGTACTGGGTCGCAGACCCTCAGGTACGGGGTTGCAGCACTCTCTGCTGCTGCAGCCTATAGGCTGGAATGAATTGCTCAAAGATGTAATTGTCAGGTCGCAGACATAAGTAATTTTTTTCAACTGGGACCCAAAAAAGAAAAGTTTGAAAACCATTGCTCTAGGCTCCCCTGTAGTCTTTAACTTGACCTGCCATACGTGAAAGCTACAAACTGCCTTGTCCTCACTAAGATTTTACCTGAGGTTAGCTACCAGCTGTTAGCTAACACAAGGTAAGGAAAAAAGGCCACAGATTTCAATAGGTCTTAAGTAGGTGGAGAAGGAAATATTGAAGAACCTCAGATTGCTTTCGCTCTTTGATTTTTTCCTCCTCCATATAGATCCACTGAAAATAAAAGGGAGAGAATGTGCAAGGAAAAGAAAGGAGGGAGCACGTGGGGTGAGAAATTGCTAGTTTTCTTCACCCTATCCTATAGTAACCTTGGGAACCACTGAAAACTACTCTGATACATGCTTGTGTTTACGAGCTCTGTGGAAGCAGGTCCTCTGTAGGCAAAGGCTGGGTTTAAAATAAATCACAATAGTTGGGGGTTGTTGCTGAAGTTTTCATGGTTGGGGTTAGGGTGAGGAATTAATTAATTCTTGTACTTTTTTGACACACGATGTCCAGGGGTGTCAGACTTTGGCTACTCATCATAAAGTACACGGTAGTAAGTAAGACAGATCCCTCATTCTCACACACCCGAGTTTCAAAACATTAAGTTTTTCTACCCTACAGTTTTTGGCTGTTTCCGTAACTGGATCCTGCCTGGGGTAGAGGTGATGTGTGTGTAAGGCCACAGCACAGGTGGGACCTCGCTGAGTCACACCAGGAATTTGGAGCGTCCTGGCTCATGAATGGATTTGGCAAAATGACATGTAAACAAACAAAATGTAATGGGGAAAAAAAAAACCTCACACCCAAACAATGGGAACGAACACCTCCCTAAAAGCACTTTGCTCATTTGTTTTGAGGATTGTAGCTCAGGTTTAATTATTTATGGGATGCTTTTGCAATGTGCTAGGAGAGTAGTTGTAGCTGTTGTGGTTACTATGGTAACAGCTGGGCCCAGGCCCTCAAAGGTATTTAGGCCCCTCACTTCCACTTCAGAGCCCACCACTGATCTCAGGGCCCTATTGCACTGCAGGCAGGGCCGGCCCAACCATATAGGTGAACTAGGTGGTTGCCGAGGGTACCAGGCTTTAAGGAGTGCCAAATTAGACAAAAGTGATTTTTTTCTCTATTTAAAAATATATGTTAATATATTATCTCTTATAACATATGAGGGAAGGGGCATCAAAGTCTTTTTTCACCTAGGACAGCAGTTTTTAAACTTTTTTCCTCGGGACCCAGTTGAAAAAAATCATTAACACCTGTGACCCAACAATTATATCTTTGAGTAATGCATTCCAGTCTTTCGGCAGTGGCAGCAGGGGGGTGCGATGACCTAATACCTAAGGGCCTGTGATGCAGTACTGGGTCCTGACCCTAAGTTTGAAAACCAGTGACCTAGGGCACCAAAAACCCTTGAGCCAGCCCTGAGCGCAGACTGTATCTACACATAAAAAGAGACAGACACACCCTCCAAGGAGCTTTCAGACCAGGCACGCTAGACCAGCAAGGCTGGCAGGAAAGAACACTCATCATCCCCATTTCACAGATGGGAACTGAAGCACCAAGAGATGAAGTGGCTTGCTCAAGGTCACAGATGGGGAAGGTGGCAGCACAAGAAACCGGATGCAGTGCTCCTGAGCCTCTCCTATGCCATAACCCCATACTACCCTTTCCCTTATTTTGCAGCAGAAATGGAGTAATATAGCCCTGCCTCTACTATTAAACCATTACAGCTCTGTGCCAGCAGGAGGCTTCACCAATGTGTGTACATTATACATGTGGGGGGAAATAAGGTCTTTCTGGTTCAGAATGCCATGTGGAAGGGGAGTGAAGAATGTTAGAGACCCCTTCCCATGCCCTAAGGTCTCCTACTCACTTCTTGGGGCTTGCTTGGCTGGAAAAGAGAGACAAGAAGAGAAAGGAGAGACAAGCTGGAAAGGACAAGTCCAGGAATTCCCAAACTGGAGACAGAGCTCTAGTTTCCAGGCTCGGCTCAGCTACTGAGACACTATGTGATCTTATGCAAGTCACTTCCTTGCCCCATGCCTTAGTTTCTCCACTGGCAACATAGAAATAATGCTGATTCTCCTTCAGGAAGGGATTAGATCAAAAAATGAAGAATGCTAACTATTATTAATTAAGCATCACACTCTAGCTTGAGAAATGGACACACAAAGAGACTGAGTGATGCACCCAAGGTCATCCAGCCGCACAATGGCAGCAACTGCCTCAGGAATCTGGTTCCCAGTTCTCCCACTCCCAGTGCTGATTCAGCAAAACACTTTTGACTTTAAGCACGTGCAGTCCTGCAGAATCTCTATACCACTCGCTGCCCTGGGTTTCTGCTGGAAGAAGTCACCCTTCTTCAGCAGTCTTATCCACAATGACTACAAGGCAGCTGGGCTGTGCTTTACATCCCAACCCCACCACAAACCACACCACAGATGCAGGAGAAGGGGGATTTGCCCATGGACAAAGCAAATGACAGGAGTTTACATTTACCCCAATGCCACACCAGAAGGCAGATCTGAGCACTGAACTGCTCCCTCTGCATGGAACCAGAGCCACTAGGCAAGGCCTGGTCTGACTGGAGTGTGATGAGGGAGAAATGAAAGAAATGCAAGCAGCCACACAGGCCCTAGGCAAGCTCCACACTTTCACAGCCACTGTAGACCAGTGCTGACTGTAGGGAAGGGAAATCTGGCAGAAAACAAGGCACAGTCCTGGCCCTGCAAGGGCTACTGCAGGTGGAAGTAGTACACAAGAGATGAGGATGGATGTTGGGGGCAAATCTATTAGGGCAGCAGTTGGGAGTTGTTTCTCTTCATTTCTCTGAAGAAAGGAGGAATGTGAAAGGAGGGGATGATTCTCCTTCGCTGTGTCCTTGAGTGTCCTTTAGAGGCTTGGCTTTTCACGCAGTGCAGCAGATGAGGAAACATTGGAAAAAAATCCCAAATTGCTCTCTTCTTTGATTTTCTCCTCCCCCACCCCATACAGATCCAGTGGAAAGGGAAGGGAGAGAGCACATGAGAAAGTGGAAGCAGGGCAGAGGCGTGGGGGAGCAATTGCTGGCTTTCTTCACCCTATGGAGACCTCAGGAACTATTAAAAGCCTCCCCAAGAAAAATCAGCGCTGCAGCAGAAAGCTGCCGCGAAAGAAACGCTCTGCTTGCGAACAAGCCTCCAGAGACCCTACGGGTGGCAGCTTGCCTACCACTCCTAAGCCTACTTCTAGGGGTGTTTCATGGCTGCACGGGGAAGGGGTGTGGCTGGAGAGCAAATGGCCAGTAACCTTCACCTGCCCCCTAGTGAAGAGCTCTCCCATGGTTGCCCACAACCCATCCCCTCCTACCCTAGTGCATACACATAAATTCTGTTGCCCACTCACAGCAGTGACAGCCTCAGGATTCAAGAAAGGGGTGGGTAAAAGGGTATTTCATCCTCCAAAGAGCAAAAGGGGGTCTAAGTACAAATGGGTGGGGTGGTCAACAACCTGGGATGCAGGGGCTGCATCTATTCACCTATCACCCTGCAAGGTAGCTAGGCTCTGGTCTTTGGTCTCAAGTGGCATCTCTTCCCCTAAAGGGTACAGTCTCCATCCATGATATCATCACACAGAATGATGCAGGGGTGTGACGGAGACCCCAGAAAAGCCTCTTGGATCCCCCCTGTCCACAGCCAGTCAGGACTCTGCTACGGTGGAGTCTCCTCCCGTCCAGCACCCGGGTCTCCCCGCTCCGTGCAACCAGCTCCCAACTCCAGGCTCAGAGGGTCCAATCCTTGCTCTGTCTGGTCTCCCTTGGAGGGGGTTTCCTCCCTCCAGGAGGGTCCCAGCCATCCCAATCAGCAGCAACTTTCAGCCAGTGTGGCAATCAGAGGGTTTATTAGCAAACCAGTTCATACAACAGCAAGGACAGTTGGTATCAGCATCATCAGAACAACCAGAAGTGAAACCCCCAGGGGATTAGGGCTACACCCCAGGGCAGGGTCCTGTCTCTTGGACCCTCCATTTCCCTCCTACCCTCCTTCCTCTTGGTACTTTGTTCCCCTCCTCGCTCTGCCCACCTCTCTGCCCCCTGGTCCAACCTCCCTAAACACTACCCCTTTGCCCCCTAGTGGCTCTATGTCATATCACCCACCTGCGTTCCATCACCCGAATAGAAAAGAAAGAGGGTCAACACCCGTGTCTTCCCTTATTAACCTCGCAGAGGGTTCCCACTTCTCCACACCTCTCCCCCTTTGGAGACTGAACTGAGCGGAGTCACCTCAACCGGTGACCTGGGGAAGTTCTGGCTCCCCTCTCCGGGACAGGGCATCCGCTATTACATTCGCACTCCCCTTAACATGGATCACCTCCATATCATAATCCCGGAGGATTAACCCCCACCTCATGAATTTGGCATTAGCACCCTTCATCTGTTGTAACCAAGTTAGCGGAGAGTGATCTGTATACACTGTGAAATGGCGGCCCAACAGGTAAGGCTGCAATTTCCTAAGGGCCCAGACCATGGCCAGGCACTCCTTTTCGATGACAGCATAGTTTTGCTCCCGGGGCAACAGCTTCCTGCTTAGATACGCAACTGGACATTTCACTCCTTCGTCATCAGCTTGCATCAGGACCACTCCTAGGCCAGCGTCTGAAGCGTCGGTGAACACTGCGAATGGTTTGTCGAAATCGGAGTTCACCAGGATCAGGCCCTGGGTCAATGCCTTCTTTAGGGTATCAAAAGCCTGCTGGCACAACTCTGTCCAAACCACCTTGTCTAATCTCCCCTTCTTACAGAGCTCAGTGATGGGTGCAGCTATAGTGCTGAAGTGGGGCACAAACCTTCTGTAGTATCCCGCCATCCCGATAAAGGCCTGGACCTGCATCAACTTTGTATTTTGAGGCCCAGCAGTAAGGGGTTCCCGGGTACTACTCCCACTTCTCTTTGGGGACCCCTCCCGGGCCCTAAGTTTAGCCAGCTCCAGCTCATGCTGTCTCTCTTTCTCCCTTTCTGATCTCTCTATCTGTTTGCTTTCTAGCTCGAATTTGTGCTGGCGCTCTTTCTCCTCCAGCTCCAATTTGTGCTGGGACTCTTTCTCTTCTAGCTCAAATTTGCGCTGGCACTCCTTCTCCTCTAGCTCAAATTTGTGCTGGCACTCTTTCTCCTCTAGCTCAAATTTGCACTGGTGCTCTTTCTCTCCTAGCTCACATTCTTGGGCGCGTGCTTTCAGTTCCAGCTCTTGCCGTCGCAGTTCCAGTTCCAACTGTCTTAATTCCGGGGTGGAACAGAGCTGGGAGCGCCCTCTACGGGCTGGGGACTGTTGCCAAGAAGGCACGGGGCTGCAGCTCCCAGCTTCTCCGGCCACTTCATCTGGAAACAATTGGGGTTCTGTGCAACCCCCATTGGATGGGGATTGTGGCCAGGAAGGCAAAGGGCTGTCGCTACTACTGCTCCTGGTCCCCCTGGTGGTTTCCTCCCCCAAAGGGTCTCTCTCTTTCCCCCGGTTACTCTCCACCAGCTGGGCAATTAGCTGTTCCTTGGTGAGTCTGCCCACACTCAGCCCTCAAGACCTGCAGATAGTCACTAGTTCTGGTTTCAAATACCGCTTGTAATATATGCTGCAGGATTGTCCCCAGCACTTTTCAGTTCAGAGACTGACGGGCGAGAGAGACGCCTCAGAGCACTGCTCACAGGATCAAGTTTCAGTTCAAGGCTGGTAGGTGTAAAGGGTTTGAATGTCTCCCTGCTAACAGGGTCGGGTTACACCGAGCACAGCCGGGACTCTCCTCCGGAATGTCCTCACTTCCCCCACCAACCAATCAGATGCAGGTCATTTGCATAATCACGTCCCTCTCGGCCAGCCTCCCAGCAAGATGCCATCTCTACCCCAATACACACTGTCCTTGCAAGAGAGACCAATTGCTCTGGCACATGGCACCGTCTCCCCTCAGCACCCCGCAGCCTCCACTGGGTCGAGCAGTCACTCACTGCTCCGATCAGGATCCCACCGCTGCCACCAGATGTGACGGAGACCCCAGAAAAGCCTCTTGGATCCTCTCTGTCCACAGCCAGTCAGGACTCTGCTACGGTGGAGTCTCCTCCCGTCCAGCACCCGGGTCTCCACGCTCCGTGCAGCCAGCTCCCAACTCCAGGCTCAGAGGGTCCAATCCTTGCTCTGTCTGGTCTCCCTTGGAGGGGGTTTCCTCCCTCCAGGAGGGTCCCAGCCATCCCAATCAGCAGCGACTCTCAGCCAGTGTGGCAATCAGAGGGTTTATTAGCAAACCAGTTCATACAACAGCAAGGACAGTTGGTATCAGCATCATCAGAACAACCAGAAGTGAAACCCCCAGGGGATTAGGGCTACACCCCAGGGCAGGGTCCTGTCTCTTGGACCCTCCATTTCCCTCCTACCCTCCTTCCTCTTGGTACTTTGTTCCCCTCCTCGCTCTGCCCACCTCTCCGCCCCCTGGTCCAACCAGCTGAATTCAGTGTGACCAGTGTGTGGGGGGGGGGTGTCCCAGGTACAGGCTCCCTAAACACTACCCCCTGCCCCCTAGTGGCTCTACCTCATATCACCCACCTGCGTTCCATCACCCGAATAGAAAAGAAAGAGGGTCAACACCCGTGTCTTCCCTTATTAACCTAGCAGAGGGTTCCCACTTCTCCACAAGGGAACACAACAGCTCCCTCCTCCTTAGCTCCCAGTTCAGACACATTGCCATCCCCACTCCCTTCATCTAGTCTGACATCGACGTAGGAACTATAGCAGGCGAGAAATGAAAACAAAAGCCTCCAAGATCTGTTTATACTCCCCAAGTGTTAGTCTAGCGGATGACAGGTTGCCCTTGCCACGAGCCTGCCAGAAGCCCACCTGGCTCATTTGTGGGCAGTGTGAACCCAAACCTACCCCAGAGAACAGGGATGCCACTGCCCAGCACTGGGAGGCAAGGCTGGGAAGCAAGCTGACAGGCCTAGGAGCTGGCAGATGCTCGGTTTGGTCTGGGCAATGTGTTTTTAATGAGCCATATAATGCTTTGCGAATTATGTTGGAATCATTAATTTCCCTGAAATGAGACAGATCCCGCCATCCTGAGGCAATGCCAGTACCGCCTGTTGTGCTCACAAGCTCTCTGAGTGGGTCCCTCTCTCCCTCTTTCAGCTCCTGCGCTTTATGGCCAAGTCAGGGCTCTTTCGTATGGCTCGGTGCTCAGATCAGCTTTTGCGCTAGCAGGTGCACATCAGAGTCCCGGTCTTTAAATCAAAGGGCAGCCGGGAAGCAACACCGGAACCATATAGAGAAGCATTCTGCACATCCGAGGGGCAGCAGCAAGGACAAGATTCACGTGTTTGTGCTGAGTTGGAGGATGGAGCTGAATATAAATGGCCAGCAGAGCTGAAGGCAGAAAGCGAGGGAGAGAGGCTGCAGTGAGAGAAATGGGCGCCAGCGGCACTGGACGCTGGATGATCAGCCCTAGGATATGGGGAAGCCCCTTTCTTAAATCTCTGTAACCCCTCTCATGGGTGACTCGTCCTCTCCCCCATGGCCCTGGAGACTCTTTCCCAGCTAGGATTCTGAGGTCAGTGCAGGCTGAGAAAGGGCTCACGGACAGAGATTTTGTGTTGTGGCTCCAGGGACCCAACAGGGAAGCTGAACCCAGGGGAAGGGAGGAGGGAACAAAGGTGGCTTTAAGTCAGAAGAAACTGAGACTGCTCTGGATGCTGAAATAACATGGGGGTAAATTAGATGTTCCTGGGCTGCGTCACATCACCATGAGCTATGGATATTTCCTCCCATGGCCCGTACACCACCGAGGGCAGCCTAAGGCAATGGAGGGCAGTAGAACACCCCTCCATGCCCTCAATGGGGATGTTTGCACTGCCCCTGGGAGCCAGACTTGGGCAAATGGGACTCCAACTGGGGTACTAAAAATCAGCAACTCAGACAGGAATGGACTAATCCCTCAAGCTTGAGCCGGGGGGCTTGTTGGCTTTCTTGGTGAGAGGAGGACTCTTTGGGCATCTTAAACCCATGTTGTGGCTGCAGCAGCCCTGGAGCTCCAGGGAATAAACATAACTGCTTAGTCAGCCAGACGGCATTCCCAGCATTCTCCAAGTCCATGCAACTAAAGAAGATGGGCGTCTTCATTCTGACAGTCAGCCCCTGCAAACTCCAGGTTTCATCTCCCCCTCCTCATCAAAAGCATTTACAACCCTTAGTCTTAGAAGAGACAATCCTTGAAGTACCTGCTGGACAGCACCCATGGATCTTATGTGGATGGTAAAGCAGGTCAACCCAAATTACAGTGGACACTCCACTGACCACCCCTATAACTCTCCCTCACTCCAAAAAAAGATTGGCTATAGATTTTGCTTCTATCCGAGTCCCATCCTCCCCCTCTGCATAGGATGCTACACAGCCCCTTGCTGATCGTTAGGGTGTCCAAGCCATTTGGAGAGCTGCAGACCCAAGTCAGGAGGTCTGCGCAGTGCTGTATGGACATCTTATCACAGCTGTAAACCTAGGTTCATAATGCAATGTGGATGCTCTCAGACAAGGGCTTAGAAACACCAAGCCAGTAAGCCTGGCTCCCACAGACCTGGCTGTACAATGCACACCAACTAGTGTTCAGTGCAAGGTTTGAGTCCCCTCACGGTTACAGTATCACACTGTAAACTTGCACAACCTGGCAGGACCAAGGTCAGTGCAGCCATGGCTCAGATGCACCCCCACCTCAGGGGCTTTGACTGGTGAGTGAGAGGAGATGGACACTCTGACCCGCTAGGTCTCTCTTCTGGCTCTCACTGCAGCCCTGTTCAATTTCCTGCTCTTTCCTGACCCCTACCTGAATCCCTGACTCATCCAAGCTGGATCTGGCTCACTGGAGGCGCTTCCCTAATTCCCTCCTCCCCTCCCCTCCCCTCAACACAGGATGTTGCCAGAACTGGACACACTCCTGCATGGCATGCTCTCTCCTTCTCTGCTAGGCTGCCTGGTGCTAGAGATGCTCAGCAGGGTGGATGTCTAAATTAAAGGCAATAATGAAAATAGACAGGGAATGCCAGAAAGCAATACGATCCTAATCGCACCAGTGATGCCTTGGAAAGGGTCCCACCATCTCAAACCCTCTACTGCAACAGCTGGAGGAGCCTCAGTGACCAGCATATGTGGGGGATGAGAGGAGATGGGCCTGCCGGGTGGATGGCCAGGAACCAGCATTGGCTGTTCAGATCAAAGCCTGACAGTCACACAGTACCAGGAGGAGATTCTGATCTTTCAGTGAACTTCATCCAGGCCTGGGGGGGAGTTGCCAAAGAGGAGCAACACTGAGTCCTTCTCTGCCCCACCCAGAGCAGAATCCACAGGGAATCTAAGTACTTAGACACCATGCCAAAGCAAGATAAGGCAACTATTAATATGTAATGATTTACAACAGCACCAAGGAAGACCCAGTCTATATGAGGATTTTACATCAGTGTGGCTACAGCTCTGAGGGGTGTGAAAAATCCACACACCTGACAGGGGCCTAATACAGCACCAGATCTATGGGGAGGTCATTCACCTCTGCCACCAGGAGATCCCCTCCCATCAGAGTAAGTAGCGCTCACACTGAAGTCCTGCAGCTGTAGCATTTTAAGCACAAATAGGCTCTAAGGTCAAGGCCTCACAGTGCAGGGAGCTGTCCATACAGAGCAAAAAACAGTGTCCACCTTCAAGAATTTCAGATCTCAGAAGACAATGGTGGGCAGAGGTGTCGCTGCCTCAGAAAAATATATGGGGCCCAGGCCTGCACCCCTTGCCACACAGAACTTCCCTTGCCCCAGCCCCCAGCAACAGGCAGCCCCACCCCGGATCCAGCCTCTGCTGGGGTTAAAGCAGGGGTCTAAAACACATGGCCCATATAACTATTTCCTGTGGCCCTGTGTCATGGAGAACCCAGAAAAGCCTCTTGGATCCCCTCTGTTCACAGCCCACCAGGACTCTGCTACGGTGGAGCCTTTCTCCCATTCACCAGGGTCTCCACGCTACCTGTAGCCAGCTTCCCAAATCCAGGTCCAGAGGGTCCGATCCTTGCTCTGTCTGGTCTCCCTTGGGGGGGGGGGGGTTCCTCCCTCCACGAGGTCCCAGCCGTCCCAATCAGCAGTGACACTCAGCCAGTGTAGCAGTCAGAGGGTTTATTAGCAATCCACTTTTCACAGCAGCTAGGACAGTTGGATCTCAGATCAACCAGGAGGGCAGATAGTAAACCCCCAGGACAAGCCCCAGAGGTCCTGCCCCTACGACCTCCATCTTCCTTCCTCCCCTCTCTTCCCTTTGTTCTCCTCTCTATCCAGCTGCCCTGCCCCTGGTCTAAACCGGCCACAACCTGTCACCCCCAGGGGGTCCAGGTAAGGTCACACTAAAGCCTCTTTCCCCCCCTAGTAGTACCTATAGTTATCACACCCCTGTGTCCCATCACCAGAATAACATCACCAAAGAACAGGAACAGAAAAGAAGAACCACAGTAACCCAAGAGGTTTTCTTACTTCATCACACCCTGCAATGACACTATTGTTACCAATGTTTGCAATATTGTTGTATGAAAAGGTTTCAGTGGGGCAGCCCTTGGGCTAATGTAGTAGTCCTCATGCAGCCCTTGTGGTGATTTGAATTTGAGACTCCTAGGTTAAAGTAAGCTGGAACACAGCAGAACGCCGTTCCAAGGCCCACTGTTTTTAGGGGTTCAGCATTCTGGGGCCCTTAAAAATAGAAAATGGAGCCAGAACATGGTGTTCCGGGGCCCACCAGTTAAAAATAGCAGGCCCTAGAACACAGCATTCTGGCTCCATTTTCTATTTTTAGGGGCCCCAATGCTGAGCGCCTAAAAATAGCAGGCCCCGGAATGCCATTCCACCACACTCCGAGAGGGCAGGGAGCTGCCCTGGCTCAGACTGAGACTCTGGCCTGAGCCTGCTCTGACTGAGCATGCTCAGAGCCTCTGAGCATGCTCAATCAGAGCAGCTCAGGCCAGATCCTCAGCCTGGGCCAGGGCTGCTCCAGTGACATGGTAGCCAAGTAAGGGGGCCTGGGGAGCAATGTTCCCTCTAAGCTGCGCTGGTGCGCTGCAGTGCAGCGCGCCGCAGCCGCCAGCGCAGGGAAAGCTGCCGGCAGCGCACTGCCGGCAGCCAGAGTCCCTGCCTAGAGCTCCTGTGGAGCAGGGAGTTTTGAAAACTCCTGCCCAGAGAAGCTCTAACGGAGCATGCCCAGAAATTCTGGGCATGCTCCG